>CM060950.1:63554742-63689742 GCA_030765055.1 Mantis religiosa
TTACAGAGATGTTCATTTTTGGTACAAGCTGCTACTGCTATGATATTGAAACAGTAATCAGAGATTCACAAATTTAGTGGCGTTACATAGCACAATCTACCGGGTAATTATCACACCCACATATTTTGTTTTAGATTGTTACACCAAGCATCATGTGTTAAGTTTAACCTTAGATGTGCGCGCATATGTGTGTGCGTGTATGTCTGTGTGTGTGTCTGTATGTGTGTAAGTGATTATCAGCTTCTGCCTACATGCCAAATAGATTTGCACCTTATACGTGTATATTGATCTAAGCTTTCGTTTACATAAAACCCACAAAATTGTCCTAATTCCTCATATAATTTAAGGCATAATAGCATCTATTTATTAATATTACTTTGAATTTTTATAATTATTAAAAATATAAATTCAGGTAAGAAGAAAGACAAAAATGCACAAAATGCACACCTTGAATTCTTTTACCAAAAGCGTTCAAAATTGTATGTTACGCGTTTGGTGTATTTTTATATTCCTATCTGCTCTTTTTGTACTCCAACTTTAATTGCAGTAATCATATAGACGACCTTTTCTTTGTAACATGCTGCCATATCGGTCATAATTGTAACATTTGTAGCGTTATCAAGCAATTGTTTTGTGCGTATTATGCGTTAAACTATTGGGTTAAATATTTTTAGTTTGTGTTTAACATATTTCATAATCTTTGACATGAGAACCAACAACCAACATATAATCATCATGAATAATATAATGGCTTACAAAAAGGAAAAGGAGCGAAGGTTTATAAGTATGTAGTGACATTCTAAATATATCCATACAGTCCCATGCCTCTAAAATATAGACTGAAGTATGGACCAAAACATTAACAGAATGCTCTTGGAAGTGTGAGTAAGAGCTTACTCAGTTCTTTAGTATGTTTCCAAACAAAAAGAATAATTGCCTGCATAAAATAGGAAAAAATATCAGAAAATAGAATATTATGTGCAAATATTTTTGAAGGACCTTTACCAGGCCAATTTCTATGGTTAATCGTAAGAAAGCTAATGCAAGTGTATTTATAAAAACATTTTCATGTATAACTAACCAATGCTTTAAATGTATTTCTAGAACCCATTGAAATTATTCCCAATGCTCCTAAAATCTCAGGACATTTAAGCAATTTAAAAAAAAGACAATAAGAAGGTATTCTGGTGCTAAAATTACTGACACGAGGCTAGAAATTACTTAATACTATTTTACAGCTTTCTCACTTAAAGAAATACACTAAAGAGTAAGTGTCTCCCGGAAATATTAAAACTGGTAACAACTATGTAATAAAACTCAAACCTTGTCACTTTTCTGGCAAATGTGAAGTTAAGATTTGGACTCCTATAAAAACATTCATTCATAATTTCCTTCGTGATACATTGCAAGAATATTCAAGAAACCTTATTTTCATTGCCTTTGTTAACCCACTTTTGCTAAGAAGAGATGGTGCTAAGAAACAGCATCAGTGCTATTTTGTTTCTTGTTTTATAAAAATCTAGTGTTTTTCTGTCATCTATAGTATTTACCCTGAGGGCACTGAATTGTCTTAAACGCAGATTGTCTTTTGCATAAATAATTCTCACTTTCTGAGTTTTCTTTTAATTTTCTACATACATAGCTTAAATGGGAAGTGGTGGCTCCTGGTTTCGAAGACCACACACACTAGCCGGGAAGGACACCTATTATGGGCAGAGGTGGACGAAGCAGCGGTTAGGCGATGGGTCTTGATACTTAAGGAGCTGTTGTGCTGTAAGGTTAGTTCTTTAGCACACACATAGTATGCTTTCAACCCAACAATTCGATATGGAGACTTCACCGGAAATACCTACATATATTTCAGCCTACTGACAATGAATAATTAATGAAATAATGAACAATTCTTATAAAAACGTACGTGAGTGTATCTGTGGCCAGCATAGCTCAAAAACGAAAAGCCCGTTAAATACAGAGCGTAGTATTCAATTTCCATATCTTCAATACACATATTATTTACAATTTTTCCATCTCAAACTTCCCTTTACAAAACCATTTTTGAAATGTTTGATTTTTTTTTAAAAGGAACTAACGATTTTTATTCATATCTCATATTTACATGCACCATAAAGTTTATATCTGGAACGTGCAAGAAACGGGCCATGGAGCAACTTTATATAATAAATTGTGTTTAAGATGAGTGTATTATGCTCATAGTATAGAACGAATTATTAGTATTTTTTGTTGTAAGTTTACATCCTCCAACGTTGAGTCATATCGGACGATGAATGGAATGGGTGAAATGAGCCCAGGGTCCATAGAACTTGGAGTTACCCGACATTCGTTTTTCAGGATAAGGGAAAACCCCGGAGAAAAACCTTATCCAGGTAACTCACCCTGACCTCCTGAACGTGAGGCAGAAACGCTACCACCACGCTACCAAGGCGGGCTAGTAAGAATTATATTGAAATTATGAAGATCACAGGCAAGTTTATATAATGTTGTAGAAACCTAAACCTTAATGGTAGATGAAAATCTATTACACAAAATAATATTAATCTCTGTAAAACCCAATTTATTTCAAATAACGTTTTTGTGGTACAAGCCATTTCCAAGATATTTCGAATTGTTCAATATTTCGCTGTTGTTATTTGAAAAGCCTGTCGATATTCAGTTGTTTCTATAGTAGCATAGAAAAAGGCATAGGATTTTAAGGCTCACATAATATTCCTGCACATAACAACAGTTCTTACGAACGACGAAAGACGACGAAATATTCGCTAACGAACCCCAAATTCCCTGTTTCGTTTCAGAAGGCAATTTACCTCTACCAAAATCGTCAGTTCCATAGACAAGGTAAGGTAGTCATATATGATTTAGAGTTAGCCTGGATTATACTTTTTCACAAATGCAATATAACCAAAATACTGATAAAGGCTTATACTTCTGTATTTGTATTTTTTGATATCTAAACCATTTGTGTTCTAAAAATATCGTACATTCAAGTGTGAAATTGAGTCAAGATACAATAATGATGCTAAAATGCAACATAAATCCAGAATTTGTTGCAATTCAAATATTATTTTTCAAATAAAACTGTAAAAGATTAATTTTCATTAAATATTTGCTTAAGTACAGCCGTACAAGTGTGAACCGTTATCTGGAAAAACATGAAAAAAATTTCTCTCAAGAAGTTTATAGAAGTTTTAATTCTGTCAACGGTGACCAAGAATTGTCAATAGATTTTAAGAGGGTAGTCAAGTTTAATAATGTAATATCTTAGCGCTGAATAAATCCATTCATAAATTTATTCAAGTACCAATAACAGAGAGCCCATTTATTTTTTCAGGTTATAAATATGGGTAGGTTTTTCTTCATTTTTTATGGATTATCACTATATTTGTTACCAACTGGTCAACATTATGTGGACAAATGAATATGCTTTAGTTGAATGAATTCAGGTTTTCTGTATATTGGTCTTATATCACCTTTATAAATGTGAATTTCACTTTAGACTTCGTTAATTTACTTTTATTTAAATTTTACATTAATGCCATGTTAAAAGATACCTCTTTTACAAAATACTTTAAAATGTTCAATTGTAAACTTATAAAAGCCACAAAATACCACATTTAGAAATCAAAATACCACATTTGTGAATTCAAAATTCTAAAAATCATCAAACCCATAGATTAATAACAAAATAGAGTTTTAAGGGTCATAAAAGCTTCAAACATAGAACCGAACATTTTTGTTTATTAAGCATTTTTAATTTTTCGCTTTTAGCGTTCATATTTCTTTGTAAGGAGTTCAGAGAATCACTTTCTGGTTTCGTCATGGTTCAACTCATTGGTTGAAGAAACGGTCGGATTGGAGCAAACACCGGCTTTTTGTTGCTTCGTGTACTTCCGCAGAAAACCTCAAAAAACCGGTTTCTGATCATAACCAAAGGAATGTCAGCTAGAAGAAATGTTCTACACAGAAACTGCAATTATGACTTGTGGAAGATACACTTGTGTCAGCATCCTTGCCTTTCACAACCCCTTTAGTTTTGTGATCTTCTCTGATTGCACCTCTTTTTTCCCTAAAGGTGAATCTGATATTTTATGGAAACCTTGAAATTGTATAACAGACATTTTGACATTTATGTTCATGAAACTAATAAACCTTTTTAATGGATGAGCCCTGAAACTACTGAAGAAATAAAAGTAACTTTAATGAGAGTAATCAATAGCAAATGTCAGTGTTATCGGGGATAAATGCACTACATATTCACTTGCTACCAAAATAAGGAACGTATTATAACAAACACCAATCACGTGTGTATCACATGGGTTAGAGGTCATATGGATATAAATGGTGGCAATGAGAGGGCAGATGAAACTGCTAAATATTACGCATTATCCCAAAAGGAACTCAGTTTTAAAGAGCCTATAATTCAGTTTGTTAAAAAAAATATTGAGAAAAGAAATTTTTGAACTGTGGAACAGCACTTGGATAAACATCGATAAAGGCCAATTCACTCTTAATTAATTTTTTCCTACTGTTATTGATCGTGTAAACTGCAAGTACTTTTCACCTAATTTTAATTTGACCCAGTTTGCTACCGAAAATGGGCAATTTAAAAATTTACGTTCGAAGATTCCATATAGACTCTCCTGATAGTTACCTCTGTAAATGTGAAAGCGTTGATGAAAGTGTTGAACACTTAAAATTTAGATGTGATCTTCATTCCAAACGAGATATAATCATATTCAACATATTTCATGTTTTAATACAGATCTTCAAACACCGTTGTTTAACATATTCCTTAAAAATGTTGCACTTCGGCCTTTGAGCACTTTACTGGCCAATTTTTTAAAACGTAATAACTATTATCATCTTCAGTCATTTTGATCATTTTATTTACCTATGTCTTTTTGTAACTAGAACCCTAACATACCTAACTGATATAATAAGGTTACTTAATTTGGAGAATAAATAATAATAATAATAATAATAATAATAATAATAATAATAATAATAATAATAATAATAATAATAATAATAATAATAATAATAATAATAATAATAATAATAATAATAATAATAATAATAATAATAATAATAATAATAATAATAATAATAATAATAATAATAATAATAATAATAATAATAATAATAATAATAATAATAATAATAATAATAATAATAATAATAATAATAATAATAATAATAATAATAATAATAATAATAATAATAATAATAATAATAATAATAATAATAATAATAATAATAATAATAATAATAATAATAATAATAATAATAATAATAATAATAATAATAATAATAATAATAATAATAATAATAATAATAATAATAATAATAATAATAATAATAATAATAATAATAATAATAATAATAATAATAATAATAATAATAATAATAATAATAATAATAATAATAATAATAATAATAATAATAATAATAATAATAATAATAATAATAATAATAATAATAATAATAATAATAATAATAATAATAATAATAATAATAATAATAATAATAATAATAATAATAATAATAATAATAATAATAATAATAATAATAATAATAATAATAATAATAATAATAATAATAATAATAATAATAATAATAATAATAATAATAATAATAATAATAATAATAATAATAATAATAATAATAATAATAATAATAATAATAATAATAATAATAATAATAATAATAATAATAATAATAATAATAATAATAATAATAATAATAATAATAATAATAATAATAATAATAATAATAATAATAATAATAATAATAATAATAATAATAATAATAATAATAATAATAATAATAATAATAATAATAATAATAATAATAATAATAATAATAATAATAATAATAATAATAATAATAATAATAATAATAATAATAATAATAATAATAATAATAATAATAATAATAATAATAATAATAATAAATACCAAATGTTACTGTTTCCAGTTAATATTTGTATGTTATTGAAACCAAGCATAGAAATAACACTTCAAGCCTTAAAAGTACTTAAAATATTTAAAGTGGTAATAAGTATGAAGAATAGTAAAACTGCTTAGATTAATATATCGTATTACTTTTAAAATAGGCGTTGTTAATACCTGCATAATTTTGCGCTTAGTGGAGCCCTTTGCTCTGCTTTATCTATCGATCGTATTTGTAAACAGTAAACTAAAGGGCCACTTATTGTGCTTTTATTTATTTAATTAATTCTTTTGGGGGGGGGGTTAGATTCAGCTTTGTCAATTCCGTTGTCATTATGAGGTAGGTCTAAGCAGACTTCCTAAGGAGATATTTTATTTAAAATACTAAATAGTGTAAAATTTTCCTAGTCGGTTTTAAAAGAAAAGGCAGATAAGTCCGATAGAGGATAAATTACAGTTGCATCTATTTTGGAAGAAATGATTATTACTATTTGAATGAAGATGGGTTCAGAATGAAAATTCGTGCCATTGCCGATATTTGAATATAAATCTCCTGCGGATGCTCTAACCAATAAGCTACCAGATTAACATGTCAATTGAATCTTAAATTCCCAAACTGATTCCCTGAGAGATCATCAAAAGCCCTAATTAAGAAATAACATTTTATTGTACATGCAGTAATAATTCGTTTCCTGTGAATTAGCTTGAAATGATTACGAATATTACTCAGCGGCATAAGGCATTACTTTGGTTTTTGTTTAAGAACCTAAACTAGTTTGTACTAGAAGTATAACATTTTTCAAAAGTTCATTTATTTCAATGGCAAAGTAGGGAAGATTCATATACACTTTTTAAAGAAGCTATCATCACTTAAATTTCAGATATACTCTTAGAAAGATTGTTTGCTTTGTGGAATATAAGCTGCCTAAGCTAATTGTTTTGTATGTAAAACAACATTTTGTTTAAATATTGCTGATATCTTGTCTTAACTGACTCATTATTATAGTGCCAGATATACCTCTATGAGCTACGTTAGGGTATATAAATCAGCTGTCTACTTAGATAGTTTATGAGGAAACAAAGCTTGTAAAGTCGTACATAGAAAACTACCTTTTAAAGGTAGCGTGGCAAGGTACTCCATTAAAAGTAGTGGTATATGATTATATTTTACCCAAGTCTCAGAGTGTCCTGTCCATTAATAACATCCTAAAAGATATCTTGCTTTCTTAAGAACCAAAATGTAGCCTGTTTCAGCGAACAATTATAAATGACTCATCACTCACTGGACTTCAGAAATTATCAACTGTTGGCAGAATCCATAATTCTACAACATGCGCAATCATACCTTTTAAATACATATATTCATATTTTTTTTCTGAAATGCTTTCACTTCAGTATAACACTTCTTTTTATTTTCCTAGCTACGTGTAATAAGCAGGGAGAATATTGCACTGCATCCAAAAATTCATGTCGAGATTTAACCTAAAATATATTTTTAGGCCCCGTGAACACAAAATAAGCATTTTTAGAAACATTTATTTGTGGGGTTGGACCTAGACACGAAGAGACGCGTCGGTTAAAATCCTAACTTAGTGTAAAGTACAGCATTTTCCAAGAATAGACACGCCCGCCTCGGTAGCGTAGATGGTAGCGTGTCTGCCTCACGTTCAAAAGGTCCCGAGTTCGAATCTCGGTCAGGGTGAGTTACCTGGGTAAGGTTTTTCCGGGGTTTCCCTTATCCTTCAAGACGAATTTCCGGTAACTCTAAGCTCCATGGACCCTGGACTCATTTGAGCATCATTTCACCCAATTCATTCACCGTCCGATATAACTTAACGTTGGAGGACGTAAATTGCAAAAGAAAGGATAGACACGAAGATTTTAAGAAAAAAAATCCCAAAATTAAACTAAATTTTATATGGAATATTTTTTTTTTTAAATATGCGATTTTCTCAAAAATTGCGTAATGATTTTAAGATACCAAATGCGTGTACATTAATTTCAAATGAAAAATACATTTTGAATTTTATTCATATATCTTCTGAATCACTCCTTATTCTGGGTGACTTTTGTATAAATGGTAAATGATAATCGATACTCAGAATGTTAGTGCACAAAAATAGTTTCTATTTGTGGCGAAAACCACTTCGAATACATTGCTTATTATTGGTTTGAATTTCCAAATATTTACACTTTTCTCGAAGAGGAGTATGAAATTCGTTCATTTTTTTCTTTCTTCCCTTGATCATGCAAAAAGAATGGAATTTCAAAGCAAACGTTTCTTAGAATATATGACTATCGTTTGCAGTTTACTGCATACCCATTCCCTCGTTGTATCTGCAGGATAATTAGCAGTAAGATAATATATACAAATTGTTTAAAATAAAATAGATAGAGGAACAACAGTTGTACCAATAGTTTGTGGAAGACTGGAAAATGTCCTGGGATTGTTACACATAGACTTCTCAATTTGTTTACTTTGTGCTATTAGCGTTGTTATCTATAATATTATAAACAAGAAGAAATAATGCACAAAATTTTCTGTCTTTTTTCTCAATAACTGTGATAAAATAAGATTACTGACAAACTCAGAAGCAGACATTAAATATTCTGTTAGTTAATACAACTAACATTCCTATATGAAATATCAGCATTCGTCAACAAATACTGTAGAATAAGACACGTTTGGGTGCTTCAAAGGACTACGAGCCATGGCCATACGAGGAAAGTTACAGGTATTTTGAAAACCTCAGTTCTTACATTCTTCCTCAAACAGAACTTTTGTTTCTCAAACACAAACTTATCTGAACAGGCAGGCTTTTACAGAACCAAAACAAAACGTGAGCGATGCAGCAATGACTTAAACCTTATAATCTACCAGAGGATACAAGTTGATGAGATAAGAAACGAAGATAGATCATCATCATTTTAGACATGAACATGCTTCAAACCAGATGCTATAACATTCATTATGCAATTGCTCTCAGCAAAACAAGTAGACGCTTGCTGCTATCAGTACTGAAATGAAATGATGGCATTTGCATGTGTTAAGTTGCGTCACGTGGCTAAATTAAGTAATAATATCCGTACGTCAAAAAGCGCTTTCTTTTTAATTATTGGCAACTTAGAAAATGATATTATACTGTTCTCTTGCAATGTATGTTTCAAACAACACTACAATCATATGCAATTTCTCTTTAAATGACAAATTCAATCTTAAATGCATAATCATTCAAAGTCTTCCACATATGGCTGATTAATAAGTAGAGCTAAGTACCAGGTAATATCTACACTTTGATTTATTACGCATATGAATAAATAACTTATTTTGAGCTTAAAGAGATAGGAAGTTAATTACGATGATGCTGCATTACAGGCAGTTTATAGCTTAAAGTATCGCTTTTTAATTAACGCTTCTTAGAAATAATGAATGCGGGTCTAGAACATTGCGTTTTTAGGGAAAGGAAGGATGAGTTTCTCCCCATAAGTTATGCAAAATAATTGTGCTTCTGGTTATCATTTCTATTTCTTTATCGAAAGAAAATGTATGAGGACAACCATTCTTGTAATTTATTTCACAATTAATGGGCTAAATGTGTCGTTTAGTAATGCATATGAGAACTTGGGAAACTGCTTCAAGCAAAATTTGATTGGCGCTCTTGTTGGAGCGTCAAAGGGTTCATTTCATGCAAACCCACTTTTGCTCCTCGTCACCGCGGAATTTTCTTTAGATTATTTTCATTCTGCGATTATAAATCATAATTATTTTTATATCTCATCAGTGCCATTCTTCTTATCCAGAGGATGAATAGGTGTCTGCGTCCAACGGGTGTGTCACAAACCAAGCGCAGGAAGGCACAAGCCACCAGATAGGTCAGTGACCTCAACGCCACCATAACGTCCGAGAACAGTATTTACTAAGGGCAATCACCACAAACTACATTTGCACCACCACACGACACATTCCACCCTGAAATACTGGATTGAAGATGAAGTGGAAATGAAATGGAAGGAAGGGAAGTCGCGTTAAAGAAGAATCAACCCTGAATTTGCCAAAGAAGGAAAACCTCGAAGAAAAAACCTTGGTGAGATAGGTCGGACAAGTGTATCGAACCCATGACCTCCCGAATGTAAGTGTCCAGTGTTATCATCTGAGCTAACGTGCTTGGTTCCTTAACAAAAGTTCCACCTAAAGAAAATACTGCATATACCATAGTGGAACAAAGACATTCGGTCACGTGAAAATTCTGACAAGTAAACAAAATTAGATAATGTTGAGAGCCCCTTGGTAATGAACATAGAATAAATAAAAACGAGTAAAGAAAATAATGAATAGGTTAATATGTCACGCCTTTAACTTTAATGGTGATATTGGCGACCATCATCAGTTTTATTGTATCACATGATACACATTCGCGACTACTGCAATAAGGTCAGCCTGTCTCTTGCCGCTGCATATGACCCTAGACCGTTACTGACTTTACGGTTCACATAAACAACAAAGTTGCAATCTCTGCAAGTGAACTTGAACAAACTAGTAGATAACTTATTTCTTGGTTATATGCACAACCATTTTATGGGAGAAGGATGGGTGAAAATTTTCCGCACATTTCATGCTAGAGGCTTGGTTTTTGGACATCATTAAGGCTGCAGTTGTATCACATTTCATTTTCTGAGTCCAATACAGTTTGAGTTATTAAAACTTTAGCTTTAAAATATGCGTGATAAATATAGATAAAGTATATCTATAGTATCTGAGAAAAAATTTAATATGTCTTTGACATTACCATAGAACTACATTAGAAAGCTTCAGGGAGAGTAATTTTCAATATCTTCGTTGCAAACGGAGATTAAATATTATGTGAACTGTAAAGGCAACACTTTAAAAATGTTTGTTCACTGTATAACCAATATTAATTTTATATAAAAGGTGATGCTCCAACAAATATTGCCTGTTTTGCTTTATTAGCAAGTTTTGGGAAGATACAATAAAGTGTTAGCTCACTAGCACGTATTTTGTGGGTCGTATTGAGTATTGAATGTAAATGTTAAAGTCTGTAAAAATGAGGCTGGTATTTTAAACATGATGTAATTAAAGCAACTTTCAGACCTCAAAGGACTTTGAAGCTTCCCATACATGTACTTTAATGTGTCTAGTATTTTTCCATGTAAAAATCACAAAAACAGTATTTTAAAGGAAAAAAGGACTCATATTTCGCCCTTTCACCCCTTAAAACATATTCAATTGGATCATTAGTTTTCAGTTTATAATTTTTTCTTCATGCATGGTCTCATATAGTTTGTTTTGTCCTTACCAAACTCTTGGTTGGTAATCACTCTATTTCTATGGGCCGATGTTTAATAGAGATTTAACAGTATTGCTCATACTCTTTAGGTTAATCACAATAAATAATCGCCATATATATGCTAATTTTAGAAAATTGCATGCCAATAGCAGGGAGGTCAAAATATCGAACTTTATTTTTTAGGCGGATATTCCCTTAGCTATGTGCTCATATCATGACTATACTTTGAAAAAAATAAGCTGGTTCTTATTAAACGTACAACTCAAATGTTTTAGAATTTATTTTAATAGATAAAGATATTTAGAGTAATTGGTAACACAACTTAATTGGTAAAACAAAATATTTCTAAAAATTAGACGTAGGGTACATCATTAAGGTACATTCTTGGTAGATATTTTCACCCGTGAAACCCAGAACTAACAGATTCAAGGAAAGAACAAATATTTCCATTCGTTTTTTATTTCATATTTAAGTTTTAATTCATTTTCCGTTGAATTCACAGGTTTCGGTCACCATGTAATAGCCGAGAGTTAGTCACCAACCAGGCTATTGCAGAAACATCAGACAAGTTATCTTCGTTCAAAAATCAGTTAACACTACATGTTACATGAGTACCTCTACTCTTTCTTTCATTGTTTTGCACGTAGGTCGGCGTGAGGCCAGCAGTTGGATCCGGACCCCAAACGGTCTGTAGGGCCACGAAGTTAATATTGTCCTTTTTATTTTTATTAGAATACAGTATGCTAAGGGCATGAAGGAGGTTGTTGACTAATAGAGACTATTTATGTAGCATTTCTACGTGACAAAGTCAGAAAAAATAGAAGAGGAAGCTAAAGGGGATGGTAAGTTTCGATTTCGAAGTTGTTAAGTACAGTCTCAGAACATGCATAAAAGCTTAAGGAGTATAGAATTATAGATATTACACTGCCGTATTTAATGTTAGATCACCAGTACACTTTAAATGTTATACATTTGTATTCACTCTGAATTTTTATCTTGCATTGTTAACCATTTATTAAAATTATATGTCGAATACTCCAATGTCTCACGAAATTTCAGGTATCACATGATTAGTATATGCACTCTGCGGATGAATTTTAGTACCAAAAAGTTTACTTTAGTTTGTACAAAAACTATGTCATAAATTGAAAGAACATTTCAACATTCAGAGAATTTGATATGCTAAACATGTAGTTTTTACAAATCTACATTTTAAATAAAAATTAATTAAAACTAAGAATATCTGAGACTGTATCTCGAAATTCAAAAGCTTTTATTACAGTAAAAAGGATTCATAAAACGATAACTTCTACTTTGCAATGTGCCTGTGTTATTAAGTGTCGCTGAGAACATTGTAAGCTACATCATCGTACCAAACTTTTGTAGCAATGTTCACTTTCAGGTCAGTAAATATATTAATTTAAGTTACTAATTTCATTAGTACTAGCTCTCAGGGAAAATGTTCACTAATTAGCAGCTAATTCTAATTATCATGATAAATTTTACATCCATCTGATACCTTTATACAAAGCTTTAGCAGATATAATACAAAAATTTGTATAAACACTTCATGATAAGGTTTAAGCAGCATATATTTCTGAATGGCAGAGAAGAAATTAAAATTCTATAAAAGGGTATTCTACCAATTGTGCACATAAAAGGGCAAACAAGCGTTTCAATATACACAGTGAATTCTTTTAAATGAACCAGATTATCCAATTAGAGACCTTTCTAATCACAGATTTTGACCTGAAAAATATGGATAAATAGACAGAAATAGTCGGATATATACTGAAATTATTTAACTTATTAAAAATCCGGTTACTTATTTGTAGATACCTTCTACTGTGATGTCATTAAAGCAGAAGAAGCTTTTATAAATGATAGATTTTAATATAAATTTGACCTAACTACCTCGTTACTACTTCTACTACAAACGAACAAACTAATAGTTAATACCTTTCTCTATTAGTATAAATGTAATAAACTAATCTCATTCGGTTAAACAAAATCAGAGCTAAGGCTAAGTTAGGCTAGGGCTCTGCTGACATTAGTTTTCTACTTTAGTCTACAGTGTTGGATTGCATACTTTCTGCACTAGAACAGGTTGGCTGCACTTACTGGTGTTTAAACTCATTGCTTTGACTGAGTTTCCAGCTTCACTGCGATACAAGGCAGTGCACAGCGTGAATTCCGTGCATTGAATTACGTCAATCATGTTTTATTTTTGAATTCTGTCAAATGTCAAGATTATCATTTTGTAAGTAATTTCGGCACAGTTCAAGAGCCATTTAAAGTGAATCTATGGACTGCGATACAGCAATTTTGAAAGGCGTAACTGTACATGAACCCAAATCATATTGAAGTAAATATAGCGATATAAATATGCGATATAAGTAGCGATATCAATCACAGTAGAATACTAATCGTCTAAATTTAGTAAAGGAGGATAAAGAGTTCTGTCAGAACAGAGCCATAAATCCTTAAAAGAATAGTGTTTAATTAATACATGTTAAAATTAGCCTGTAGCTTTGAGAACAGAAGTGCATAAAGCAGAACATTTTAAAAAGATAACGTTATGTGTGAAATAATCTGAAGAGATAACTTAAATGAGAAACAACAGTTTCTGAGATAGCGTGACGTTCAAGTAACATATTAGCAGCCCCGAGCTACAAATCTGCACTGGACAGTTATGTACTTTTACTTTGCAAAAACGAACACTGTCACCTTTATACGTTTATGCTTTTTGCTCCACAAAAATATATAAATGGTGTGGAAGAGGCGTTTGAGAACATAGTCACAGATACACTCCCTAGAATTCCATTTGATATTTTATTTAAAAGCTTTACGTGCCCTTATGGTTATGTCTTCCTTATGTCTGTTATCGTTGAATTCCAAACACTTACAATAAACGTGTTATTAGCAGAGATTACTGTAAAGCCACCATAACGCCAGAAAAGTTCTTTGTATAATCTGATTTGTTTGGAAGGCTTGGTGCAGTTTTATCACAAAAGATAAGAGCTAATATGGAATTTATATGCAATAACTTTTAAGGTAAATGTAGTTAAATTACCTAAACCCAAAGCTAGCATAATTGAAACATAGTGACACAACCCGGAAGGAGTAACCCATAGGTAGCAAAAGAGATGTAGGGTACTCACCTAAGGCACCGTGCATGAAGACCCTCATGATGAAGGTATTGGCGGAAGAGATAACAGAAGATTCAGAAGCTGCCTTGGAGACAAGATGGTCTGCTTCACTCGTTGGTTGCAGTGTGCAGTGTTCAATCCGTCAGAACATACCCTTTCCTCGCTTTGTCATGTACCAAGTGTATCAGCTGCCCCGATTGATAAAAGACTTGGCTAGCTTGCGAAAGGAGAGCTTCTAGATCACTCGTGATACAACAGCGTGGTACGTTTACATGCGTGAGACCTATGACATACACATATGTATAAAATGTAAAGACGCCAGTATTTATCACGTCTTGTTTTGAATATCCCCTCCATATGTGATACTGTTAATGACCCGCCTATAACAGCTTCTGTGTCATCACGTGTATCAATACAGATGTGATGCCTCCCAAAATTTTCTTATGAACAAACCCAGAATTATTGTTATTTAGGCTCAAGGTCTTAGCCGCATTTCCTAGGTTTACTGATGTATTAAACTTCCATTTAAAACAGTTATTGGAATATACAATATAGACGAATCCAACGGTACGAATCATGTTCTTCAAAGTGATATACAAGTAGTAGACAAATAAGTTTCGAAAAAGGCTAGTTCCAATAAAAATTGAATTGGAAAAATACTTATTTGAAAATGAATATTTAGCCAATAATTTTCCAGTGGTAATAGATCAGCATGTGTAATTTGAGTAACAGGTAACGTCACATTTTGATCAATCCTGTTTTAATGCTATATTCTTTACATTTCTATTGCAAGGAACTAATTATTAAACCCCTGCTTACAACCACTACGTGGTCATCTTAAGGTGCTTCACCTCTGAGATAATGTGACTAAATTCATTATCTCAAAGGAAGCACTTTTGAAAACGATTTTCTACTCTTTCTTACTGATGTCCCTTTCTTCATGCAGTACTTTAAGAGGACTATAACTTTAGACTTTCTTACAGGAAATATCCTAATATCCCTCATAAACAAAAACTTCTGAAAATGTCAGCTGAAATTGGATATGTTAAAATCTCTGACCAAAAGTGTAGAAAATGGAACGCTTTGCCGTCTATTCTTATTGTAAAAATGATTTTCTTTGAATTGTGAACACTGAAATTTTGCAACATTTTGTGCTGAGGATTCCACTGTAATAATGAATTGCTAACAGTGGTTTTTAATGTAGTGTAGGACGACGTAACTGTTACAACAGTTTTGAAACTGAAGTATTAGCGTAGATGAATCTCCTCGTTGTGTTGGACGACGTTGTTACTGCGCGCCGCAACACTGAGGATGGACTGGTGATACACAAAATGAAACTTTACTGTGAAAGGAACTTTAGGAAGGAAACACTCCAGATAGAAATAAAAGCTACCTCCACGACATTTGACATTTATTAAGTCTGAGGAGGAGCTGAAAATGAAGAGTGAATATAGAGTGAAACGCGACCTTCCGCTTCTTAGTTCATGCTTTCGGTCTAAATATTATTGAAGACCTTAGAAGAAATAGTGTCAAACATGCATAAGAATGCTTAAGCAGTTGCCCTCAAGTCATCTACACTCTACACTCAACTTGTTGCACCACAAATAGTGCAAAAGAAGAAAGCTCAAGTGTAAAATGGCCCCGAGTACTGTCAGCAAACGCCTAGAGTATGTGCGAAGTAGGAGGGTGTTATCTACGACGCCCTTTCCGGTAAAAAAAATTGAGAATTCAACCTTATTTGTTTCTGTTCTGGCTTTAGTGCTTAAAAATTCCTATGCCTTATGATAACATTTTAAATCATACTGAGGTTTTGCAAGATAAACGGCCCGTTACATATGTTTGAAGTTAATGTTCACCACCTTTACTTATATTCGAAGCATCCAACGACTTATGTACGTTCCCTGACTCGAATGTCTGAACTAGAGCAAGGGAAAGAATAACATATATTACGTAACAACTAATAAGTATCCTACACCAACTTTCTGATATCCAAGCTATTGTCACCCGAACGTTGGAACATCCTATAGAACCGGCTGGAAGCAGCAGCAGGAGACGGAGACGTTCGGACACGCCCCCTCGTTAAAGCTGGGGTGGCAAAAAAAAGAAACATTACCGTGCCGTCTCTTTTCCGCTGCCCTTGATTTATCGAACTTACGGGATATTTCATCTAATCCAGAACATTCCCGATCCCCCAGCTGACCCTATATAAGCAACACGCCGGGCAGTAAGTGAGTCAGTCAGTTAGTCGGTTCTTGGCGTAAGAATGCAGTGCTAGTGTACGGCGAGAGGACTGTGTGAGTGCATCGGAGGATTGTACGTAATTACGAGTGCAAGTAAAATTGTAACGGACGAACTGGTGAATCGTGATTGTGTGCATTACGTAATTCTGTGTAATTGGCAAGTGTTAAATTGTAAGTCGGTGGAAATAAAGAACATTTTTGAGTGGTGCAATTGGACTTTTCATTTCACGAACCCACAAAGTCACACTATTCTTCCAGAGTCCGTGGGCCTCAAAACAGATGACATACACGAGACAAATAACTCCTTAATGATTGGGCCCATTTTAAACAATTTTGAAATTTAGTGTTCCATGAAAGCTCTTACATGCTTTTTTAATGTGTAAATGTTTACTACTCTCTACCAAACAAATATTCTTCTGTGCCTTAATAATTACTACAGCTTGCTGTCTCCGAAGAGATTCAAACTCCAAGCCGGAAGGCTGCCAATCTACTCGTAATGTGCTGCTCCAGACCTAAGAGATATTTTCCATGAGTTTTTTATCCCAGTTTTATATGCCAATAAAGTAACATAATTTCAGACGAACTATTCCAGACCGCTGCTTCAAAACTTTGTATTGTTTAAAACATCTGTCACAGATGGAGGGGTATAAAATAATAAAAATATACATATTCCTTTTCATTTTCATTAATACTCGGATTTTTTATAAGACATATGTAGCTTTGGGGAGATTTAGTTCTGTAGCCTCTTTTTCTTACTTTTTAACTTTTAGATTATGTTGCTGTTGGTTTTACATTTATTTTCATTCAGACATTCACGCTCACTTCCACTTTTCCAGATTCTATTAAGGATAGGGAGTTAAAACGCACTTGTGGTAATATGAATTTACTTCAATTATGTACGGATGTAGTTTTAGGTATCGAATCATTTTGCTAGTAAGAAACAGTTTCGCAGACACCTACAATTTTCCGGGTTACTTTTGTTTATTTCTACCCAGATATACCTTTTTATTGCTGGAACTTAGAAGCACATTTCTCCACGAGGTTACAAACCACAGTAAAGGAATCGTATTGGTTTGTGTATGTTATACGAGCAAGGAATTTCTCATACGTAACAAGTGAATAACGTGTCCGCTTCTTCCACTGGTCCCTTTCACTGTGCATGCCGAAAACTAATATTTCATTTGACTGGAATAATGGTTTTGTTTTCAGGCTTTCCAGTTTTTAAAACATTGGTAGGTATGAATAAAATAATATTCTTGGGTTTTAATTCGAATATGATACACTCATGATGCAGTTAACTAGCTTTATGATCAACTAAAAATTTACAACGGTAACACGAGGTGTTTCATGAAATGCTGAGGAGAAGAAAAAGAATGGGAAGCTTAAAAGTTTGATTATACTTTACTACACCAAAAAATGTCAAGAATGAAGCAGTATACAAATATTTGCTGTGGGCAAAGTGCAATGGATCGTGTACGAGTGACACGTACACGATGCACTAGAGAAATAGAGGTTAGGTGTGTTGACGTAAAAGGTAATAACTGCTCATCCTGCAGTACACGAACCTTTAATGTGTTTGTGAAATGTCGATTCCTGATGAATTTTCTTCTTACATATTGTACTATAACTCCAGATTCTTTCTCTATATGTTCATAACTAAAAGGTACAAAATGTTGTATGAGAAAAAACCGTATCACAAGGTGGACATCGTCATATACATTGAAATGAATTCTTGGTTCTCTAATGCACCTTGATATCCTTCTATTTCTATCGTATTGCACAGATATCACTACGACCTTTATATTCGTCGCTATCCATAACCAAACTCATTACTTCATGCGGCATTATTTTTGCTTCCGTCATTTCATTTTCTACCCTTAAGCGGTGGAAAATGTCGTTAATGCATTAAGCGGCTTTTTGGGCCTCCATAATCATTTTAGGGGTTAGAAAAACAGCGGTAGTTTATAAGCCCTCACTCTTAGTGGAATCGAAATGGGATTTACTATCTAAATAATTATAATATTATACGGGGTGAGTAAAATGTATGGGACAATGCTGGTAACTTTATCCTTATAGTTTTGTGAAGTGTATATTCTTTTTTAGAATATCTATAAGATATCAGATTTTTTTTCAAATTACAAAGATTGTGAATAGTGCGCGACTTTTTTAATGGCATCATTTTTTTCCTCAGGTCTCGGAACCTACACGTAGATGCTTCTTTGAACTGCAATTTAAATTTATAAGGAAGTAATATAACACATGAAGTTGAAACCAAAATACACATTCATAACAAAATTAGCGGTGCTGTGTTGTAACATATGAATGCACTTCAAAAGTGGCACAAAATGGCTTCGATTTACTGCTAAAAATCAAAGTTTGTATTTGAAATTAGTTACTGTTCGCCTGATCAGCTGCATTTCTTGTCCAATTCTTTTCTTGTACTCTTCAAGATCTCTTGGTTGGTCCTTGAGAACCATCCACTTCAAATATCCCCACAAGGAAAGGTCGAAGGGGTTCAGGTCAGGAGATCTTGGCGGCCCTTCAATACTTCCTCTTCTGCCAGTCCATCTTCCTGAAAATTCATGATTTAGGTGGTTCACCACCTGCCTTCCACAATGTGCTGGCGAGCAGATAAACGTTGATTTTCTTCTACAGATTATAAGATATCAAAACTTTTAACGCCATCTGTAACTCGCTTTGGCCTTGCAAAGTTTAACACTTCATTGAATTGTTCCAAAATTTTGCTTACCGTAGAATGAGTAATCCTTCGTTCTGTATGCATTTCATCTAACAAGTCACAAACCTCTTCTTGGGTCCTCCTATCACCATATCCTTCATCATTAGTATTTCAGTACGTTGTCTTTCTGTAAGTTGTGCCATGAATAATTATTTTAAGGAAGATTTTGCAATAAAGTAAGCGTTGTTGTCCTTATTGGCTTAGTCTTTGTCTGCATTTGGTCAGTCCAAAGTCACACATTGAAGTAGTCTACTGTATGTTTAATTCAAAACCTACTCAATGTAAAACAATGATGCGTTTTCCTTTGTTCAGTACACATGCAGTAAGGTCCGTAAATTTATATTGCGGTTTGAAAGGCTATTTGTTTGTACGTTTTGGCACTTGAGGACTTGAGGAATGCAGAAAGAAAAAATGTTGCCATTCAATAACAAAAGCAAACCTCACACACTTTATTTGTAATCATAGTAATGTGAAGGCATGTTGATATCTTACAACTTTATTAAAAATATCACTACGTAGCCGGATTTCAGGCATTGTTCCATACTTTTTTACCCACACGGTATATAAATGCATTTCTTCTATACGTATTGCTCTAATATACTAGAAAGACAGTTCGCACATATAAAATCCCACTGAATTTATACTAAAATCAGCAAGCAACACGTAATCTTGCTATCCATAGTGGCGTACGTTTAGGTAATAGGCATGGTAGAAGGAAGCTTCGATACTGCTGCCAAATTACAGCTTTTTAAAATACGCAGCACTCTCTTCTGCTTTCAACAATTAGAAAAGCGCTGCAAATGCAGGTAAAATTGTACATTCATGCCAAGTTAATAAAGAAATGCTGGGGCATGAATGCTCTGTAGCCGTCAAATTTCTGGGAATTATTATGTCTTGAAAGGCACGTCTCTCGGGGCTACTCGTATGGGGTGATCGCAGCCACCGCTGATTACATATGACGCCCCCCACCCCTGTGCGACGGATGAAAGCCATTTTAACTGCTCTCCATACAAAATCAATTTAGAACAGCAGCCATCACAAACTCCTGAGGCCGATTATATATATATATGGAGTTTTATCGTCCTACAGGCACGTTTTGTGCTAGTAGCAGTACAACAGCATTGGTAGACAACATTGCTAGTGAAGACCACTCTGGTCAGCGACAAGGACTTGGAAATCTATTTCATCTTTTTAGGATGACTGTTAAGAATCAAGGTAAGCCCAGAAGGTCGACTAGTTCTTTTCCGCCGATGCTGTGCCTAAAGACACAATGAGATAGACTGTGTTGCTTTGCCGTTGTGCTACTACTATAGTCTTTCTTCAAACCCTACAAACTGCACTCAGTAAAACCTCCATTGCACTACTACGCCACCTGTGGTGACTCCACAGTCAAGCGCAGTGCCCACGATGGTCTTCATAACAGCCGTTGCAACCTTAGCAAGCTCCCAGCCGAAACTCGGACAGCCGCTACTCAAGCGGCAAGGACTTTAGCACCAGTGGTAAAACTTTCTGTCACGAGCACCGTTATATTTCCTACTACATCCAAACAGCGATTGGAATTTAAAGTTCTTGCAGAGACGACTACAGTTCTGCAGAAATGCCGATACCCAGTTACACTCGTTTAGCCCCTTAGCCCTAGTTTGAATTTGTTTTCATGACTGCTGTATAATAAGAATCGCTAAACACTCCCACCAGTCTTAAATGAAAGGCAACATTATATTATATCACTCGCACGACTAATGGAGATTAAGAGGAACACTATCAGGTTTCTACTTAAAATTACTTCGTCAATATATTGCTTTTTATCTCGTTTCACTTAAGCCATACCTTGATAACGTCTTATCCTGTGTGCTCCTTTTTAAGGCCATCTTTAAACAATCTGCTGCCAGCTGCGAAAGTGGTAAACTATAGGATGTTCCTCTCAAGGTATGCATGTCTGAGTGTGAGACTAGATGGCAAAATTTGAGTTTGATGGTATATTTAATAACGGCTAATAAATGAGTTAAATAAAACGAGGTGCCAAATATTTGAAGATATTCCTCTTGTTCACTTCAAGGTATAATCAATAACTTGCCTATTCGATCTTTATATATGTTCCAGTTATCTTTTCCCAGGTGTATCCCCTGTTCGGGTTTCACTAACTTTAATTAAACTATTTCTGAATCAAGGTACTAGAAGCTATCGATCTTTTATCTAAGATCCCTTTTTAAAAAGTGTTTCTGTAATAAAAATAAGAAGCGAAAGTTACCATTAGTCCCTAAAATGCTAAACGGACACTACTTTTAGGCGACCGTGCATTATAAACAACCCGATGGAGGGTCTTTTGCTTCAATTCAAGCAATTATTTTTCCATAACTGGTATACGAGCGTTTTTGCAACCCCGAGACAGTAGATTTCTTATTGACCGAGTGCAACGGAGGCTTAGTTGCCTCAGCTACACTTTTGGCTACTTGATACTATTCGATAGTTGTTACCGATACTAATTTTTAAGCACCGATACTAGATAGTCACTTTATAACAAGCTATAAATGAGAGAGCTTGTTCAATGAATTATCGCCTTATAACACTTTTCATTATATAAACGATGTGACCAATTTTGTGTTTGCTCATCCTTTTAGGTGTGGCGGAATCATGTTTTGACAGCGATGAAAACCTCGTATGTTGCTTTTACAGCAGAAATTCTCTAAACTTTATTGCACGTATGTACCTAACAAGCTTTTCTCCCCTCTTCTTTTTATCTTTTTGTTATTCAACATCTTCCACTGTTAAGTCACATTCAACGGTGAATTAAATGGGTGAAATGATGCTCAAATGAGCCCAGGGTGCATAGTGCTTATAACTACGCGACATTCATCCTTCAGGATAAGGGAAATCCCTAACAAATCTTATCCAGATACCTCACCCTGACCGAAATTGCAATTTGAGAGCTTTTGAACGTGAGGCAAACTCGCTGCCACCTACCTTGCAGAGCCCCGCATTGCATTATATGAGTTACCACCGGGCGAAAATGTGTCTCTGTATATTTTGCACACCATTCTGTTATTATTAGTAATCTCTGCTTCAAAATATGTTCACATTTCTCTCGTGTTCTACTCAGTATCACCATTGCACATTCGTAAAACAAAATATTTATGGAAATTATGCAGTCACACAATATACTTGTAAGGTACGGTCGTGACCCGAGTTTGACTTACAAAACGCAAACTAAAAGATGGTAGGAAGGAAAAAATATTTCCATGCGCTATATTATCTCATGTCTTAAGTTATAATTTATGTCTAATGAATCCGCAGATTTGAGTCACCAGAGTAAATAAATGTAATGTTCAAGAGTATGTCGCCAAGTGAGGCTATTGCAGAAACGTAACTTATGCGTCACCTAATCAACTCTACTCACAACTAAGTTAGCGGTGCATTTTATTCGGGTACCTCTATACATTCCCCATTTTTAAATGTCTTCATTTGCAATCAGGCGTTTATAGAATAACTAATTCATTTACCACATGAAATACAGTTAATGTCTATCAAGAACTATTCCGGCAACTACTTGGGGACGCGTACAAGGCATTCCCTTCATTCCTTATCTAGCATCAAGCTAAGCACAACAGCTCTGAACAATACAAAACATAAAAAAGTATCGACAAAGGATCGAAGATTTATTTTGAAATGATAGACATATTTCGATACCTTCGAGTGCTGTGTTTTTGAAGATGCAGGTTCGCTTATCTGATTTCAACATTTAGAAATTATTTATTTGTTATTTGTGACTATTTATCTCTCCAAAACTTTTAATAAAATTACTTACCTTTCCTGTCAGTAATACCAGTATCAACCCCCTATTCCGGCTAAATATGCCAGTACTTGACCATCTATCTGTACCATTTATTCACAAAAAGTAATAGCGAGCACAAATAAATAAGAGATAATACATAGGTAGGTGTACATGGTGTAGCTCTAAACAGGGACAATATTTAAGCTTATGCATAATAAATGAGTGTGATTATGACAGAATACGTGAATTTGAGTTTAATTTTACATGCATTCAATAGGTATAAAATACATATTTTCCAAACTGCATATATATAATAGTCAAGCCTTTTAAGTTGTTTTACTCTTTCGGTAGTTAAAAGGTTAAAATGAAGTATTAAAAGATTTCCTGTTTATATGCACCTTTTTTTCAATCTTCCATTTATATCCTGCTTGTAACCGCAGTATTCGTAGCCTTTTACCTTATACGCTATCAACAATAAATCAATAGCATCGACCATTCCAAAGGAGATTATTGGCTTCATCGAGGCCTTTCCAACTGTGGTGCCGTCAGGGCCCTGGCATTCACCGACAGTAGCACCCGTGCTGAGCTGGGCACTGGAGAGATGGGGGCAGGTGTACTAGCACTAGATATCTTTGCCAATCGTATCTTTGAGGGCAATGATGTCCAATAGTTCTTCAGTTATAGTGGTATGTTTCAATCCCTCTTACAAAATTGGATAGCTGTACTGTGCCACTTTTGTCAGTACTTTCAATGAGAGCAATCGAGTACTTCTCGAAAGTGCTGCGTTTACCCCACAATTGCTTTTTCAGTTCGGCATCAAGTTCCTGTACTCGACGAGACATGGTTTGTTTATACAAGGGTATCGTCTCAAAGTGGGTCACAGCAGATAGCACAGTACTTCCGAGCACTCTATTAAACGTTCTTTTACAAATTCACCGTCAGTAAATGATTGTCCACTTTTTTGAACTTTCAGTGCAACAATATAAGTTGCTCTAACTGAGCTTTTTGCAATGTTGGGTTCAAGAATCTGTGGCGAAGGGACATCAAATAGTCGCCATTGTTCATTCTTAGCAGCAATCGTACACCTAAAAGTAAGCACAAGTTCTAAAAAGTAAAAGCACAAACGCCAAAAAGTTAAAATTTATATAAAATACCTGTTAAATAAATTTTAAGGAATAGACTGTGAATTACATCTTGCCAATTTGGAAATTCTGATTTTAGTTTAGCCATTCATTCGTTTCTTGCTTCGCCAACAATGATACCAATGTTTATTTTGATTGTGCTGTCGAATAATTAAAGACTTTAGGCCTAAGATATCATGACGAATTAAGCATTGGGCTTTCTCTTTGGTATTGACAACAAAATATAAATCTACCCATGAATAAGTAAACAATTTTGAAACGATGGAGAAACTCTAATAGCTGCTCAGCTTTCTGCTATATCGTATTTTAATCTATATCTGAGTTGAAGGAATAGAGTGCAAAAGAGACAATATATCTATGTGATTTCTCTAATAGAAACATGAAAGTAGGTTTTGGAATGAAGACTTGGATACTGCACTTGTGAGCACCTCTGCATCCACCTTTCCCATAAAATGATAATACACTGAATTCTACTGTTGCGAAACCGGCTCAGTATTCTTTATTTGTGAAGCATATCCCTTAGATTATGCTACTGACTGATTTTTGTCCACAAATAAATTTAAGGCGCATTGTTGCATAAAAATGTCAGTCAACAACAGTAGCAGTGATCCCAGCGAGAATTCTACTGGATGCGAAATTTCTTCATACAGGAGTTCGGTTTCAGGTTCCACAACGTGTTTCTCCTCGCTTCGCTAATTCTGCTTCCGAATTGACTGCATCCTTAACATCTAAAATTTCAATGTTAGAGGGTAAACAGAAACAGAATCCAAACAAACAACTAGTTCTCGATGATTCTTTTGACCGTAACAAAATACTCTGTAAGATAAAAAAGAAATATTCCAGGAGCTGTAATCCTAGAGACAGGTTACGAACAACAAATCGAATAAAAGACGTTTATATAATTCTAAGCATAGGTAGTATCTTGGTTATGGCATTTGGGAGTAAAAAGGGCGCAGTTAAAATCCACAATATCGAGAATACCTACTCCTTCCTAACAACGTAATTATGTTCCAATTTATTCATATACTGAACTGGGAATCTGTAAGTTTGGAATATCAGGACTGGCTTCCTTTTCTACTTCTCTACCACATACTTATTAGGCAAAGAAGAAGTTATTGCAACCAAAATGTCGATATTGCAAAATGTCTCAATACAGCATTGGGACTCCTGATTCAAAATGAAAGCATATTTAGACAAACACTTCTCACCAAGGCGGCCCGGGTTCGATCCCAGGCGACCGCAAAGTGAGATTTGTGATGGACAACACGGCGCTGGGGCGGGTTTTCTCCGGGATCTCCGGTTTCCCCCGCCAACTCATTCCACCGGTGCTCCATCTTAAACTCATGTATCATCAGTGTCACCGCCTGCGGTGCCGTATGTAGTAAAAGATGGCGTTAAACACTACACATTAGACAAACACTTCTGTTTGCGTCTGTGTGTATACTTATGAACAGCGTACTTAAAAGTAGAGGTCTGAAAAATAACAACTATAAATTCTAAATATAAAATGATAAAATTAAATTGAGTTTTACTGACTGCTGTGGTTGTCAGAGTCTGACCCCATATTGCGGCTGCGCCTTGGTTAGACCACTAGACTCTCACCAAAGCGGCCCCGGTTCCGTTCCAGGCAACCGCATATGAGATTTGTGGCATACGAAATGGTGTAGGGACGGGTTTTCTCCGGGTGCTCCGAATTCCCCCAGTCTCATTCCACCGGTGTTCCATGTATCACTTGTGTTGCCGCATATAGTAAAAGCGGGCGTTAAAGCCTACAACCAGCCGCATCCCATACTGGGCGTGAAAGTTTTCTTAATTTTGCTGAAAGGTACTTTTAAGAGACTTGAGGTTCTTTGATAAGCCATAAATACACTGTACCCCTGGATCCACTTCCCTTCACAAGGAAATCAGGTAAAGGATTTTTACACCCGACGCCCTCTGCCGGGCTTGAACCCGTGAACTCGGCAACCAGAGGCCAGAATGTTACCCCTAGACCACGCAACACGACATAAAATTTTATGGGGTAGACAGAAGATGCTACACAAATAATGTAGAGGTCTATAAAACACATTTTAATTCCAATAATGTTTATTGCTGCGTCAGCCTAATACCCAGGATGTTATAGATAGAGTGATCAAAATTTAAACACTTGAATATCCCTCGGTTTTCTGCATCTTTACCTGCAACAAAGTATCGAAGGAAGGTAATACTGAAAGCGCTTATCCCAATAACATTAGGTAGACAGAAAATTAAGTTCTATAAGAATAAGTGTAGGGCTATATATAATAAATGATAGCGAAGAGAGAATGTCATATGAATGTAACATTTTCCAATATTTTAAATCAAGTAACGCTGTTAGAACATTTGAAGGCTAATTAATATTGATTTTGTAGAATTTAGTTATAGAAAAAAATCGCTAGGAAAATACAGCTTAAAAGAATTTATTTACAGGTTGTAATGTACAAAGCAGAGCGCATTTTCTCATGTGTAAACACATACGGAAAGTAATGATAATGTAAAGCGTGCATACATCTTTAAAAAATAGCAAGTTTTATTTGTATATTTACAATCCCACTGCTAAGTAAACAAAGCTTCAGGCAACAGACTTGCGTTGCTGAGTTGACAACGTTATACAGTCCGACATTGGACTGGTTTCGCTTCACTGCTGTGATGTCAGTCTAATTATAAAAGTGGATTATACCTTCAGCAGATGAAGACATTGCAGTCGCTGAGAACCTATGTAGTATTCCTCATTATAAGTGAAGCCTGTCTAAACCTGTTATTGGGGTTTTCCTTACCCACGATCCGTTAGTTATGTTTCCATTCCGGCGGTGCCTTGAAGTGCTCATTATTTAGCAATGGCTCCCTTCTCGACGCCCCTGATAACCAGTAAAAATGCAACAGGAAAACAAAAGCATAAAACTTTAGATAAAAAACCAAACCTGTCGGAAGGAACAAATTGATCTGAGCATGTGTTATTTATCTGTGCTTTCCATTGGGAACCATTGTCTTACTAATTCAAGATATTATTTTGCTTAAAATATTAGCTACTAACGGCATAGGAATTTTGAAAATCTTTGGAACGAACGGTTTAGGGAAAATTTAAAACAAATCCAACTATTACTTTTTAATGGTTTAAACCATTATTTCATAATTTCCCCATTCCATATTCTTCTGATCTAAATTTCACTTAAAAAGTCCCTGGACTTTTAATCTTGTTACAAATATTAAAGTTATTATTTTTAAATAATGGAAATTAATTTTTCTTTCACACTGGCCGTGTGTAGGCTAAAGTTTGGAAAGTTAAAGTCATACTGAAAAATTCAATGCCATAGCCGGGATTTGACACACGGATCTTCTGGTTGCCGTCCAGCCGCTCTAACTCTTGAGCTACTATGACCAACGTGCCAACATGACATTAAATTCTCCAACTGACTCGTGTTTTTCCCTGGGACAACTTAGGAGTTCTCATAAACACATGAGACAACTACCTTAATGGTGAATTACTATGCTGTAAGTACTTTAAGGCCCGGGCTTTATAGTTAACAACTATTTGGTCAATTAATGGAAATTGTTCTTTCACACTGACCTTGTGTAGGCTTTAGCTTTTCGAAACTTCTCTCTTCAGAGGTTTGA
The DNA here is from genome assembly GCA_030765055.1 of Mantis religiosa. Taxonomy (NCBI): domain Eukaryota; kingdom Metazoa; phylum Arthropoda; class Insecta; order Mantodea; family Mantidae; genus Mantis; species Mantis religiosa. The sequence continues at coordinate 63,582,685 of CM060950.1, forward strand.
AAACCTCGCCGCAACGTTCGAGCTAAGCTTAGTTCAGTACTGTGGGCAAAAGACTTGAGAACGCAGTGATCACGGGAAACAAACGTTGGTGGAAGTGACGATTGTAAATATTGTGTTATTAATGAGAACATATATGGAAGTTACAAAACATTAATCTGGTTTATAACATCTCTTTTTTAAAAACCACTGGTAAGGTTATAAGCTATTAAAATTTAGACTTCCAGAGCAAATGTTATCAAATGCACGTGATGCATCAAGTAGTACTAGAGCGTAAATCTACAGCTTTGCCCAAAAGGCAGTACACGTAAATACAATCGCACCAGAATTGTACTTGGTGGATTTTAATTCAGTTCTACCAATGAATATATTGTCTAACTAGCTTAGACTCCATGTAGTTTAAACTGCCCACAGGAAATGCAAAATGGCCCTATTACATGATAAACACTTTGACCTCACAATTTAAATTGTTTGAAAGTAAATTCCCCTGAACAGTATACTTCAAGCTTCTCGTCACCATTCCTCTCCTCGATGTCACAAACATCTTTTAACTCATTCTGTTGATCGCTTCTTTAGTCAAGCTGTGTGGAGTTATTTTTGGAAATATTAAAATTACAAATTAAAATAAATCAATAAAAGCAAAATGGCATATGTTAACAACAGAGCTATAAAATTATAGTGGAATATAGTGGATGGATGCACGGATGGTCGGACAGGTGAATGGGTGGATGGAGGGACGGAGAAGCATCGACGGACAGAAGGACGGATAGACAGACGGAAGGATAAACCGATCAAAGGACGAATGGACGGATCGAAGGACTGGCGGAAGTGGTGTGAAATGCCCGCTTTAACTACACGCGGCACCGCAGGTGGTGACAGTTAATGCCAGAGGTTCTACTCCCATTAGTCCTGGACCCGTTAGGATCAACGACACGGGACTCCTTCGACCAGGGAGTTACCGAACTGTCCCGAAAGGGAGCCCGGCGCCTCCATGGGGCTTTCCATAGGGCAATACCTAGAGACTAACAAGCCCCCCCCCCCATCTGGTCCTGTGTACTCAAGACGGGATGGAAGTGGATACGCCACTTACGCGCGCCAACTCCAAAAGGGGAAGGCTACCGATTTGTCCTCATTGGGGCCGCCTAGTGACCTAGCACACCTTCTACTAGCTAAGCTGGCTAGTACGCGGGAATATTATTGGCTTCCCTCAACCCCACCTGGAGACGTACCCGATCTACCACGGGTATCGGAAACCACTGCTCCCTCGAGTCCAACCCAATTCGAACAACTCCCTATCAGGGAGGGGCTCGAATGTTCGGCCCGGGGTTCCTCTAGTAACGTCAGAGGTACCACGAGTGCTAGGGGTCCGCAGCGACACTGATGATACATGAGATGAAGATGGAGAATCGGTGGAAAGAGATGGCCGGCGAAACCGGAGATCCCGGAGAAAACCTAACCCAGTGCCGTGTATTCCTCCACAAATCTCACTTTGAAGTCACCTGGGATCGAACCCGGGCCGCCTTGGTGAGAGTTAAGCGGTCTAGCCATTCAGCCGCGCGCGGCCGCATAGATGGATGGATGAATGGTTGGTTGGATGGATGGATGGATCGATGGATGGATGGATGGATGGATGGATGGATGGATGGATGGATGGATGGATGGATGGATGGATGGATGGATGGATGGATGGATGGATGGATGGATGGAAAACGTGTAGATTAAAACAAAATTATCCCTTAGTTATGGATTCTTACGCTTTTTTAAGTAAAAGATGTGTAATGGAGCATTTGGTTGTATTATTTTCAAATAAATGAAATTAGTAACAGATTTAGCGATTTACTCCAAATTTAAGCTTATCGAATGCGACTTGATATGTTGAATAACATCTCTGTATGTCGTATTCTTAGAATCACTTAATGATAGGACCTGCCAGCTATTTTACATATGAATTCTTCTCATTCAGGTCAAAATACCGACTCATGCCTATAGTCTTCGACACAGCCATTGCTCTGTGTGCTTCACTGAACTGGCTTTGACGTACTGGCCCACTATGCCCTGTGAACGGTGAGTGGTCCCTGCTGTGCATTGCTTATGAGGGCCACGACTGACAGCACTTGCACTCATTCGTATTTTCATGAGAATAGAGAGTAAACTTGCTAGATGAAAGTTTCTAATCCTAGCCGGGAATCTACGCAGGGCAGGTACATGTTCTACCAATTGAACTACAGGACAAATATTCAACGTTTTAAACCAGTGCGTAGGCTCTTGTGTCCATTATAACTAGGTCTTCCGGGTAGGATCGCGTCTTGGTTGTTTCTCTGGTGAATTAAATCATTTAAAACAAGTTTTGCAAGCCAATGGATATCCTAAAAGTTATATGAAACACCTACAAAAGAAGAACAAGACACAAAAATAAACCAAAACCAAGACTATAGCATGGCTGCCTTATCTAAAAGGAACGACCGATAAAATAACAAAACTATTTAAGAAACACGACATCCAAACTAGATATCAGTCCACAGAAAACTAAGATCATTCGTGCGACCGGTTAAAGATAAAAAGACCCTCTGAATAATGCGGGAATTTATAAAATTGAGTGTGACTGTGGTGCATCATATGTGGGACAAACGTGCAGGTCAGTGAAGGTTAGACGACAAGAACACATAAGAGGCCAAAAACTAAATCAACCTGAAAAATCAGCACTCACAGAACACGCCATAAACACAGGACACCATATAGATTTTGATCAAGTAAAATTACTAGCCAAATGTAATAACTATAGACAAAGAATGATTAGAGAAAGTATTGAAATATTTAAAACACATAATAGCTTAGAGACAACGGCATAGCCCTGTACACTATCTGGCAGATACTGATAAGTGCACGTGGATTGAGCTCAGCATCAGCCATTAGGAGCAAAGTAGGCGGACTGATCACCAGTAGCTCCGAGGGATAAATAAGCGCGCATCTTCTCCACCGGCACAGAGACTACAAAAACAAATTTTGTCGCTTGACATTTCAAACTCGCAATTTGGCTTTAGAAAAGGACACTCAACAGAACTTCAACTCTTGAGACTAGCAGATAAGGTCACCGAGCAATTTAACAATGGGGCTTCAACATTGGCACTATTTTTGGATGTAGAAGCCGCATTTGATCGGTGCTGACACAACGGCCTGATTTACAAACTACACCGAGAGTTTCCAGGCCTCCGAAATTTTTTACCATTGCTGCAAAACTTTTTAGAAAACAGGCGCTTCTACGTACAAGTGGGTCGCTCCTCCTCAAAGGAGAGAGTGATGCAGACTGACGTACCACAAGGGGCTATCATGTCTCCTTTCCTGTATATACTATTCACAAACGACTTCCCCGTGGACGCCAGATGCAAAGTTGCAATGTATGCTGATGACACTGAAATATACAACAATCATAAAAATCCACGTTTTGCCCTTTCAGAGATGCAGCGGTACATTTACAACTTCCTTTCATGGCTTCATGACTGGAAAATCAAAATTAATTTGAACAAATGCCAGCTTACACATTTTACAAAGCGGCGCCTTTTGGCAATGGACCTAACTATCGATGGTCAAGTATTGCACTGTCGTCAGCAGGTCAAGTACCTCGGCGTGACGTTGACACCCACGATGCAGTGGACCACCCACTTAAAAAATAGCGCCAACAAAAGGCGCCAGCGATTAAAGATGTGCCCCCACATTTAGGAGCAAACAGCTAAAGCTACGCTCGAATATTGTGCTTTATCAATAATTTATTTTATCCGTAGTCCTGTACGCCTGAGTGGTCTGAGCCAACATCTCCAACACCGCACCTCCAAACCCTACAAAACCTATCCCTACGAAAAATCCTGTCTGTTCCTATCCGCACAAAAACCACCACCCTTCACTAAGAAGCCCACGTCCCGTATACACATGTACATGTGTGCAGATGTACACCTCTCCGAGGCCATCACCACGTACCTCTTCCATCTGGGCGCGCATACGACACCACCAGAACCCCTACATCAACAATAATCGGAAAGGCGAGCCCAAACATAGAAAGCACGCCAGGATCAAATCCTATTAAAAAACACAGCTCCAAAATCATTCGCGCCCAACCCCTCCCGGCTCAGGCCACGTTCCCCGGCAGAGGCCGCCGCCATCGGCAGCCCAGGAGTCAGCTGCCCGCTGCCGCACAGCCTAAATGCGAACACTGTAAATAATGTAAATAACGAAGTGTGTATAGTGTAGTGCGCGTGTGTGTATATGACTGCCCGGGACGTACGTGGTACGCCCAGGCGTGTGAGTGTGTGTGTGTGGAGGGGTGGGTGTGGGTGTGCGTGTGTGTGTGTGTGTGTGTGCGCGCGCGCGCGCGCAAGATAAGCGCAGTGAAAATATGTGTATATAAAGACTAAAAAACGAGAGACAGTTAGAGATAAATAACTAAATAAAACTGGTTCTCGGTGGCCTAAAACCAGGTCACCGTATGGGTTTTAATGGAACCTCAAAGACAATCAAAAAATAATATAGACAATTATACATTAAGGTAAATTTAGAGCCTGGAAGCCGGGTCCAGTGTACCGGAGCCTATCAAGCCTATCAACCGGCACAGTTGCTGCGGGGCTGTCAAGGAAGAAGTCCTGAAGAAGCCCCACATAGTTGGGGCGAAATGTCGACCAGAGAAATAACCAAGACGCAGCCCTACCCGGAAGACCTAGTTATAAACCAACGTTTTTATATATTCTAAATGACTAAATCATAGCTTGCTAGACGGATTGCAAATTCATAAACAAATAAAGAAAATAGATAGCTAAAGACGGCAAAAGGAAACCTGACTTCCTATTTGAAAGAGCAGGGGCTGATTGCAAGAAATAAACTGTGGCAGTAAACCAGTTTCTGCCTTTCAAATTTACCGGCAATTGACAGCGTGATGCTGGGCAGGGCAAGTAAGGGGTTACCTGTATTGGGTCGATACACCGAGATTGGCTGATTGCACATCCGGAATGTTATCTGTCAAAAAATGACAGCACAATATAATTACTCAAAAGCCTCTAAAAATCGAATACCATGTGTATAAAAAGAAAGTCATAAATCTTTGTAATAGAAACGTAATGATAATACGAGTTTACAGTATTTACTCATGACCCCTGTGAGGTCTCTCATTTATTACAAATAAAATTAAGAACATCTGAGAAGACATGCCGCTGTATGTCACCACTATATAAATAAAAGCGATATGCTGCACGAACAACGCTTGTAGAACTCAATAACGCGCTGTAACTTGGTGTAAATGAGGTTTTGCATTTGATGTGCAAATTAAATTATAAATTACGCATCAAAATGCAAATCTTATTTACGCCAAGGTTTAGCGGGTATTGCGTTCTAAACACACACACACACACACACACACACACACACACACACACACACACACACACACACACACACACACACACACACACACACACACACACACAGTTTAGAGGAGCAAACCGCTCCCACTGATGTAACTTCTATCTAAACCAAAACCGGTCCCCTTACAATTACCTACTCAAAAAAATTTTTCGTCCGCGCCGTGTTCGAGTGGTTAGTCCCCTTGTCTCTCACCAGTGCAGCCCGGGTTCCAACATTGGCGACTGCAAAGTGAAATTTCTGGTGGACAATACGGCGCTGGGGCGAGATTTCTCCGGGTCCTCCGGAGAGCATTCCACCAACTGCTCCATCGTAATTTTTCCCATTCTCTCGCTCTCATTCTGTCAACCACACGGATAGCAGATTTTACTGTTTAGTCGCCAATTATACTGCTGCCAAGAAGCTACCTATGATTAATCGTGCTCTAGCAACTGTTTCCCTAAACTTAAGTAAACGGGGTACACCAAAACCTATAAAATATTCTGATTTTCAAACATAAAATATGTTGTTTCAAAGGGTAGTTCTTCAGTGCCTGCATACTGTACAAATTTGGAGTCCATATAGGATTAGGATTTCATGACAGAGGGTATTTGGTACGTAGGCCACCATGCTGGGCCCATTGTTCCTATGCCCCCAAGTGGGGCACCCCGGGAGGAAGGAATAGGCGAAGGAGATAGAGGGCAGCCGACCCAAGGAGCCACGACAGTACAGAGGGCAGGTTCCCAACCGTTTACTTGGATAGAGATTTCCCCCGACAGGCCAGGACAACGGACACGCTCCTCTACTGGGACGGCAACTAGCCCAGCAGCTGATCCCCAAAGGTCCCTGGTTGGTGATCCAGAAATGGTCCCAGCAGAGGAGCGGAGACCGGTCACCGACCTACCGGAGGAGGAAGTAGTTTTCCTCAGAGCATATCATCCTGCCATGCACCGCCAAGACACCCCGCCGACAGTTCTATCCTGAAAGAGACCACCAGATGGGAGATGATGTGAAATGATAATTCAGATGAAATGAAGGGACAAAATATTCGGGAGATGTAATTAACGTACCCAGAATTTGCCTAGCTACCCAGGAAACCCCCTGAAAAACCCATGGGTAAGGTAGGTCAACCACGAGAATTGAACCCGAACCTTCCGAATGCGAACCACAGACAGGAGTCCATATAACTCACAAATAAGCACATTATTACATTAAGCTATGCAGTTTTTTCAACTATTTCATGAACCCCATATTTCAGTTCCACTGCAGCAATTTACTTTGTTTGTTAATTGGTATTTTCTGCGACTGACAGCTGAGAAATTAACTTCACTTCCATCAGATGCAGCCGCTGTAGGACACGCAGGATGTCAATGTTTGTGTCATTATGTGGATTTTCTTTAAGGTTTCAAATAAACATAGCAGATTCCATTAAATCTTATTTAATCTAAGTGGTTCTTAGCTTGGTCTACAAGTTCACTGTAACACATGAAATTTTGTGAATCATTTTAATCTGTAGGTCAAACTTAGCCTTCATTGCTTCTTGACTTATTTCACAGGTTCTCTCTTTAAGTGGTCTCCTTTTAAGTGATAATGCTTTTGGTGAATTTGTTGTAATGAATAATGTTGGAACAGATAAGGTTTCAGTCATGTTTTCAAATTATAATGATCATCATATGTTCACAGTGCACGCCAAATATTGTACAACTTTTATTAAAGTATCTGGCATCCCTTTACTTTAAATCTGATCTCTTAGCACACAGAGTACATCAGTTGGACCTGATAAATATAAAGTAAACATATGCTGTTATAATTAGAAAGTAGAGTACTGCCATAGTGTAAATAGGCTACAACCATTCTTAATCTCCCTAACGTTCAGCTCATTAAACAATAACAACTTGTTTTACATCAACCATCAAAATTAGTATACCCTCACTTCTTATATTATTAGGTAAATATTAATAAAATTTGCCACGTGCTCAATAAATGGATACCTATATATCTCAACGTTGGTGAAGTCACTGTTTAGATCAAACCAAGAGTAAAAAATATACAGTTAGTCCCTTGCCACTTATATCCAGCTATCACTATAAACATGAACCCATGGTAAATTTACCCTGTAAATCTGGCCAAGACACATTCTGCGCTCTTTTTTCCTCTAATTCAATTAGATGTATGTCTGACTATACTAATTTATACACAAAACATCTGACTCAGAACTGAAAACAGTTAACTCTTGGTAACTCAGAGGTTGCAGAAGCTCCAAGGGTACGTTCTAAGTCTTTGTGGTGCATCCTGCTTCTATATTTACACTTCGTACTTAAAACCTTCAATACTGCTTCACCATTACACATATGCATAATTAGACTTCCATATTAAGCTGAATATCTAATTTTATGTTTTCGAATAAGTTGAAGTATTTGAATAGCTTCATATTTTTATAAGATATATATATATATATATATATATATATATATATATATATATATATATGCCCAAAATGACTGTTTTGACATTTGGGACTTACTTTGGTGTTTAAAAAACTTAAGATACCTAATTTATTTTAGTTTTGTTTCTCTTTCTCTACATTATGTTTCATGCAAATGTGAAATATAACATCTAATTATCATCGTGACTCAAAGAGTTTATAGTTGTTTATAGGAAGTGCTGTTGTTGTTGTAATTTACGTCCTCCAACGTTAAGTCATATCGGACGGTGAATGAATTAGGTGAAATGATGCTTAAATGAGTCCAGGGTCAATGGAGCTTACAGTTACCGACATTCGTCTTGAAGGATAAGGGAAAATCCTGGAAAAACCTTATCCAGGTAACTCACCCTGACCGAGATTCGAACTCGGGACCTCTTGAACGTGACATGCTACATGGCAGACATACTACCATCTACGCTACCGAGGTGGGCTAGGAAGTGCTGGCTCAATTTGGTAATTTATCCATAGATGCAATCTCTTTGTAAAACGAGAAATTATATAGTTTTCTTCAAACTTTAGCGTCGTTCGGTGACTAAAGAATGGCACAAGTCTTTCCAAATGGTAACAATATTCATTGGCCTATCTTCGACTGTTTTAAGAGTCATATGCACTGCTTCCTTCCCTAAATGACGAGATGCAAATACTCGGAATATTTCAAAATGTTTTCTCTGTTGCTTTTTCAAATACATTTTAAGCATTCATTTTATATTCCTACTCCTAGCGATATATTGTGTTATGCAAACTTATTTTTCCGGAGTGCGTCATCTTAACCCCACAACTTTTAAATTGCACTTATATATCTGAGCTTACAGTGTATTTCCACTAAGATCTTTTGCATAAGTGGTGAGCAATTTTTTTTTCAACTTCATAGCCCCATATAATGCATTAGAATAATATATGCTTAAGTTAAAGCAAAATGCGTTTAAGTATAATAATTTAATAAGTGCACTGCTTTTATTACGCTTTAATGCCTAACGCTCAATCATTTATCACATTTTTAAATATGTAGGGACCAGGAGTACACTTTAGATACATACAATGCAATGTTTACGGCGTGATGCTGGTAAGGGTAGGTCAGGGATTAGCTGCATTGGGTCGATACATCAAGATCGGCTCCTCGCACATCCCGAACGCCATGTGTCAAAAGATGGCCGCAGAATATAACAAACCAAAAGCCCGCTAAGCTTCTAATACTATCTGTTTAAAAACTAAAAATTCTAAAGCTTAGTTATGGAAACATAAGCATAATACGTATTTTCACACCATTTACTCACGATTTTTTATGGTCTGCCATTTATTGTAAATAAAATTAAGGAATTACGAGTAGGATATGGTAGTGTATATACCAATTTAAACATGAAAGGATATGCCATAAAAACAACGCTTATCTCCCTTCAGTTACATCCTGCTATTTATTGATTATCAGGTGGCACTTTAAATTTTTGTAGAGAACTTCTCAGTTCTCAATATTACTTTCACAATCCTTTAATAGAGACTATTCTTCTGCATTATCGATAATGCTACACTTCTTATTGTGTGTTCAGAAACCTTTAGTATGGCTTCGGCTGATTTTAATTTATGATTTTAGTAATTGAAGAACACGGTTCTAATTATGTAATATGAAGCATGGTATTGATTTGCATAGAGGAAAATCAACACCACTTATTTGTTCAATTACGTTTTTCAATCAAGGGCACAATACTGTGACTGAAATGTAGCGTTTGATTATAAAGTGCCAAGAAGAAATGTAAGTTTGCTACAACCTGTTTCCTCAAAAGAAAACCATAATTATTTCTTCATAACTAGCCAAATATGTTATGTTTAAAAAAATCAGGTACCAAGTTGCTGGTCCCAGAATGCATATTTTATAACCTTGCTTTTATTCATGGATGACTCGTAATTTGTACACCTTCCGTCTTTGCATATGACTCTGTGAAATGATAATTTATATAAGAAGGGGTGATTTATTCATGAGGGTAAACTACTAACCAAATGATTTTAGCCAAATTATATTTGTGCAATACTATTATCAGTATTAATAACAGTTATGTGGTCTTATTTAAAAAAATAACTGGAAATCTCTTGGTGTTGATAAATTAACAAGGCATTCCGTATATTCTCCATATAGCTCACCTAATCTATAATAACACTAACCTAACTCAACTTATATAACCTATAACACTAACCTAACGCTATGAAAAGTAATCTAACGCTATGGAAAAATGTAAACTGTAAACGTACTATGCTAGACCTTATTACGGATGAACTATAAATGAAAATATCACGAAAATATACAGAAAACAGCTAATGAAAAGTTAAAAAATGACGCCTGATTCCACTACATGTGTTTGGTTTTCCAGCTAATTACAAATTCTAAACACAAGATAGCGTTGCAAACAAGGTAATATTGTAGTGGAAAATATTGCCAACCGTTCACATTCCACCATAATACACAGGGTAACAAACCTACAGCACCTAATCAAGACTATGCTTCATAGTGCATAATTGCACGCGAATTCTTTAGTTATTAAACCATGTATTCAAATCAGCTAGAAGCCAATCTAAAGGTTTCTGCAAACACAATAAGAAGTATAGCATTATCAATAACGCAAAATAATAGCATAATTTCGAGTATTGTGAGATTTATATTGAGAACTGAAAAGTTCTCTACAAAAATTGAAAGTGCCACCTGCTAACCAAAATTAACAGTATGCAATTGAAGGGAGATATGCGTTGTTTGTATGGCATATCCTTTTATTTCTAAATTAGGAGATACACTGACATATCCTATTTGCATGTCCTTAATTTTATTTCTAAAACATGGGGGACCACAGAAAATCATGAGTAAATGGTGCCAAAATATGTATTTTACGTATGTTTCTATAAAAAGTCCTTAGAATGTTTACTTTTAAAACATTATTAGAAGTTCAGCAGGCCTTTGGTTTATTATATTCTGCTGCCATCTCTTGACAGATGGTGTTCGGGATGTGTGAGGGGCCGACCTCGGTGTATCCATCCCTGAACTACCCTTACCAGCATCATATGTAAATATTACATTGCATGTGTCTAAGACGTACTCCTAGATCCTAGATATTTAAATTTTTTATTAATTACTGAGGTTTTGGTATTAAAACAGTGCAGTCCCCAAATTATTATGCTTATTAGCATTTTGCCTTAACTTAAGCATATATTGCTCCAATGCATTATGAGAGGTTATTAAGTTGAAAAAAGATGCTCAACACCTATGGAAAAGATCTTAGTGGAAATCCACTGTAGACACAGATATATAAGCGCAACATAAAGTTGTGGGACTAACATGACACACTCCGCCAAGATTAGTTTGCAAAACACAATATATCACTAGGAATAGTAATGTAAATTGAATTATGTATATGAAAAGCAGCAGAGAAAACATTTTGAAATATTTCTAGTATTTGCATATGGGTATTTAGGGAAAGAAGTGGTGCAGATGACTCAGGAAACAATGGAAAATTTTCCAATGAATATTGCTGCCATTTGGGAGGACTTCTGCCGCTCTGTAGTCACCGAAAAATGCCAAACATTGAAGATAGCTATGCAATTTCTCGTTTTACAAGGAGTGGTTTACTTGTCTATCAATGAAGTAGCAAAATGAGCTAGCATTTCCAATAAACAATTATAAAGTCTTGGAGTCACAATGATATCTAGATGTTAAGTTTCGCATTAGCAGGAAACATAATGCAGAGAAACAAAGCTACAATAAGTGATGTATCTCAAGGTTTTCAAACCCCAAAATAATTCCCAAATGCCAAAATATCTATGGCACTTCAAGACCTATCCATACATTTGCTTCTTGTATAAAGGTGAAACTACTCAAATACTTTCATTTATTCTGAGGTATAAAATTAGAACGTCAGCACAACTTGTTAGGGCTAGCTATGCATATCTTGAATCCTGAGGAAGTACTGAAGTTTTTAAGTACGAAGAATTAAATAGTAGGATACACTGTAAAGATTTAGAGATGACTCTTGGAGCCTCTTTCAAACACCGAGCTACTAAGGGTCAAAAGTTATCAGAGGATTTTCCGAATAAATTTTTATAGTCAGACACACATCTAATTGAATTTAGGAAATCTTAGTTTAGAATGTTACTTGGCCCCAAAATTCACCTTGGGTTCATGTTTCAGTGATATGTGGTAAGCAATTCCAAGAGACAAAATGTATACTCTTTTACTCTTGGTTTACCCGGAGTACCCGGCGAAAACCTGCATCAGCGACGTGTTTTCTAACAAAAATTTCATTTTGCGGTTGCCTGGGATTAAACTTGAATAGCATCTGTGATAGCTAAGAGGTCTAACCACTCGACCAGGGCGAGTACGAAAAAAAAAATGAAAATAGCATTTCTGTTTAGGTAATTATATGGGACCGGTTTTGCCATAGATAGAAAGTATATTAGGAGGAGCGATTTGCCCCTCTAATCTGCTTCCTCTATTTTGTTCTTTTAAAACCCAATACGCATTAAACATTTTTGTAAACAAGATTCTGCATTCTGATGCGTAATTTAGCTTACGTCTTGAATGCAAAACCTTATTTACACCAAGTTGTAACATATTACTTTTATATATAAATTGTTGACATGCAACGGCAGGTGCTTCTGGCATCTTTCAATTTTATTGGTAATAAATGAGACTGCACATGAAAACTTGAGTAAATAGTGTCAAAATACGTATTATTCTTACGTTTCTATAACAAAGTTTTAGAACTTTTACTTTTTAAACATGTAATATTCAATTTTTAGCAGCTCATTAGTGATTATACTCTGCTGCCATCTTTTGAAAGGTACTGTTCGGGATGGAGCCGATCTCGGCGTATCGACCCAATACAGGTAACCCCTGACCTACCCTTATCAGCGTCACGCCGTCACAAGCAAACATTCGATTTTATGTAACTAAAACGTACTTCCAGTTCCTAAATACTTAAAGATACGAATAATTACGGAGAGCTTAATAATTACAAAGCAATAAATACAGCGCAGCTATTAAAATATTATACTTAATAAGCAATCTTGTCGTAACTTCAAAACATACGTTTGCAATGCGTTATATGAATTTCAGAAGTTGAAAAAATTGCTCAAAAACTATTGAAGAGATGTTAGTGGAAATGCAATTTACAACACAGATACCTATATAACCGTAACTTTATATTGTAGGGCTAACATAAGTCTCTCCGCCAAAATTAGTTTGTAGAGTCATATATTATTACGAAAAGCAATGTAAAATAAATTCTTAAAATATAATTCAAAAGCAGAAGAGAAAACATGTAGAAAACTTGGAATTTGTGCACATCTGCATTTACGGAAAGAAACGGGGCATCTGAATCACGGAACAATGGAAAATATGCCAACTAATGTTCCTGTCATTTGGAACTTTTGCTGACGTACTGCTGTCAAGAAGCAATGAAGCAGGTTGACTAAATCTACTCCATTTCTATTTTTACAAAGACAAAGAATCTACGCATAAAGTAATAAAATGAGATATTACTTCCCAAAAACAATTACAAAGTCTTTGAATCGCAATAATATCCAGAAGTTACGTTTCAGAGTGGGATGGAACATAATCCAGTGAAACAAATATTCAGGTAAAATAGGTGCTATTAGATTTTGAAATTCCTAAAATAAGTCACAAATGTCAAAACAGGTATTTTGAGCACCATATGTTCATATCTTACAGAAATCTGAAGTTATTTAATTGCGTTTATTTATATGAACGCACAACATTAAGAATTGAAGCTGTAAATGTAAGGTCTATTTATGTATATACTTAATGGTGAGAAAGTATCGAAAGTTTGAGACACAAAGCATTAATATAGAAGTATGATGTACTACAAATATTTAGATAAGACGCTTCGAGTTCCTGCAACACCTGAGCTAGTTACAGTTAATTATTATCAATTTGAAGCCAGACAATTTTGTGTATAAATTAATATAATCAGCCATGCACATAGTTGAATGGGAGGAAAGTACAATGGAGAATGTGACTTGGCCAAATATTTACGGTAAATTCGTCTTGGGTTCATGTTCATAGTGCGAGGTGGATAACAAAGGACGTAACCGTATACTTTTTATCTTTAATTTGATTTAAACAATGAATTCATGAACATTGAGATACATAAGTACCTATTTGCTGAACATGTGTCAAATGTTATTCACATTTAACTGGTAAAATGGCAAAAGAAGGGACGGTATACCAATTGTAATGGTTGATGTGAAGCAAGTTGTTTTTATTTAATAAACTTAACTGAGGCTATCTGCATAAAGAGCTAAGCTAATAAGGGCACAGAAATTACGTAAAACACATTCAAAATTTTGATTGGTGCAAATACATTTCTATATTTCTATTCTTATTTAAAGGCAGAGGCAATATACTCCGTCTTCAATCGAAGAAAGTCTAATTAAGACAACAAGAGGGCAATTCCTGCAATAATGCTCTATTGCATTTTGAAAAAGCTTTTATAAAGCTAACTTGTCTGTACCACTTTCACCAATCACCCAGTTTAAACTGTGTTGAAGCTTTTTACATTTTGCATTCAGAATTAAATGCCAACAGTGGTTTACTGAGGTTATACGGAACTAAGAATACAGTTTCAAAGGTTATAGCTCCATCATTTATCTATCACAGAAACAATTTAGCGGCTGCATATGCAGTTCTGTGCGTTTGTGAGTACTTAATTAAAAGGTGCTTGGACATTCATGAATGAGATACATGTTTGTCATTTACACAAGAGAAAGCAAATCACTTTAATTGTTCCAAATTTTGTTCAGAATTTTAACCATACCAGATAAGAATATGAATGTCTTTGTAAACATAATATTATAAGCACTATAATTTGCAAATATACTGATTTAAAGAAAGTATAGGTTAGGATAGAGTCTGCTCCAGTAAAATTAGTCATGTGGCTTTTGCTGTTGTTCCACCATGATCTTCTCCTGTGAGATATTTCCTTTTTATATAATCCACAATGCTTTACCATTCCATCAAACTGTATTTACTGCGCACTCTGATTAATTCCTTTTGTTAAATAAAACATAGTAGAATATTTTCCTAACCTCCATTTCATGTTTCAGGGTTATTTGATTGTACGACTATAAACAAAATGGTCGTAACCATTATTATATCTTTTGTGCTTTATTACGATAAATTTTGAGCTTTAATCGCGTTAAAATTGTGTACAGAAGCAAGCTGTTGATTCGCTTTTTGAGTTTCAATATGGCGTCGAGCGCTGCGCTTGACTTCATACAAATCAATAAACCACTATCACTGCTTTTCTCTATATCTTTTCTTACATGAAATTTAATTTCTGAAGGTGTTGACTTTACTCGATGCAAATCAAGACATGCTTTATAGTGCATAATTAGAAGCGAATTCTTCGATTACCAAAATCATAAATTAAAATTAGCCGGAAGACATTCTAGAGAATTCTGAACACACATTAAGAGGTATAACATTATCGATAAAGCAAATAATGCACTCCATTCGAGCATTGTGAGAGTTACATTGAGAACTGAAAAGTTCTCAACAAAAGTTTAAAGTGCCACCTGCTAACCAAAAATAGCAGAATGCAATTGAAGGGAGATATGCGTTTTTTGTATGGAATATCCTTTTATTTCTAAATTAGGAGATACACTGACATATCCTGCTCGCACTCTTTAATTTTATTTTTAATAAATGGGAGACCACAGAAAATCATGTGTAAATGGTGCCAAAATATGCATTTTACGTATGTTTTTATAAAAAAGCTTTATAATGTTTACTTTTCAAACAGATATTATTAGAAGCTCAGCAGGATTTTTGTTTATCATATTCTGCTACCATCTTTTGACAGATGGTGTTCGCGAAGTGCGAGGAGCCGATCTCGGTGTATCGACCCAACACAGCTAACCCCTGACCTACCCTTACCAGCATCACGCCGCCGAAATCAAACATCCTATTTAATGTATCTAAACATTGTCGTATTTTCTAGATATTTCAAAATCTGAATAATGACTGAGCGTTAGACATTAAAACTAATAAAACAGAGCAATTACTAAATGATTATACTTATAAACCTTATTGTCTTAACTTAAGCACGTATTATCACAATGCCTTAAATGGGGCTATGAAGTTCAAAAAAATATGCTCAACACTTATGGAAAAGATCTTAGTGGAAATATACTGTAATCAAAGATATATAAGCGCAACATTAAGTTGTGGGGGTATCAGGAGCCATTCCGCGAAAATTATTTTCCAAAACACATTATATCGTTAGGAATAGCAATGTAAAAATTCTTAAAATGTCATTTTAGTTAATTAAAGGAAATTAATCATTTCTTCACACAAGCCCTATATGGGCTAAAATTTTTGATAGATAGAGTCGACATGAAAAATTCAGTGCCACGGCCGGGATTATAACCATGGAGATCCGCGGTTCAGATCCCAGCCGTGGCATTGCATTTTTCATTTTGCCTATATCCATCAAAATGCTTAGCCAATATATGGGTAAAAGTTATCAGAGGATTTTCTGAATGCATTTTTATAGTCAGACATACATCTAATTGAATTTAGGAAATCACGGTTGAGAATGTTCCTTGGCCCCAAAATTCACCTTGGGTTCATGCTTTTAGTGATAGGTGGTTAGCAATGCCAAGAGACAAACTATATACCCTTTTACTCTTGGTTTATCCGGAGTACCCGGAGAAAACCTGCTTCAGCGACGTGTTTTCCAACACATATTTTATTTTGCGGTTGCTTTTTTTTTGGCAGAACGCATTTCCCACTAAACCTTGGTGTAAACAAGGTTTAGCATTCTCATGCGTAATTAGAACTTACGCCTTGAATGCAAAACCCCACTTACACCAAGTTGTAGCGGGTCCTGCGTTCTACAAGTGCTGTTCGTGTAACATATTACTTTTATACATACATTGTTGATATGCAACCGCAGGTGCTTCCGGCATCTTTTATTTTTATTAGTAATAAATGAGACCGCACAAGAATATTGAGTAAATAATGCTAAAATACGTATTTTACTTAGGTTTGTATAACAAGGAGCTAGAACTTTTTCTTTTTAAATATGTAATATACAATTTTTAGCTGCTCAATAGTAATTATAATCTGCTGCCATCTTTTGACAGGTACTGCTCGGGATATGCAAGGAGCCAATCTCGGTGTATCGACCCAATACAGGTATCCCCTCACCTGCCCCAACCAGCATCACGCCGTCACAAATAAACATTCAATTTTAATTATCTAAAAATACTACCAGATGCTAAATACTTAAAAATGCGATAAATTACGGTGAACTAAGGATTGCAAAGTAATAAATACAGCGCAGCTACTAAACTATTATACTTAGCATGTTTGTCCTAAGTTGATGTATATGAATATATGAAGTCGAAAAAATTGCTTAAAAAGTATTGAAGAGATGTTAGTGGTAATCCATTTTACAACACAGATACTTATATAATCATAACTTTAAATTGTGGGGTTAACATAAACCTCTCCGACAAAAATTATTTTTCAGGGTAATATATCCTTAAGAATAGCAATGTCAAATAAATGAATAAAATATAATTTAAAAAAACAGCGGAGAAAACATGTAGAAATACATCGAATTTGTGCAAATCTGCATTTATGGAAAGAAACGTGCACCTGAATCACAAAACATTGGAAAATATGCGAACTAATATTCCTGCCATTGGAAATTTTGCTGTCGTACTGCTGTCAAGAAACAACGGAGAAGGTTGACTAAATCTACTCCAATTCTAGTTTTACAAAGACAAAGAATCTAGACATAAAGTAATAAAATGGGACATTACTTCCCAAAAACAATTACAAAGTCTTTTAATCGCAATAATATCTAGAAGTTACGTTTCAGAGTGAGATGTAACATATTCCATTGAAACAAAATAAATTCATGAACATTGAAATATATAAGTACCTATTTGCTGAACTTGCGGTAAATGTTATTCACATTTAATTGCAAAAAGCTGCAGTGGTGTAAATATTTTAAACCACTCTTAGCCTTTCTAACGTTCAGTTCGTTTAACAATAACGCTTGTTACATACTAACCATCAAAATTAGTATACCTTCCCTACTTCACTTAATATTATTAGTTAAATATGAATAACGTTTGGAAGATGTTCAGGAAAAAGGTACTTATACATTTCAATTTTGATGACGTCATTGTTTAAATGAAACCAAAAGTAAAAGGAAAACGGTTAGGCTCTTGACTTTGCTATCCACCTGTCACTAAGAACATGAACCCAAGGCGAATTTACTGTAAATTATTGGCTTATTGCTTATAAGTATAATAATTTAGTATCCGCGCTGTATTTATTATTTTTCAATTCTCCGTAATTGATCGCGTTTTTAAATACTTAGAAACTTGGAAACGTTTTCTATACATAAAATGGAATCTTTGTTATTTGATGGAAAGTAATAAATTCTTTACAGTACCCGTATATAGGCTGTGTAACCAGGAAATAGGTGGTTTAAATCCCGTACGTGGCATTGAAGTTTTCATGATGACTCCATCTATATAAATTGAACATGTACTTGCGACGGCGTGATGCTGATCAGCGCAGGTCAGGGGTGCCCTGTATTGGGTCGATACACCGAGATCGGCTCCTTGCACATTCGGAATAGCACCTGTCAAAAGATGGCAGTAAAGTATAATTATTGAAGGGCTGCTAAAAATCGAATATTACTTGTTTAAAACGTAAAGGTTCCAAAACCTTGTTATACAGGCGTAAGTATAATACGCAGTTTCGCACTATTTATTCAAATTTCCTTGTGCGGTCTCATTTAGTACTAATAAAATTGAATCGTAACAGAAGCATTTGCAGTTGCATGTCTACAATCTATCAATAAAAGTAACATACTCCGCGAACAACGCCGTGTAGAACGAAATACCCACTATAAGTTGGTGTAGATGAGGTTTTGTGACCGATATGTAAATTAAATTACTCATCGGAACGCAAAACCTTATTTACGCCAAGGTATACTGGGTATTGCGTTCTACAAAATATATCTTCACAGAATGTTTTTCGTCCGCACCGTGCGTTGGACGGACGGACAATGCATACCCTCCTTCCATTCCATCCCGTTATTTCTTATTGGTAGGGGGCACTTGAATAAAACTTTATAGAGATATTTTCACTTCTAGATATAAACCTCACAATTCTCGAAAGGAGCTACTATTTTTTATTATTAATAATGTTATACTACTTAATGTGTTTGCAGAATATTTTAGTGAAGCTTCTAGCTGACTATAGTTCATGGCTTTATTAATTGAAGAACTTGGTTTTCATGAGTTCACCTTGTAGATAGAAATAAATAGCCAAGCAACACAGCAGATCTCTAAGTTTTATTTAACAAATGAATAACAAAAGCTTAAAATAAGTGAGCGTGTACAGTTATTAAAGTTAGGTAGAATTAATAAATTATGACAATATACACAGAAGAAAAAGTAATATTACACAGTTAAAGATCTCGATGGAACTACAGCATCATCCACATAATTAGCTTTAGAGGAGCAGACTCTTTAGGAAACTATACCTTCTTTAAGTTTTAGTTTATTAGCAAATCATTATCTGTTCTGATTTTCAATAGATCTTTATTCATTCTTGTTTGTATACGTAAGTAATGTCAAATTCTGTGCTGTATTTTGTTATTGCACTAAGTGCCTATATATAATTTGCCTATTGTTTTCCTTTATTAATTTTCGTTCGTCTGTGTAGAAACTGAAAATGAAGTAAAATATATACTTCATATAACCATCTTCCTTTAATTTGAAATGTTTTTTTTTAGTTTTCTTTTTTGCATTTGTTCATGTTCCTTAAGGAATTGAAATGTATTATCCTGACGAAGTTCCATTACATACGTGGCAGAAATACATATTCCCCGCTAAATTAGTTTATTTTGTACAGCTTGTTTCATTAATCTGGGGGTAAAGCCATTGAAAGTGTTTTCTGTATTTTCAGTTAATAATGATGGACTTTGGCACCTTAGGTTTACAAAGGTAGTCAAATTCTTAATCGCCTTAGCTTGAAATTGGGGACCTGGTTCGGTATACTTATATTATTTGCTTATTCTTTCGGATACGCCAAGTATGTGCTTGATTAATGAATGGCTGAGCACCTTTAAATTAAATACCCACAAATGTAGCGTACTCTATAAAATCCCCAAAAATAGTATTGAAAGAAAATTCTTAGTTACACATAATGTCAGTGAGTCACTGTTGTCATATACTTCTGAATGCATAATATAAAAGCTTTAGCAGAGAATAAACAGTATGAATGCTGAAAATTATAAAGACAAACTAGTTTTTAAACGCTCATTCATTGTCTATTAGGGCAGTATTGCGTTAATCGCCTCCTTGTTGTCCTTCAAGGAAGTCCTGATTGAGGTAATCTTCCACTGAGGACAAAATAAAGTCATCTGCTTTAAATAAAACTAGAACTACTGAAATGCCTTTACAGCAATTACATATACCAGAATAAGCTTTAAGTATTTGTTGTGTCCTTATTTGCTTTGCTCTTCATGCAGGTAGACCTTATTAACTGCAATCATGTAAAAGCTCATGCTGTTTTCCAGAAACTATGTCAGTTCTGGAAATAAATTGTTCTTTCACACTGGCCATGTGCAGGCTAAAGTATGGAAAGGTAGAGTCAGACTGAAAAATTCAATGCCATAGCCGGGATTTGAGCCACGGATCTTCTGGTCTCCGTCCAGCCGCTTTAGCCATTGAGCTACTATGGCCAACGTGCCGACATGACATTAAATTCTCCATCTCACTCTTGTTGGGATATGGCATTGAATTTTTCAGTCTGACTCTACCTTTCCATATATAAGTTTTGTTATAAAATATGCTTTACACTTTGAAACTTGAATTTAAAATATCAAAGGCATAGTTACACATTTCCAGTAATTTTGTTGTTCTTAATGAACATGAATCACGATTACCTATCCTGACATAGTTTAGCAATGAACTCCCAAAGACAAGACTAAAATTTGAGCAGCTAATTTGACCTTCATTCTACAAAATTCATTTGGTAAAGATAAGCACCTATGAAATTTCTAAACTATTACAGACGTTACTGCTTAAGTTATCTACACTCCTGGAAATGGAAATAAGAACACATTGACGCCGGTGTGTCAGACCCACCATACTTGCTCCGGACAATGCGAGAGGGCTGTAGAAGCAATGATCACACGCACGGCACAGCGGACACACCAGGAACCGCGGTGTTGGCCGACGAATGGCGCTAGCTGCGCAGCGTTTGGGCACCGCCGCCGTCAGTGTCAGCCAGTTTGCCGTGGCATACGGAGCTCCATCGCAGTCTTTAACACTGGTAGCATGCAGCGACAGTGTGGACGTGAACCGTATGTGCAGTTGACGGACTTTGAGCGAGGGCGTATAGTGGGCATGCGGGAGGCCGGGTGGACGTACCGCCGAATTGCTCAACACGTGGGGCTTGAGGTCTCCACAGTAAATCGATGTTGTCACCAGTGGTCGACGGAAGGTGCACGTGCCCGTCGACCTGGGACCGGACCGCAGCGACGCACGGATGTACGCCAAGACCGTCGGAACCTACGCTGTGCCGTAGGGAATCGCACCGCCACTTCCCAGCAAATTAGGGACACTGTTGCTCCTGGGGTATCGGCGAGGACCATTCGCAACCGTCTCCATGAAGCTGGGGTACGGTCCCGCGCACCGTTAGGCCGTCTTCCGCTCACGCCCCAACATCGTGCAGCCCGCCTCCAGTGGTGTCGCGACAGGCGTGAATGTAGGGACGAATGCAGACGTGTCGTCTTCAGCGATGAGAGTCACTTCTGCCTTGGTGCCAATGATGGTCGTATGCGTGTTTGGCGCCGTGCAGGTGAGCGCCACAATCAGGACTGCATACGACCGAGGCACACAGGGCCAACACCCGGCATCATGGTGTGGGGAGCGATCTCCTACACTGGCCGTACACCTCTGGTGATCGTCGAGGGGACACTGAATAGTGCACGGTACATCCAAACCATCATCGAACCCATCGTTCTACCATTCCTAGACCGGCATCGGAACTTGCTGTTCCAACAGGACAATGCACGTCCGCATGTATCTCGTGCCACCCAACGTGCTCTAAAAGGTGTAAGTCAACTACCCTGGCCAGCAAGATCACCGGATCTGTCCCCCATTGAGCATGTTTCGGACTGGATGAAACGTCGTCTCACGCGGTCTGCACATCCAGCACGAACGCTGGTCCAACTGAGGCGCCAGCTGGAAATGGCATGGCATGCCGTTCCACAGGACTACATCCAGCATCTCTACGATCGTCTCCGTGGGGGAATAGCAGCCTGCATTGCTGCGAAAGGTGAATATACATGGTACTAGTGCCGACATTGCGCATGCTCTGTTGTCTGTGTCTATGTGCCTATGGTTCTGTCAGTGTGATCATGTGATGTATCTAACCCCAGGAATGTGTCAATAAAGTTTTCCCTTCCTGGGACAATGAATTCACGGTGTTCTTATTTCAATTTCCAGGAGTGTATAACATTTGACAATGTACTGCCAAGTAGATAGCTCGCATAAAACAAAATTCATACTTAGCAAATGTTACCCAAACACTTAATAAACGGGGTAAACCAAACATATAAAATATTCAGTTATTTCCAACCATAAAATATGGAGTTTCGGGGACTACTCATTCAGTGCCTGCATACTGGGCAAATTTGTAGCCCCTATAACTCAAAGAAAACAAATTCTATAATTAATCTATGCAGTTTTTCAATCATTTCATGCAACATAGCTTTCAGTTCCAGTGCAGAAATTTATTTTGATTCTTAAATGGTATTTTCTCTGACTAAAAGCTTTTAAATTAACTTCACTATCAAGAGAAACAGCTACAGTGTAGAAATAATATAGGAATTTTAATGTTTGTTTCAGTGTTTGGATATCCATCAGTGCTTGAAATTCAGATATTAGACTTCACAAAGATTTAATTAATACTAGTGGTTATGAATTAGGCGTATAGTTTCACTACAACACATGTATTGTAGTGAATCGTATTTATATGTGTGTTAAATTTAGCCTTCTTTGGTTCTCTGTTCAGCTGCGCTCCTTTTGAGGGATATTGCTATTGGTATACCTTGTAGAATCAATACTATTGCAACTGTTTCAATTTTCAGTCAATTTTTCTAAAGATTAGCAAACACCACATGTTCAAAGTGCAAGCCATGTATTGTACAACTTTTATTAAAGTGTTAGTTATCCCTTTAATTTATATCGGCACTCTTAGCAAACACAGTTCATTTCTTTGCCCCGGAAATAAATATATTTTTAAAGCAAACATAGGTTTTATAATTAGAATATTGAAGACTGCAGTACTGTAAATGGGCTTCAACCATTCTTCGCATCCCTAACGTTCAGTTCATTAAACAAGAATAACTGGGTACACATCAGCCATCAATATGGTACACATTAGTATATCAGTATATCCTCCCTTCTTACATTATATTCTTAGTTAATGTGAATGTTATTTATGAGCATGTTCAGTAAAGGGATAATGATAAATTTCAATGTTTATGAAGTCACTGTTCAAATCAACCCAAGAGTAAAAGATACACGGTTTTTTCCTGGGTATTGCTATCCACCTATCACTAAAACCATGAACCCAAGATGAATTTGCCCTACAATTTTGGCCAAGTAAATTTCTCCACTGTGTTTTCCTCCCATTCAATTAAATATAATACTGACTATAATAATTTGAACACAAACTCTTCTGACTTTGAACTGATAACTTTTAACTCTTAGTACCTCTGGGCTTGCAGAAACTCCAAGAATCTTTTCTAACACTTTGCAGTCCATAGTACTTCTCTAATAATACTGCGTACTCAAAAACTTCAATACTTGTTCACTATTGCACAAATGAAGAATTAGACCTCACATGTTAAACAGAATGCCTAATGTTATTTGTTCCTGCAAATTAAAGCAATTGAATTGCTTCAGTTTTATACATAATATATAAATGTATAGATAGGTCTTATGGTGCGAAAAATAATTGCTTTGGCTTTTGGAACTTATTTGAGAATTTTAAACCTAAAGATACCTATTTTATCTTTACTTTTGTTCCACTACATTATATTTTATGCTACTGTGACACATAACTTCTAGGTATCATAGTGAAACAAAGAGGTAATTGTTTGTAGGAGGTACTAGTTGATTCTTGTACTTTATCCATTACTCATTCCCTTTGTAAAATTAGCAATGAAAGAGTTTAGTCAACCTTTGGCACCGTTCGGTGACTCGGTACGACAGAAAGCCTTCCAAAGGCAAGAATACTCATTGGTATATTTCCCATTGTTTCACGCGTCAGAAGATCCCCCTGTTTTCCTAAATGTTGAAGTGCTTATATCCGAAAAATTTCTTCATATTTTTCCCGTTTCTGTTTCAAAAACTTTTTAAGCATTTGTTATACATTGCTATTTAATACGATATACTGTGTTTTGCAAACAAATGTTATTTTGGAGAGGTTCGTAATAGCTCCAGAACCTAAAGTTGCTGTTATATATGTATGTTGTACAGTGGATTTCCACAGAGATCTCTGCAAAAGCTGTTGAGCAATTATTTAAACTTCATAACCTCATATAATGCACTGAAACCGTATGATTTGAGGTTAAAACAAGAATGCTCTTAAGTATAATCATTTAGTAGCTGCGCTGTACATATTACTTTTGTAATGCTTATTTCATGGTAGTTGACCACATTTTTTAATATTTAAAAACTGGGAGTCCGTTTTAGATACATAAAATCGAATGTTTACTTGTGGGGCGTGATGCTGTTTGGGGCAGGTCAGGGGTTACCTGTACTGGGTCGATACACCGAGATCGGCTCCTTGCACATCCCGAACAGTATCTGTCAAAAGATGGCAGTAAGGTATAATTATTGAAGGGCTGCTAAAAATCAAATATTTCATGTTTGAAAAGTTAGTTACACAAACGTAAGCATAATACGTAGTTTCGTACTATTTACTCAAATTTCTTTGTGCGATCTCATTTATTGCTAAAAAAAATTAAAATACCAGAAGCACGTGCAGTTGCATATCAGCAGCATATCAATAAAACTGACATGGTACACGAACAACGCTTGTAGAACCTAATACCCGCTAAAAGTTGGTGTAAATGAGGTTTTGCGATCTATGTGTAAATCAAATAACACAACAGGCCGTAAAATCTCATTTACACCAAAGTTTAGTGGGTATTGAGTTCAATAAAAATAACAAAGTAAAAGAAAAGAACTTAGAGGGACAAATCGTTCCTGCTAATGTACTTACTGTCTAAACCAAAACCGGTCCCCCTGCAATTATCTACTCAGAATTTCTTTTCGTCCGCAGCGTGGTCGAGTTTCTAGACCGCTTGGCTCTTACCACAGCGGCCCGGGTTCGATCTCAGGGGACCTCAAAATGAGATTTTTGGTGGACAACACTGCGCTGTGGTGGGTTTTCTTCGGGCCCTAAGCTCTCCAACGGCCACTCCATCAATTGCTCTATCATCTTTAGTATCATTTCATCTTTCCCTCATTCTGACATCATATTTCCCTCACTCTCATACCAAGCATTGATTTGATCACCCATCTTGGATTCTCTTTCTCATTGATCCAGAGATCCCGTTCCTCAACCCACATAAAGTTTAAGTGGAACAAGGATACCATGATACAATGTAGTGTTATAAGAAGGCAGTTAAAAATTAAAATGTCTTTCCACTTGGGTAAAACCCTATTGAGGATGGGCACGTAACAAAATTTTTCAGGCTTACCAACGCCTTCCAGATGCGACGGACGGACAATGCATATCTTCGTTCTCTCCCATTACATTATTTTTTACGGAAGTCACTTGAATAAATGTTTGTAGAGATCTTCTCAGTTTACGATACACCCTCACAACCCTCGAAAGGACGCCACCATTTTGCATTATTGATAATGCTATACTTCTTAATGTGTGTACAGAGCCTTTTAGTAGGGTTTCTGGCTGACTTTAACTTATAGCTCTATTAATTGAATAACTCACTCTTAATGGATTCATTGTGGTAACATGGTCTTGCTTTGCATCGACGTAAGGTTAATCCGTTCAGAAGCGATTTTTCGCGTAACAATGTAAAAAAGGGTATGTAGAATTCTACAAGGAGTCCAGCACCAGCAAATGGGATGAGTAGAAGTGGACATAAATTAATAAAGAACAAAATAGAACCAAGTCGTTTTCATGCGTACTACCCCACCGAATGAGTTCAAAAGAGCTACCCCATTTAAGGAAGCCTTAGCCTTTCAGGGGGCCCTTAGGCTATGCATCGATTCATTCATTAATTCAGAAAGGAAAGTAGGTGGCGGTGTATGAAATCAAGGGCAGAGCTCGGCACCATATTGGAACTCAAGATACGCCAAGCGACAGCTTCCTTCTCTGCAGCATTTCAATAACACAATAAAAGCTGTCTTCATTTTGTTTCCTACTCTTACAGCCAAACAACCCAGAAAAGTGAAATGATTGTTAGGAAAATATGAAGCAGTAAATAAGCAAGCAAAACAGGATACTAGGATACTAGGTTTCATTTAACACATGAATAAAAAAGCTTGAAACAGAAAGGCAGAGTGTAATATAATTATAGGAAAATAGAGCTCATAAATTACCAGCATATATAAAGTAAATAAATTCACTCATCTAAATATCTTGATGAACAATGACTCAAGGACTGTATAATTGTTTATTGGAAATACTAGCTCATTTTGATACTTTATCCATAGACAAGTAAATACTCCTTGTAAAGCGAGAAATTGCATAGTTTTATTCACATTTTGGCATGTTTCGATGGCTACAGAACGGCAGAAATCCTCCCAAATTGCAACGATATCCCTAGGCCGATTTTCAACCATTTCATTAGTCATATGAACCGCTTCTTTGCCTAAATTCTGAGGTGCAAATACTCGAAATAATTCAACATGTTTTTTCTGTTGCTTTATCAAATACATTTTAAGCATTCATTTTATATGCCTATTCCTAGCGATATATTGTGTTTTGCAAACTAATTTTGGTGGAGTGAGTCATGTTAGCACCACAACTTTAAATTGCGCTTATATATCTGTGCATACAGTGGATTTCCATTAAGATCCTTTCCATAGGTGTAGAACATATTTTTTTACTCCATATCACCATATAATTGATTAGAACAACATATGCCTAAGTTAAGGCACAATAATTTTGAGTATAATAATTTAATGACTGCACTGTGATGTTACGTTTTAATGCTTAACGGTGCAATTTAACAGAATTTTAAATATCTATAAACTAGGAGTACGTTTTAGATGCATACAATGCAATGTTTACGTATGTCGGTGTCATGCTGCTAATGGTGGGTCAGAGGTTAGCTTATTGGGGCGATACACCGAGATCGGCTCCTCGCACATCCCGAACACCATGTGTCAAAAGATGGCAGCAGGATATAATAAACCAAAAGCCTGCTAAACTTCTAATAATATCTGTTTGAAAATTAAGAATTGTAAGGCTTGTTATAGAAACATAAGCATAATAGGTATTTTCGTACCATTTACTCACATTTTTGTGGTCTCCCATTTATTAGAAATAAAATTAAGGACCTGTGAGTAGGATATCACATTGTATCTCCTAATTTAAAAATAAAAGGTTATGCCATACAAACAACTCATATCTCCCTTCAATTGCATCCTGCTATTTTTGGTTAGTAGGTGGCACTTTAAATTTTTGTAGAGAACATTTCAGTTCTCAATGCAATTCTCAGAATTATCGAATGGAGCGCATTATTTTGCATTATCGATAATGCTTTACTACCTTGTGTGTGTTCTGAAACCTTAGGAATGTCTTCCGGCTGATTTTAAGCTATGATTTTGGTAATCGAAGAATTCGCTTTTAATTATGCACTATGAAGCATGTCTAGATTTGCATCGAGTAAAGTCAACACCTTCTGAAATGAACTTTCATGTAAGAAAAGATATAGAGAAAAGCAGTGATAGTGGTTTATTGATTTGTGTGAAGTCAAGCGCAGCGCTCGACGCCATATTGAAACCCAGAAAGCGAATCGACAACTTGCTTCTGCACACAACTTTAAGGCGATTAAAGCTCAAAATTTATCGTAATAAAGCCCAAAAGATATAATAATAGTTACGACCATTTTGTTTCTAGTCGTACAAATAAATAACTCTAAAACATGAAATGGAGGTTAGGAAAATAGGCTACTATGTTTTTTTTAACAAAAAGAACAAATCAGAGTGCACAGTAAATACAGTGTGATAGGATGAATAAAGCATTGTGGAATATATAAGAAGGAAATATCTCACAAGAGAAGATCTTGATGAAACAACAGCAAAAGCCACATGACTAACTTTACTGGAGCAGACTCTATCCTAACCTATACTTTCTTTTAATCAGTATATTAGCAAATAATAGTGCTTATAATTTTATGTATACAAAGGCATTCATATTCTCATCTGGTATTCTTAAAATTTGGAACAAAATTTGGAACAGTTAAAGTGATTTGCTTTTTCTTGTAGAAATGAAAAACATGTATCCCATTCAAGAATGTCCAAGCACTTTTTAATTAAGTACCCACAAAAGTATGGAACTGCATATGTGTCTTCTTAATTTTTTCTGTGATAGATAAATGCTGCAGCTTTAAATTTTGAAAATGAATTCTTAGTTCCATATAACCTCAGTAAACCACTGTTGGCATTTAATTATGAATGCAAAATGTAAAAAGCTTTAACACAGTCTAAACTGGCTGATTGCTGAATGTGGTAAAGACAAGATAGCATTATAAATGCTGTTTTAAAATGCAATAGAGCATTATTGCAAAAATTGCCCCCTTGTTGTGTGAATTAGGCCTTCTTCGATTGAAGACAGAATATAATGCCTCTGCCTTTAAATAAGAATAGAAATATAGAAAAGTATTTACAGTAATCAAAAACTTTGAACGTGTTTTAAGTAATTGTTGTGCCCATATTATCTTAGCTCTTTATGCAGATATACCTTTTCAAATGCAAACAATAAAGTAAAAGCTCACGCTGTTTGCAGAATCTATACAAATTCTGGTACAAAATTATTTGAAGCTTTGGACCTAAAGTTTAAACATTAAAAGCATTGTTACACATTTCCAGTAATTTTGTTGTTGCTACAGGACCTGAACAAGTGGTAAATTGCCTAATATATGTTAGCAATGTTCTTCAAACAATAAGGTTGAAATTTCAGTAGCTAATTGGAACTGCATTCTGCAAAATTATTTTGGAAAATGATGGTCATCTACCAAACTTGTATACAAACACAGGTTCTACTATTTAGTTACCTATAACATTTGATAATGTACTGCTAAGTAGCCATCTCTCATGAAACAATAAATCATGCTTTAGCAGGTGTTACCCAACCATTTAAGAAAATGCATTACACATAACGTATGACATATTCTAATTTACAACCACAAAAGTCGATTTTTCAAAAGCTTCTCTTTCAATTGAAAAATAATGGACAATTTTGGAGCCCATATAACTCACAAATAAACAAATTCTTTAAATAAGATATGCAGTTTTTAGAGTGTTTCATGAATCGCATCTTTCAGTTCCAGCGAGTCATTTATTTTGCTTTTTAACTAGTATTTTCTGTGACTGACAGCTGATAAATTAACTTCACTATCAAGAGATGCAGCTACTGTGTGGTAAAATTCTAGCAGTTTTAATGCTAGTTTCAAAATTTGGATTCCCATACATGTTTGAATTGAAGATAGCAGACTCCACTAAAATTGGATTAACACAAGTGTTTCTGAATTAGGCACAAAAGTTCACCCTACCATATGCATGTACTTGAGTAAAACATTTTTATCTGTATGTTAAATTTAGCCTATTTTGGTTCTTGACTAATGTCATCGGTTCTATGTTTAGATACGCTCCCTTTGAGGGATATTAGTTTCCGTAAAATTGGTATAATGCATAATGTTGGAAATTTATCAGGTTTCAGTCAGGTTTTTAAAATATTAACAAGAGTCACATGTTCAAAGTAGACGCTACATTATGTAAACCAATGATTGAACTATTTGGCATACATTTACATTAAATTGTCGCTCTTATCAAAAAAATATATTTCTTTGCACCGCAAAGAAACATAAATTTAAAGCAAACAGATGTTTCTATTAGAGTAATTACAATGTGTAGGATTGTAAGAGTGTAAATAGCTTTCAGCCATTTTAGCCTCAGTTCAGCCTGTTAAATGATAACAACTTCAGAAATACATATAATGCATTGCAAGCGTATATTTTGAAGTTACGACAAAAATGCTGATTAAGTATAAAAGTTTAGTAGCTGCGCTGTATTTATTACTTTGGAATGCTTTGTTCTCCGTAATTTATCGCATCTGTAAGTATTTAGGAATTGGAAGTACGTTTTAGATACATAAAATAGAATGCTTATTTGTGACGGCGTGATGCTGGTAAGGGTAGGTCAGGGGTTACCTGTATTGGGTCGATACACCGAGATCGGCTCCTTGCACATCCCGAACAGTACCAGTTAAGAGATGGCAGCAGAGTATAATTACTAATGAGCCGCTAAAAATTGTATATTACGTATTTAAAAAGAAAAAGATCTAGCTCTTTGTTATACAAACCTAAGTAAAATACGTATTTTAGCATTATTTACTCACTATCCTTGTGCGGTCTCATTTATTACTAATAAAATTAAAAGATGCCTGAAGCACCTTCGGTTGCATTTCAACAATGCATGTATAAAAGTTATATATGTTACACGAACTGCACTTGTAGAACGCAGGACCCGCTACAACTTGGTGTAAGTGGGGTTTTGCATTCAAGGCGTAAGTTTTTTACGCATCAGAATGCAAAACATTGTTTACATCAAGGTTTAGTGGGAAATGCGTTCTGCAAAAAAAAAAAAAAAAAAAAAAGCGACCGCAATTTAAATAGTTATGCTGTAAAACACGTCGCTGAAGCAGGTTTTCTCCGGGTACTCCGGATAAACCAAGAGTAAAAGAGTATACGGTTTGGCTTTTGCCATTGCTAACCACCTATCACTAAAAACATGAACCCAAGGTGAATTTTGGGGCCAAGTAACATTCTCAACTGTGATTTCCTAAATTCAATTAGATGTATGTCTGACTATAAAAATGCATTCAGAAAATCCTCTGATAACTTTTACCCATTTATAGGCTAAGGATATTGATGGATAGAAGCAACATGAAAAATTCAATGCCACGGCTGGGATCTGAACCGCGGATCTCCATGATTATAATCCCGGCCGTGGCACTGAATTTTTCATGTCGACTCTATCTATCAAAAACTTTAGCCTATATGCGGATAGTGTGAAGAAATGATTAATTTCCTTCAATTAACTGAAATGATATTTTAAGAATTTTTTACGTTGCTATTCGTAACGATATATTGTGTTTTGCAAAATAATTTTCGCAGAGTGGCTCCTGTTACCCGCACAGCTTAAAGTTGCGCTTACATATCCGTGTTTAGAGTGTATTTTCACTAAGATCTTTTCCATAGGTGTTTAGCATATTTTTTGAACTTCATAGCCCCATTTAAGGCATTGTGATAATACGTGCTTAAGTTAAGACAATAATGCTTATAAGTATAATCATTTAGTAATTGCTCTGTATTATTAGTTTTAATGCCTAACGCTCAATCATTATTCAGATTTTGAAATATCTAGAAAATAGGACAGTGTTTTAGATACATTAAATAGGATGTTTGATTTCGGCGGCGGGATGCTGGTAAGGGTAGGTCAGGGGTTAGCTGTGTTGGGTCGATACAACGAGATCGGCTCCTCGCACTTACCGAACACCATCTGTCAAAAGATGGCAGCAGAATATAATAAACAAAAATCCTGCTAAACTTCTAATAATAGCTGTTTGAAAAGTAAACATAATAAAGCTTTTTTTTTATAAAAACATACGTCAAGTGCATATTTTGGCACCATTTACACATGATTTTCTGTAGTCTCCCATTTATTACAAATAAAATTAAGGAGTGCGTGTAGAACATGTCAGTGTATCTCCTAATTTAGAAATAAAAGGATATTCCATACAAACAACGCATATCTCCCTTCAATTGCATCCTGCTATTTTTGGTTAGCAGTTGTCACTTTAAATTTTTGTAGAGAACTTTTCAGTTCTCAATGTAACTCTCAGAATTCTCGAATGGAGCGCATTATTTTGCTTTATCGATAAAGCTATACTCCTTATTGTGTGTTCAGAAATCACTAGAACGTCTTCCAGTTAATTTTAATTTATGATTCTGGTAATCGAAGAGTTCGCTTTTAATTATGCACTATAAAGCATGTCTTGATTTGCATCGAGTAAAGTCAACACCTTCAGAGATTAAATTTCATGTAAGAAAAGATATATAGAAAAGCAGTGATAATGGTTTATTGATTTGTATGAAGTCAAGCGCAGCGCTCGACGCCATATTGAAACTCAAGAAAAGCGAAACAACTTCTTTCTGAACACAGTTTTAGAGCTATTAAAAATTTTAAAGTAATAAAGCACGAAAAAGTATAATAACTTCTAAGAACTCGTATAACTCGTTATTTGGTTATACTCGTATAACCAAATAACCCAGAAACGTGATATGGAGGTTAGGAAAATAGGAAGAAATAAAAAGGCAACTAACAACAGGCTACTATGTTTTACTTAACATAAAGAATAAAAGAGCCTAAAGCAATAAATCAGAATTGGCATTAATTAGACAGAATTAATAAAGTATTGTGGTATATAAAACAAAGAAGGATCTAACTGAAGTTCTTGATGCTACAATAGCATAAGTCACATAGTTGACTATATTGGAGCAGGCTTTATCCTGACCTATGTTTTCTTTATATCTCAATATGTGAGAAAATTATTATTTATTCTAATTTTTAAGAAGTTTTAATTCATTCCTGTTTGAATATGTTCTAATGTTAAATTATTTGGTTTATTATGTTATTTCACTATGTGATTATATGTATTTTTCCTACTATTTTTCGTGATAAATTTCCGTTCTCCTGTGTAGCAACTGAAAAATGTAGTGTCACATATACTTCATAGATCAGCCTTTCTTTAATTTTAATGCCCTTTAGTTTAAATGTTTTGTCTTTGTTCATGAACTTATGGAAATAAAAATGTATAAACCATTACAAGGTTTTATTACATATAAGGCTAAATGGATACCCCACAACAACTTCTTCAATTTATTTCGTACAAAATTTTCTATTAATATGGGGATAATGTTAATGATAGTGCTACTGATGATTTATAAATTTAGAACCTCGATACCTTGTGTTTACAAAGGCATACAAATGTGCATTCTCACATATTTAAAATCGGGAACAAAGATTGCTAAACTTATATTATTTCCTTACACGTTTGGATATGCCAAGGTGTACTTCAATCCTGAATAGCTAAGCACCCTTCAATTATATAAGCACACATGTACAGTAAAATACACAATAAAAAGAAGCAATATTGAAACTGAATTCTTAGTTAAATATCATTTCGGTGCACCATTATTGTCATTTAGTTCTGAATATTGAATGCTCATTTGAAGCTAATTGAATGTAAAAAACTGTAAGGACCAACTACCTATTTAAAAGTGCTTCAATGTCTATTAGAGCAGTACTGCAGGAATCGCATCCTTGTTGCCCCTCAAGGCAGTACTGATTTAGATAGTTTTCGAGTAAGTACAAAGTAAAGTGTAGATTAAATGACTTTAAATAACATTAGAACTACAGAAATGCATTTGCAGTAATTACAAATTCTTGGATATATTTCAAGTCTTTCTTGCAACCCTATTCGACTTGCCCTGTAAGCTGATAAAACTAATTAACTGCAAACAAACGTATAAAATTCCATGCTCTTTTCCAAAACCTATAGAAGAGCTAATACAAAATTTATTTGAAGCTTTGGACCTTTAGTTCAATAGAACAAAAGTATTTTTTCACATTTCCAGTAATTTAGTTGTCCCTACTGAAATTGAATTAGCAGTAAATAGCCTGATATGTGTTAGCAATGAACTTTGAACAATAAGGCTGCAATTTCGCTAGCTAATTTGAGTTTCCTTCTACGAAATTCATTTGGCAAATGATGAGAATCTATCAAATCTGTAGCCTATTACAGATTTTACTGTTTATTTACCTATAACATTAGATAATATATTGCCAAGTAGCTACCCCCCAGGAAACAAAAAATCATGCTTTAGCAGTTTAAATTGAGCTATGTAGTCTTTCAACAATTTCATGGCCACAGCTTTCAGTTCCATGCAGCAATTTATTTTGCTTCTTAATCAGTATTTTTGTTACTGACAGTTGATAAATTAACTTCACTACCAACAGGAAACTGCATTGAGACACCCTGCAGGAGTTTTAATCTTTGCTTCAAACTTGGACATACATCCAAGTTTGTTTTCAAGATAGTAGCCTTCATGTAAACTTAATTAATACAAGTGGTACTGAATTATGCTTACGGTTTACTCTAGCATATGTACTTTAGTCAATCATTTTTATCTGTGTGTTAAATGTATCCTTTCTTGATTCTAGAATTAATTCTTGGATTTTGTCTTTAGGTGCTCTCGTTTTGGGTAATACTGCTTTTGGTGAATTTTGTGCAATTAATAATATTGAAACAATTCAGGTTTCAGTCAGTTTTTTAGAAGTTTAACAAGCACCACATGTTTAAATTGCACGTCACATATTGTATAAGTTTTAATAAAGCTTTTGGCATCCCTTTACATTAAATCTGCTCTCTTAACAGAGTTCTATATTGTCACCCGGGCGTTGGAACACCCTGTGAAAGCAGCTGAGAGCGGAAGACAGGGGAGGTCCGTGTTAGCCACGCCTCCCCCTCGTCCGTCTTATAGTGGTGACAGGGATGGCTGGGGAGAAAAAACATGATTGTGCGGTCTGTTTCTCTTTCACCTGCGTTCTGGAAATTACGGGATCCTTCATCTACTGGAACCTTCCTGTGAAAGCCAGAAGGCTGCGATATTCCTATAAAAAGGGGCTGCCGGAGCGAAGTGAAGTCAGTTAGTCAGTTAGTGTGAGTGAGGACAGTTCTTGGTGTAAGAAGGCAGTGTTAGTCAGTGACGTGTTAATGAACGAAAAGATTGTGCAACGGAAGACTGTACGTAACTGTGTATGAGTATCGGAGTTGATGTAATCGCGAGTACAAGTGAAATTGTAACGGACGAGCTGGTGAATTGTAATTGTGTGCAGTACGCAATTCTGTGTAATTGGCAAGTGTTTAACTGTAAGTCGGTGGAAATAAAGAACATTGTTGAGTTTGTGTAACTGGACTTTTCATTTCACGAACCCACAAAGTCACACTGGTGTCAGGAAGCGGGAAGATAACATCACCGAACATTTCAGCCATGGAATCCGCATTGGAAATGCTTTTGGCGAAGATGAACGAGTTAACAGAGAAGACGGAAGCGGCAAATAACAACCTGGCCGCAGAACTGAAACTAATGAAGACGGCTAACGACAACATCACCGAGAAGATGGAAGAAATGAAGGCCGAATTAACAACGAAAATAGAAGCGGCAAACAACAACTTGGCCACGACAATGACCACAATGATGGCCGAACTGACCACGGAAGTGAAGGTGGCGAACGAGGCTCTCGCCGCCAAATTTGTGGAACGATTGGCCGGCGTGAGGGATGACGTCACGAATCTGGGCAAGCGGATGGGTCAAGTAGACGACCGCCTTAATGATTTAGAGGAAAAGGCCGACAACATCGCAAAACCCCTCACCCGCCTGACGGAGGAAAACCGGCCTTATGTGTGGACGGAGGACGCCGAAGACGCTTTCCAGCACCCGAAGGAGACCCTGTGCAGTGCTCCAATTTTGGGTTTCCCACAACCGGGTGGCGCCTTCATTGTGGACACCGACGCTAGCGACCATTCCATTGGAGGTGTCCTATCGCAGATCCAGGACGGCCATGAGCGCACAAGAGTGGAAGAGAAGGAGCGTGCCGCAGCAGTCCGAGTAGTTGTGGCAGTGCCTGCTGAGGGCTGGGATAGCGCAGGCCTGAGGAGGGAGCAGCTGGCGGACTCAGTCTTGGGGCCACTCTTGAGGGAAGTGGAGGCAGGGATGAGACCAACCTGGGAGGACATCGCACCGAGGAGCGCCACCTACAAGTCGTACTGGGCCCGATGGGACTCGTTGAAGACCACAGAGGGCGTGCTGCTCCGGGTATGGGAGTCACCCGATGGGAAGGCGCAGAGAGAACAGTTGGTACTCCCCCGGAGTAAGGTCCCAGAAGTCTTGGAGGAAGTGCACGCCGGTACTTCAGGAGGACACCTGGGAGCGAACCGTATGACTCACAAACTACGGCAGCGCTACTTCTGGCTCAGACTCCGGGCAGATGCTGGTGGTACACCCGGACCGCCAGGGACGCTACGGTGGTGCTGTTCGGGGCGAACAGCTTTGGGGAGGGAGCAGTGTCACCCGGGCGTTGGAACACCCTGTGAAAGCAGCTGAGAACGGAAGACAGGGGAGGTCCGTGTTAGCCATGCCTCCCCCTCGTCCGTCTTATAGTGGTGACAGGGATGACTGGGGAGAAAAAACATGATTGTGCGGTCTGTTTCTCTTTCACCTGCGTTCTGGAAATTACGGGATCATTCATCTACTGGAACCTTCCTGTGAAAGCCAGAAGGCTGCGATATTCCTATAAAAAGGGGCTGCCGGAGCGAAGTGAAGTCAGTTAGTCAGTTAGTGTGAGTGAGGACAGTTCTTGGTGTAAGAAGGCAGTGTTAGTCAGTGACGTGTTAATGAACGAAAAGATTTTGCAACGGAAGACTGTACGTAACTGTGTATGAATATCGGAGTTGATGTAATCGCGAGTACAAGTGAAATTGTAACGGACGAGCTGGTGAATTGTAATTGTGTGCAGTACGCAATTCTGTGTAATTGGCAAGTGTTTAACTGTAAGTCGGTGGAAATAAAGAACATTGTTGAGTTTGTGTAACTGGACTTTTCATTTCACGAACCCACAAAGTCACAATATTAATACTTCGTACTTAAAACTTTCAGTGCCTCTTCAACTTTAAACATGTGCATAGTTAGACCTCACATTTTAAGCTGATAGCCTAATGTTATTTTTTATATACATTAAAGCAGTTAAATAGCTTCAGTTTTATATAAGATATACATATATGGATAGGTCTTAAGATGTCCAAAGTACCTGTTATTTTAGAATTTAAAACCTGTAGATACATATTTTACCTTTAGTTTTGTTTCACTGGATTATGTTTCATACTACTGTGAAGCAGTAATGTGAAGCCCAAATTTTAGATATCATAGTGATTCAAGGATTTTGTAATCATTTTTAGGAAATGCTGCGAGATGTTAGTACCTTATCCCTAATTTCATTACCTTGCAAAACGAGAAATGTAATAGTTTTCGTTTATATTTAGGATTGCTCCGCTGGTTTATGCGGCAGAAAGCCTCCCAAAAGCAAGATTATCCATTGGCATATTTCCCATTTTTTCACGGGTCAGATCACCCTGCTTTCCTAAATTTTGAAGTGCATATATTTGAAACATTTATACATGATTTCTCCGTTTCTGTTTCAAAAACATTATAAGAAATGTGTTATACATTGCTATTTAAAACGATATACCGTATTTTGCGAAAAATGTTATTTTGGAGAGTTTCGTAATAGCCCCACAACCTAAAGTTGCTGTTCCATGCTAAACAGTAGATTTCCAGAGAAATCTCTACAAAAATTGTTGAGCAACTTTTCGACTTCATAACCTCATATAATGCACTGCAACCGTATGTTTTGAAGTTAAAGCAAGAATGCTTTTAGGTATAGTAATTTAGTAACTGCGCTGTATATATTAGTTTTTTAATGCCTAAATCGCGGTAGATGACCACATTTTTAAATATTTAAAAACTGGGAGTACGTTTAAGATAAATAATATCGAATGTTGACTTGTGACGGCGTGATGCTGGTTGGGGCAGGAGAGGGGTTACCTGTATTGGGTCGATACACCGAGATCGGCTCCTTGCACATCCCGAACAGTATCTGTCAAAAGATGGCAGTAAGGTATAATTACTGAAGGGCTGCTAAAAATCAAATATTTCTTTTTTGAAAAGTATAAGTTCTAAACCCCAGTTACACAAACGTAAGTATAATACGTAGTTTCGTACTATTTACTCAAATTTCCTTGTGCGATCTCATTTATTGCTAAAAAAATTTTAAAATACCAGAAGCACGTGCAGTTGCATATTAGCAGTTTATCAATAAAACTGACATGGTACATGAACAACGCTTGTAGAACCTAATACCCGCTATAAGTTGGTGTAAATGAGGTTTTGCGATATATGTGTAAATGAAATAACACAACAGGCCGTAAAGTCTCATTTACACCAAAGTTTAGTGGGTATTGAGTTCTAAAAAAATAACAAAATAAAGGAAAAGACCTTAAAAGGACAAATTGCTCCTCCTAATGTACTTGCTGTCTAAACCAAAACCGAGACCCCTACAATTGCCTACTCAGAATTTCCTTTCGTCGGCACCGTGATAACATGGTCTTGCTTTGCATCGACGTAAGGTTAATCCGTTGAGAAGCGATTTTTCGCGTAATCATGTAACAAAAGGGTATGTAGATGCAACAAAGAGTCCAGCACCAGCCAATGTGATGAGTGGAAGTAGACAGAAATAAATTAATCAAGAAAAAAATAGAGCAAAGTCACTTTCTTGTGGACTACCCCGCCGCATTAGTTTAAAAGTGCTACCCATTTTTAGGAAGCCTTAGCCCTTCAGGGGACCTTTAGGCTATGCATCGATTCATTCATTAATTCAGAAAGGAAAGTAGGTGGCTGTTCATTGATTTGTATGAAATAAAGGGCAGAGCTCGACACCAAATTGGAATTCAAGTTACGCGAAGCGACAGCTTCTTCCTCTACAGCATTTTAATAACACAATAAAAGCTGTCATAATTTTGTTTCCTACTCGTACAGCAAAAAAACCCAGAAAAGTGAAATAGGAAGCAGTAAATAAGCAAGAAAAATAACACGCTTCTAGATTTTATTTAACACATTATTAAGAAAGCTTGAAACAGTAAGGCAGAGTGTAAAGTAATTAACGGAAAATAGAAATAATAAATTACTGGCTTATATAAATTAAATACATTCACTCAGCTAAATATCATGATGAACAATACTCTCAACCACATAATTAACTTTACTAGAGCTGAAACATCCCTTACGTATACTTAATTTTAAACTCAGTATGTTAGTAACAATAAATTGTAATATTTTTAAGGGTTTTTAATTCAGTCCTGGTTTGATATGTAGAAAATGTGAAATTCTGTGGTTTGTTATGTTACTGCAGGAAGTGTTAATATATAAATTTCCTACTATTTTTCTTACTTAATTTCTCTTCATATGTATAGCACTACATAATACAGTATCATATACACTTCATATACCAGTCATTTTATTTAATTTACATATATTCTGGATTTAATTGTTTTTTGTCGTTGTACGTAAAGTTCAGGAAATAAAGGTGTAGTATCCAGACAAAGGTTTATTGCATATATGGCAGAAATGCATATTCTGCATAAAATTAAACAGTGTACTTGTTACCGTATTTTTCATTAATCTGGGAATAGAAACAGTGAAAGTGCTCTCTATATTTTCAATTATAAATTTAGAACTTCGACATGTTAAGTTACAAAAGGTATCCAAATACTTATTCACATATGCTTAAAACTGGGAACAATGTAGGTTTTCCTTAAATTATTTGCTTATAGTTGTGGGTGTGACAAGCATGCATCTAATGCCTGAGTAATTAAGCAATTTGATATTGAATACCCACAAAGGTATTTTAATTTACACAATTCGCAAAAACAATTTTGGAAAGTGTCTTCTTAATTACATATAATGAAAGGGAACCATTGTTGACATTTAATACTGAATGCAGAATATAAAATTTTCCAGCATAGCTTAAAGAGGTTAAATGCTGAAAATGGTAAAAACAAGCTAACTTTTTGAATGCCCTTTCAGTCTGTCATGGAACAGTATTACTTTAATTGCCTCCTTGTTGCCCTTCAAGGAAGTCTTGGTTTCGGTCATTTTCGAGTGAGGACACAATAAGACGACTCTGTCTTTAAATACGACTAGAACTACAGAAATGCATTTACAGTAATTACAAAACCTAAATGTGCTTTAGTAGTTTGTTTTACCATTATTTGCTTTGCTCTTCATGCAGGTAGACATTATTAACTACAGTCAGATAAAAGCTCCAGCTGTTCTCCCGAACCTTCCAATTTTGTAAAAAAATTAAAAGCATTGTTACAGATTTCCAGTAATTATCTGTTTCCACTGATTATGAATCAGGAGTACTTAGCCTGACATGAATTTTCAGCAATAAAGCTGAAATTTCTGTAGCTAATTCACCTTCCTTCTACAAAATTGATTTGAAACTATGAGCATCTATGTAACTTGTAACCTATTACAGGTTTTATTAATTGGTATCCTATAAAATTTGATAATGTCCAGCCAAGTAGCTACCTCTCATGAAACAAAAAATCATGTTTTATCAGGTGTTTCCCAAGCACTTAAGTAAACAGGCTGTACAAAGCTTCCAAAATATTCTGGCACTTTTAAATACAAAATATGCTGTTTCGAAGTTTACTCTATCAGTGTCTGCATACTGGACTAAGTTGGAGCCCATTTAACTCACAAATAAAAAAATTCTTAACTTAATCCATACTGATTTTTCAACTATTGTATTTCATAAACTTTAGCTTTAAGTTACAGTGCAGCAATTTATTTTCCTTTTTAATTAGTATTTTCTGTGACTGACAGCTGATAAATTAACTTCACTACCTTGGAACATACAGCAAGAGCTTTCATATTTGTTTCAATAACAAGCATCACATGTTCAAAGTAAACGCTACATTATGTAAAACATTTATTGAACTATTTAGCATCAATTTACATTAAATTGTCGCACTTATCAAGGAAAATATATTTCTTTATACTTCATAGAAACATAAATTTAAAGCAAACAGATGTTTCTATTAGATTAATTAAAATGTGGAGGACTGTAATAGTGTAAATAGATTTGAACCTTTTTTAGCCTCAGTTCAGCTTATTAAATGATAACAAATTGCTACATATCAACCATAAATAATGGCACTCCATCCCTTCCTATCCTATTTTACCAGTTAAATGTTAATAACATTTACTAGTTCAGCAACTAGGTACTCATATATTTCAATGTTCATGAATTCATTGTTTAAATAAAATCAAGGTAAAAAGTATACGGTTAGGCTCTTGCCTTTGCTATCCACCTATCACTAGGAGCATGAACCCAAGGCGAATTTACCGTTTTCTTGGCAAAGTCACACTCTCCATTGTGCTTTCCTCCCATTCAATTAGGTGCATGGCTGACTATATTAACTTATACACAAACTTGTCTCGCTCCAAATTGATAATAATTAACTATAACTAGCTCAGGTGTTACAGGAACTCAAAGCGTCTTATCTAAATATTTGTAGTACATCATACTTCTATATTAAAACTTTGTGCTTAAAGCCTTCGATATTTTCTAACCATCAAGCATATGCATATATAGGCCTCACATTTTCAGCTGAATTCCTAATGTTGTGGTTTCGAATAAACTAAAGAAGTTAAATAGCTTCTATGTTATACAAGATATGAAAATATGATGCTCAAAATACCTGTTGTGACATTTGTAACTTACTTTAGTAATTTAGAAATCTAATAGCACCTATTTTACCTAAATATTTGTTTCACTGGATTATGTTCATCCCACTCTGAAACGTAACTTCTGGATATAATTCCTATTCAAAAACTTTGTAATTGTTTTTGGGAAGTACTATTCCATTTTATTACCTTATGCGTAGATTCTTTGGATTTGTAAAAGTAAAAATGGAATAAATTTAGTAAACTTTCTTCATTGTTTCTTGAAAGCAGTACGACAGCAAAAGTTCCAAATGGTAGGAATATTAGTTGGAATAATTTCCATTGTTTTGTGATTTAGATGCCCCGTTGCTTTCTGTAAATGCAGATTTGCACAAATTTGAAGTATTCTACATGTCTTCTATGCTGCTTTTTCAATTATTTTTTAAGCATTTATTTGGCATTGCTATTCTTAAGGGTATATGACT
The DNA here is from genome assembly GCA_030765055.1 of Mantis religiosa. Classification (NCBI taxonomy): domain Eukaryota; kingdom Metazoa; phylum Arthropoda; class Insecta; order Mantodea; family Mantidae; genus Mantis; species Mantis religiosa. The sequence continues at coordinate 63,624,747 of CM060950.1, forward strand.
CTATAAACTAAATTTGGCGGAGAGACTTATGTTAGCCCCACAATTTATTGTTACGGTTATATAGGTACCTGTGTTGTAAATTGGATTTCCACTAACATCCCTTCAATAGTTGCTGAGCAATTTTTGCAACTTCAGAAATTCATATAATGCATTGCAAACGTATATTTTGAAGTTACGACAAAAATGCTGATTAAGTATAATAGTTTAGCAGCTGCGCTGTATTTATTACTATGGAATCCTTTGTTCTCCGTAATTTATCGCATTTTAAGTATTTAGGAACTGGAAGTAAGTTTTAGTTACATAAAATAGAATGTTTACTTGTGACGGCGTGACGCTGGTTGGGGCAGGTGAGGGGTTACCTGTATTGGGTCGATACACCGAGATCGGCACCTTGCACATCCATAACAGTACCAGTTAAGAGATGGCAGCAGAGTATAATCACTAAGGAGCCGCTAAAAATTGTATATTACAAATTTAAAAAGAAAAAGTTCTAGCACTTTGTTATACAAACGTAAGTAAAATACGTATTTTAGCATTATTTACTCACTGTCCTGGTGCGGTCTCATTTATTAATAATAGAATTAAAAGACACTAGAAGCACCTGCGGTTGCATATCAACAATGTATATATAAAAGTAATATGTTACACGAACAGCACTTGTAGAACGCAGGACCCACTACAACTTGGTGTAAGTGGGGTTTTGCATTCAAGGCGTAAGTTTTAATTACGCATCAGAATGCAAAACCTAGTTTACACCAAGGTTTAGTGGGAAATGCGTTCTGCCAAAAAAAAAAAAAAAAAAAAAAAAAAACGACTGCAAAATAAAATCTGTGTTGGAAAACACGTCACTGAAGCAGGTTTCCTCTGGATAAACCAAGAGTAAAAGAGTATACAGTTTGTCTCTTGACATTGTTAGCCACAAATCACTAAAAACATGAACCCAAGGTGAATTTTGGGGCCAAGTAACATTCTCAACTGTGATTTCCTAAATTCAATTAAATGTATGTCTAACTATAAAAATGCATCCAGAAAATCCTCTGATAACTTTTACCCATATATAGGCTAAGGATGTTGATGGATAGAGGCAACATGAAAAATTCAATGCCACGGCTGGGATCTGAACCGCGGATCTCCATGGTTATAATCCCGGCCGTAGCACTGAATTTTTCATGTCGACTCTATCTATCAAAAACTTTAGCCTATATACGGCTAGTGTGAAGAAATTATTAATTTCCTTCAATTAACTAAAATGACATTTTAAGAATTTTTTAAATTGCTATTCCAAACGATATATTGTGTTTTGGAAAATAATTTTCGCGGAGTGGCTCCTGTTACCCTCACAACTTAAAGTTGCGCTTATATATCCGTGTTTAGAGTGTATTTGCACTAAGATCTTTTCCATAGGTGTTGAGCCTATTTTTGTCAACTTCCATTAAGGCATTGTGATAATACGTGCTTAAGTTAAGAAAATAATGTTTATAAGTATAATCATTTAGTATTTGCTCTGTTTTATTAGTTTTAATGTCTAACGCTGAATCATTATTCATATTTTGAAATATCTAGAAGATACGACAATCTTTTAGATACGTTAAATAGGATGTTTGATTTCGGCGGCGTGATGCTGGTAAGGGTAGGTCAGGGGTTAGCTGTGTTGGGTCGATACAACGAGATCGGCTCCTCGCACTTCCCGAACACCATCTGTCAAAAGATGGCAGCAGAATATAATAAACTAAAATCCGGCTAAACTTCTAATAATATCTGTTTGAAAAGTAAACATTGTAAAGCTTTTTTATAAAAACATACGTAAAATGCAATTTTGGCACCATTTACACATGATTTTCTTTGGTCCCCCATTTATTACAAATAAAATTAAGGAGTGCGAGCAGGATATTTCAGTATATCTCCTAATTTAGAAATAAAAGGATATTCCATACAAAAAACTCATATCTCCCTTCCTATTGCATACTGCTATTTTTGGTTAGCAGGTGGCACTTTGAATTTTTGTAGAAAACTTTTCAGTTCTCAATGTAACTCTCAGAATGTTCGAATGGAACGCATTATTTTGCTTTATCGATAAAGCTATGCTCCTTATTGTGTGTTCAGAAATCTCTAAAACGTCTTCCGGTTAATTTTAATTTATGATTCTGGTAATCGAAGAGTTCGCTTCTAATTATGCACTATAAAGCATGTCTTGATTTGCATCGAATAAAGTCAACTTCTTCAGAAATTAAATTTCATGTAAGAAAAGATATATAGAAAAGCAGTGATAATGGTGTATTGATTTGAATGAAGTCAAGCGCAGCGCTCGACACCATATTGAAGCTCAAGAAAACCGAAACGACAACTTCTTTCTGAACACAGTTTTAGAGCTATTAAAATTTTAAAGTAATAAAGCACGATAAAATATAATAACTTCTAAGAACGTTATATTTTGAATTGTATAACCAAATAACCCAGAAACCGTGAAATGGTGGTTAGGGAAATAGGAAGAAATAAAAAGGCAACTAACAACAGGCTACTATGTTTTATTTAACATAAAGAATAAAAGAGCCTAAAGCAATAAATCAGAATGTACATTAATTAGAAGAATTAATAAAGTATTGTGGTATATAATACAAAGAAGGATCTAACTGAAGATCTTGATGCTACAATAGCATAAGTCACATAATTGAGTATATTGGAGCAGGCTTTCTCCTGAGCTATATTTTCTTTAAATCTCAATAAGTAAGAAAATTATTATTTATTCTAATTTTTAAGAAGTTTTAATTCATTGCTGTTTCAATATGTTCTAATGTTAAATTCTCTGGTTTATTATGTTATTTCACTAAGTGCTTATATGTATTTTTCATACTATTTTTTCCTGATAAATTTCCGTTCTCCTGTGTAGCAACTGAAAAATGTAGTGTCACATATACATCATAGATCAGTCTTTCTTTAATTTCAATGTCCTTTAGTTTAAATTGTTTGTCTTTGTTCATGAACTTATGGAAATAAAGTATTAACCAGTACAAAGTTTTATTACATATATGGCTAAATGGATACTGCACACCAAATTCTTCAATTTATTTCGTACAGTATTTTCTAATAATATGGGAACAATGTTAATGATAATGCTACTGATAATTTATAAATTTTGAACCTCGATACCTTGTGTTTACAAAGACATCCAAATTTTCATTCTCATGTCCTTAAAATCGGGAACAAAGATTGCTAAACTTATATTATTTCCTTACTCTTTTGGATATGCCAAGGTGTACTTCAATCCTGAATAGCTAAGCACCCTTCAATTATATACGCACAAATGTACAGCAGTATACACAATAAAAGATATTAATTTGGAAACTGAATTCTTAGTTAAATATAATTTCAGTGCACCATTATTGTCATTTAATTCTGAATATTGAATGCACATTTGAAGCTAACTGAATGTGAAAACTGTAAGGACAAACTACCTATTTAAAAGTCCTTCAATGTCTATTGGAGCAGTATTGCAGAAAACGCATCCCTGTTGCCCCTGAAAGCAGTCCTAATTTAGATAATTTTCGAGTAAGTACAAATTAAAATGTAGATTAAATTACTTTAAATAACATTAGAACTACAGAAATGCATTTGCAGTAATTAAAAATCATTAATATATTTTAAGTTTGTGTTGTAACCTTATTCGATTTGCTCTTTATGCAGATAAAACTTATTAACTGCAAACATATAAAATTCCAATTCTGCTTTCCGAATCTATCCAATAGCTGGTACAAATTTTATTTGAAGCTTTGTACCTTGAATTCAATAAAATAAAAGTATTTTTCCACATTTCCAGTGATTTAGTTGTCCCTACTGAATCTGAATCAGGAGTAAATAGCCTGATATGTGTTAGCAATGAACTTTGAACAATAAGGCTGAAATTTTACTAGTTAATTTGAGTTTCCTTCTACGAAATTCATTTGGAAAATGATGAGCACCTATCAGACTTGTACCTATTACAGATTTTACTGTTTATCTACCCATAACATTAGATAATATATTGCCAAGGAGCTACCCCTCATGAAACAAAAATTCAGGCTTTAGCTGTTTATATTAAGCTATGTAGTCTTTCAACTATTTCATGACCCAGCTTTCAGTTCCATGCAGCAATTTATTTTGCTTCTTAATCAGTATTTTTGTTACTGACAGTTGATAAATTAACTTCACTACCAACAGGAAGCTGCATTGGGACACCCTGCAGGAGCTTTAATCTTTGCTTCAAAGTTTGGACATTCATCCAAGTTAGTATTCAAGATAGTAGCCTTCATGTAAATTTAATTAATACAAGTGGTACTGAATTATGCTTACGGTATACTCTAGCATATGTACTTTAGTCAATAATTTTTATCTGTGTGTTAAATGTATCCTTTCTTGATTCTATAATTAAATTCTTGGATTTTGTCTTTAGGTGCTCTCCTTTTGGGTAATACTGCTTTTGGTGAATTTTGTGTAATTAATAATATTGAAACAATTCAGGTTTCAGTCAGTTTTTTTAGAAGTTTAACAAGTACCACATGTTTAAATTGCACGTCACATATTGTATAAGTTTTAATAAAGCTTTTGGCATCCCTTTACATTAAATCTGCTCCCTTAACAGAGGTCTATATTAATACTTCGTACTTAAAACTTTCATTGCTTCTACTCCATTAAACATGTGCATAGTTAGACCTCACATTTTAAGCTGATAGCCTAATGTTATGTTTTTGTATACATTAAAGCAGTAAGTAGCTTCAGTATTATATACGATATACATATATGGATAGATGTTAAGGTGCCCAAAGTACCTGGTATTTTAGAATTTAAAACCTGTAGATACATATTTTACCTCTAGTTTTGTTTCACTGGATTATGTTTCATGCTACTGTGAAGCAGTAATGTGAAGCCCAAATTTTAGATATCATAGTGATTCAAGGATTTTGTAATCATTTTTAGGAAGTGCTGCGAGATTTTGGTACCTTATCCCTAATTTCATTAGCTTGCAAACCGAGAAATTGTATAGTTTTCGTTTAAATTTGGCATTGTTCGGTAAGTTTATGCGGCAGAAAGCCTCACAGAGGCAACATTATCCATTGGGATATTTCCCATTTTTTCACGGGTCAGATAACCCTGTTTTCCTAAATGTTGAAGTGCAAATATTCGAAACATTTGTACGTGATTTCTCCGTTTCTGTTTCAGAAACATTATAAGAAATGTGTTATACATTGCTATTTAAAACGATATACTGTGTTTTGCGAAAAATGTTATTTTGGAGAGTTCCGTAATAGCCCCACAACCTAAAGTTGGTGTCCTATGCTAAACAGTGGATTTCCACAGAGATCTCTACAAAAGTTGGTGAGCAATTTTTCAACTTCATAACCTCATATAATGCACTGCAACCGTATGTTTTGAGGTTAAAGCAAGAATGCTTTTAGGTATAATAATTTAGTATCTGCGCTGTATATATTATTTTTGTAATGCTTAATTCACGGTAGTTGACCACATTTTTAAATATTTAAAAACTGGGAGTACGCTTAGGATACATAATATCGAATGTTGACTTGTGACGGCGTGATGCTGGTTGGGGCTGGTGAGAAGTTACCTGTATTGGGTCGATACACCGAGATCGGCTCCTCGCACATCCCGAGCAGTATCTGTCAAAAGATGGCAGTAAAGTATAATTATAAAAGGGCTGCTAAAAATCAAATATTTCATGTTTGAAAAGTATAAGTTCTAAACCCTAGTTACACAAACGTAAGTATAATACGTAGTTTCGTACTATTTACTCAAATTTCCTTGTGCGATCTCATTTATTGCTAAAAAAATTTAAAATACCAGAAGAACGTGCAGTTGCATATCAGCAGTTTATCAATAAAACTGACATACTACATGAACAACGCTTGTAGAACCTAATACCCGCTAAAAGTTGGTGTAAATGAGGTTTTGCGATCTATGTGTAAATCAAATAACACACCAGGCCGCAAAATCTCATTTGTGCCAAAGTTTAGCGGGTATTGAGTTCTAAAAAATTAACAAAATAAAGAAAACAGCTTAAAGGGACAAATCACTCCTCCTAATGTACGTACTGTCTAAACCAAAACCGATCCCCCTTTAATTACCTGCTCAGAACTTGTTTTCGTCCGCACCACGGTCAAGTAGCTAGACCGTTTGGCTCTTACCAAAGTGGCCACGGTTCGATCTCAGGAAACCGCAAAATGAGATTTTTGGCGGACAACACGGTACTGGGGTGGGATTCTTGGGTTCCTAAGCTCTCCCCCGCCTATATTCCACCAATTGCTCTATCATCTTTACTATCATTTCATCTTCCCTCATTCTGACATCATATTTCCCTCACCCTCATACGAAGCATTGGGTTGATCACCCCTCTTGGATTCTCTCTCTCACTGATCCAGAGATTCCGTTCCGCAACCCACATTAAAGTTAAGAGGAACAAGAATACCACGACACCGTCTATATGAGGTCAGTTAAACAAGTAAAATATCTTTCTACCTGTGCTTAAGCCCTATTGAGGATGAACACGTAGGGCTTCTGGTTAACTTGAACTTATAGCTCTATTAAATGAATAACTAACTATTAATAAATTGACTGTGGTAACATGGTCTTGCTTTGCATCGACGTAAGGTTAATCCGTTGAGAAGCGATTTTTCGCGTTACCATGTAACAAAAGGGTATGTAGAATTCAACAAAGAGTCCAGCACCAGCAAATGGGATGAGTGGAAGTGGACAGAAATAAATTAATTAAGAAAAAAATAGAGCAAAGTCATTTTCATGTAGACTACCCCCGCATTTGTTCAAATGTGCTACCCATTTTAGGAAGCCTTAGCCCTTCAGGGGACCTTTAGGCTATGCATCGATTCATTCATTAATTCAGAAAGGAAAGTAGGTGGCGGTTCATTGATTTGTATGAAATTAAGGGCAGAGCTCGACAACATATTGGAACTCAAGATACCCCAAGCGATAGCTTCCTTCTCTGCAACATTTGAATAACACAATAAAAGCTCTCTTCATTTTGTTTCCTACTCGTACAGCCAAACCACCCAGAAAAGTGAAATGATTTTCAGGTAAATAGGAAGCAGTAAATAAGCAAGCAAAATAACAGGCTACTAGATTTTATTTAACAAACGATTAAAAAAGCTTGAAACAGAAAGGCACAGTGTAAAGTAATTAAAGGAAAATAGAACTAATAAATTACTGACTTATATAAATTAAATACATTCACTCAGATAAATATCATGATGAACAATACTCTCAGCCACATAATTAACTTTACTAGAGCTGAAACACTCCTTACGTATACTTAATTTTAAACTCAGTATGTTAGCAAACAATTAATTGTAATATTTTTCAAGGGATTTTAATTCAGTCCTGGTTTGATATTTAGAAAATGTGAAATTCTGTGGTTTGTTATGTTACTGCAGAAAGTGTTAATATATAAATTTCCTACTATTTTTATTACTTAATTCCTCTTAATGTGTTTAGCAACTACCTAATTCAGTATTATATACACTTCATATACCAGTCACTTTATTTAATGTACATTATATTCTGGATTTAATTGTTTTTTGTCGTTGTACGTAAAGTTCAGGAAATAAAGGTGTAGTATCCAGACAAAGGTTTATTGCATACATGGCAGAAATGCATATTCTGCATAAAATTAAACAGTGTATTTCTTACCGTATTTTTCATTAATCTGGGAATAGAAACAGTGAAAGTGCTCTCTATATTTTCAATTATAAATTTAGAACTTCGACATGTTAAGTTACAAAAGGTATCCAAATACTTATTCACATATGCTTAAAACTGGGAACAATGTAGGTTTTCCTTAAATTATTTGCTTATTGTTGTGGGTATGCCAAGCATGCATTTAATGCCTGACTAATTAAGCAATTTTGTATTGAATACCCACAAAGGTATTGTAATTTACACAATTCGCAAAAACAATTTTGGAAAGTGTCTTCTTAGTTGCATATAATGAAAGGGGACCATTGTTGACCTTTAGTACTGAATGCAGAATATAAAAATTTCGAGCATAGTTTAAAGAGTTTAAATGCTGAAAATGGTAAAGACAAGCTAACTTTTTAAATGACCTTTCAGTCTGTCATAGAACAGTATTACATTAATTGCCTCCTTGTTGCCCTTCAAGGAAGTCTTGGTTTAGATCATTTTCGAGTGAGGACACAATAAGATGACTCAGTCCTTAAATACGACTAGATCAACATAAATGTATTTACAGTAATTACAAAAACTTGAATGTGCTTTAGTATTTTGTTGTACCCATATATTCTTTGCTTTTCATGCAGGTAGACATTATTAACTGGAGTCAGATAAAAGCTCCAGTTGTTCTCCCGAACCTTCCAATTTTGTAAAAAAAAATTAAAAGCATTGTTACAGATTTCCAGTAATTATCTCTTTCTACTGAACATGAATCAGGAGTACATAGCCTGCCATGAATTTTCAGTAATGAAGCTGAAACTTCTGTAGCTAATTTACCTTCCTTCTACAAAATTGATTTGCAAAACGATGAGCATCTATGTAACTTGTAACCTATTACAGGTTTTACTAATTAGTGTCCTATAACATTTGATAATGTACTGCCAAGTAGCTACCTCTCATGAAACAAAAAATCATGTTTTAGCAGGTGTTTCCCAAGCACTTAAGTAAACAGCTACACAACGCTTCTAAAATATTCTGTGACTTTTAAATACAAAATATGGTGTTTCGAAGTTTACTCTTTCAGTGTCTGCATACTGGACTAAGTTGGAGCCCATTTAACTCACAAATAAACATATTCTTAACTTAATCCGTACTGGTTTTTCAACTATTTCATAAACCTCAGCTTTCAGTTCAAGTGCAGCAATTTATTTTGCTTCTTAATTAGTATTTTCTGTGACTGACTGCTGATAAATTAACTTCACTACTTTGGGAAATGCTACAGGAACTTTAATATTTGTTTCAATGTTTGTATTTTCATCCATGTTTGAATTGAAGATAGTAGACTCCAATAAAATATAATTAATACAGGTATCCTGAATTAGGCTTACAAGTTTATTGTAACATATGTACTTAGTTAATCATTTTTATCTATGTTAAATTATTCTTCTTAGGTTCTTGATTTATTTCATTGATTTTCTACTTAGAGGATTTCCCTTTGAGCGATACTGCTTTTGGTGAATTTTGTGTAATGAATAATGTTGGAGCTGTATCAGGTTTCTGTCAGCTTTTTAAAAGGTTAACGAGCATCACATGTTCAAAGTACATGTCACATTATGTACAACTTTTATTAAGGTATTTGGCACACATTTTCATTAACCTCATCTCCTAGCAAACAAAATTTATCCATTTGCACCGCAAAGGAACATATGTTTAAAGTAATGCAATATTGCATTGTGGAAGATTTCATCGTTGTAAATCGTTTAAACCAATCTTAGCTTCTCTAACGTTCAGTTCATTTAACAATAACGCTTGTCACATACTAACCTTCAAAATTAGTATACCTCCCATTCATGACTTAATAATATTAGTAAAATATGAAAAAACTTTAGCAGATGTTCAAGAAAGAGGTACTTTTACATTTCAATGTTGATGATGTCATTGTTTAAATGAAAATAAAAGTAAACGTTATACGGTTAGGCTCTCGCCTTTGCTATCCACCTATCAGTAAGAACATGTACCCAAGGCGAATTTAGGTAAATTATTGGCCAAATCCCATTCTCCGTTGTGCTTTCCTCCCATTCAATTAGGTGCATGGCTGATTATATTAATTTATACACAAAATTATCTGGCTCCAAATTGATAATAATTAACTATAACGAGCTCAGATTTCGCAGGAACACAAAGCGTCTAATCGAAATCTTTGTAGTACACCATACTTCTATATTATTACTTTGTTCTTAAAACCTTCGATATTTTCACACCATTAAGCATATGCATAAATAGACCTTACATTTTCAGCTGAATTCCTCATGTTGTGCGTTCGAATAAATTAAAGCAGTTAAATAGCTTCTGTTTTCTAAAATATATAAATACATGGTGCTCAAAATACCTGCTTTAACATTTGTGACTTACTATAGAGATTTAAAGGTCTAATGGTACCTATTTTTCACTGGATATGTTTCATGCTACAGTAAAACGTAGCTTTAGATATTATAGAGATCCAATAGTTTTAAGAAGTACTGTCCCATTTTACAACTTTATGCATAGATTCTTTCTATTTGTAAACTAGAAATGGAATAGATTTAGTCAACATTCTTCATTGTTTCTTGACAGCAGTACGACAGCAAAAGTTCCAATTGGCAGGAATATTAGTTGGCATATTTCCCATTGTTTCGTGAGTCGGTTGCTCCGTACCTTTCCGTAAATGCAGATGTGAAAGATTCGAAATTTTTATTCATGGTTTCTGTATTACTTTTTCAATTACATTTTAAGAATTTATTTGATATTACTATTGATAAGAGTGCATTGTCTTGCAAACTAATTTTGGCAGAGTGACTCATGTTAGCCCCACAAATTAATGTTGCCGTTATATATCTGTGTTGTGGAATGGATTGGCAGTAATATTACTTTAATACTCGTTGAACAATTATTTTCAACTTCATAACCTCATATGATACATTGCAACCGCATGTTTTGAGGTTAAGGCAAGAATGCTTATAAGTATAATAATTTAGTGGCTGCGCTGTATTTATTACTTTGTAATTCTTAGTTCTCCGTAATTGACCGCGTTTTTAAATACTTAGAATCTTGGAAACGTTTTATATACATAAAATTGAATCTTAGTTATTTGATGGAAATTAATCATTGCTTCACACTAGCCGTATATAGGTATGGGACGAGGAAATAGCTGGTTTAAATACCCTACGCGGCATTGAAGTTTTCATGATGACTCCATCTATGTAAATTGAATATGTACTTGCTACGGCGTGATGCTGAACAGCGCAGGTCAGGGGTTACCTGTATTGGGTCAATACACCGAGATCGGCTCCTTGCACATCCCGAATAGCACCTGTCAAAAGATGTCAGGAAAGTATAATTATTGAAGGGCTGCAAAAAATCGAATAATACTTGTTTAAAAAGTAAAAGTTCCAAACTCTTGTTATACAAACGTAAGTATAATACGCAGTTTCGCACCATTTACTCAAATTTCCTTGTTCGGTCTCATTTATTACTAATAAAATTGAATCGTAACAGAAGCACGTGCAGTTGCATGTCTACAATCCATCAATAAAGGTGACATACTCCGCGAACAACGCCGTGTAGAACGAAATACCCGCTATAAGTTGGTGTAGATGAGGTTTTGTGATCGATGTGTAAATTAAATTACTCATCGGAACCAAAATCTTATTTACGCCAAGGTATACTGGGTGTTGCGTTCTACAAAATATATCTTCACACAATATTTTTTTGATCCGCGTCGTGCGTTGGACGGACGAACAACGCATTCCCTCCTTGAATTCCATCCCGTTATTTTTTACTGGTAGGAGGCACTTGAATAATTCCTTATAGAGATATTTTCACTTCTAGATATAAACCTCACAATTTTTGAAAGGAGCTATTATTTTGTATTATTAGTAATGTTATACTACTTAATGTGTTTGCAGAACCATTTAGCGGAGCTTCTGGCTGACTTTAGTTCATGACTTTATTAATTGAAGAGCTTGCTTTTAATAAATTCATCTCGTAATAGAAATAAATAAGCAAGCGACAGAGCAGGCTTCTAAGTTTTATTTTAGAAAACAATAAGAAAACAAAATAAGAGAGCGTGTACAGTTATTAAAGTTAGGTAGAATTAATAAATTATTGCCATATACACAGAAGAAAAAGTAATATTACACAGTTAAAGATCGCGATGGTACTACAGCATGATCCACATAATTAGCTTTACAGGAGCAGACTCTTTACAAAACTATATCTTCTTTAAGTTTTAATATATTAGCAAATCTTTATCTGTTCTGATTTTCAAGAGGTTTTAATTCATTCTTGTTGGTATACGTAAGTAATGTCAAATTCTCTGATGTATTTTGTTATTGCACTAACTGCTTACACATAATCTTCCTACTGTTTTCCTTAATTAATTTTCGTTCGTCTGTGTAGAAACTGAAACTGAAGTAAAATATTGACTTCATATACCTGTCTTTCTTTAATTTGAAATGGTATTTTAGTTTCATTTTTTTTTTTTTTGCATTTGCTCATGATCCTTAAAAAACCAAAATGTATTATCCTGACGAAGTTCAATTATATATGTGGCAGAAATACATATTCCCCGCTAAATTAGTTAGTTTATTTTGTACAACATTTTTCATTAATCTGGGAACAGTGTCATTGAATATGTTCTCTGTATTTTAAATTAATTATGCAGAACTTTGACAAATTAGGTTTACAAATGTAGCCAAATTCTTAATCGCATATGTTTAAAATTGGGGACCAGGTTTGTTATACTTAAATTATTTGCTTATTATTTTGGATACGCCAAGTATGTACTTAATTCATGAATGGCTAAGCACCTTTATATTAAATATCCAAAAATGTAGCGTAATCAGTACATTCACAAAAAAGGTATTGAAAGAAAATTCTTTGTTACGCATAATGTCAGTGAGTCACCTCTGTCATTTAATTCTGAATGCATAATACAAAAAGTTTTAGCACAGTATAAATAGAATGAATGCTGAAAATGATAAAGACAAACTAGTTTTTTAAATGCTCATTCATTGTCTATTAGAGTAGTATTGAGTTAATCGCTTCCTTGTTGTCCTTCAAGGAAGTCCTGATGAGGTAATTTTCAATTGGAGAGAAAATAAAGCGGCTCTGCCTTTACATAAAACTAGAACTACAGAAATGATCTTACAGTAATTACTTATACCAGAATAATCTCTAAGTATTTGTTGTGTCCTTAATTGCATTGCTCTTCATGCAGATAGACATGAACTGCAAACAGTCATGCAAAAGCTCATCTAAGCTCACCTATCTAAGTTTGGCAAATTATTTTTTCCTTCACACTGGCCGTGTGCAGGGTATGAGTATGATAAGGTAGAATCAGACTGAAAAATTTAATGCCATAGCCAGGATTTGAACCACGGATCTTCTGGTCTCCGTCCAGCCCCTTTAGCCATTGAGCTACTATGGCCAACGTGCCGACATGACATTAAATTCTCCAACTACTCTTGTTGGGCCATGGCATTTAATTTTTCAGTCTGACTCTACCTTTCCATTTATAAGTTCTGTTATAAAATATGCTTTACGCTTTGAAATTGAATTTAAAATATCAAAAGCATTGTTACACATTTCCAGTAACTTTTTTGTTCCTACTGAGCATGAATCACGATTACCTAGCCTGACATTTTTAGCAATGACCGCAAAAAGATAACACTGAAATTTGAACAGCTAATTTGACCTTCATTCTGCAAAATTCATTTGGTAAAGATAAGCACCTATGAAATTTGTAAACTATTACAGACGTTACTGCATAACATTTGATAATGTACTGCCAAGTGGCTAGCTCGCATAAAACAAAATTCATGCTTAGCAGATGTTACCCAAACATTTAAGTAAACATGGTAAACCAAACATATAAAATATTCTGTTGTTTCCAACCAAAAAATATGGTATTTCAGAGATTACCCCTTCAGTGCCTGCATACTGGCCAATCTTAGGGCACCTATAACTCAAAAACAAACAAATTCTATAAATAATCTATGCAGTTTTTCAATCATTTCAGCCAACAAAGGTTTCAGTTTCATTGCAGAAATTTATTTTGATTCTTAAATGGTATTTTCTGTGACTAACAGCTTTTATATTAACTTCACTATCAAGAGATACAGCTATAGTGTAGACATAATCTAGGAATTTTAATGTTTGTTTCAGTGTTTAGATATCCACCCATGTTTGAATTTCAGATAGTAGACTTTACAAAGATTTAATTATACAAGCGGTTCTAAATTAGCATGTAGATTCAATCTAACACATGTATTTTAGTGAATCGTATTTATATGTGTGTTAAATGTATCTTTCTTTGGTTCTCCGTTCAGGTGCGCTCCTTTTTAGGGATATTGCTATTGGTGAATTTTGTACAACCAATACTGTTGGAACTGGATCAGGTTTAAGTCAGTTTTTCTAAAGTTTAGCAAGCACCACATGTTCAAAGTGTAAGCCATATATTGTACAACTTTTATTAAAGTGTTAAGCGCCCCTTTACTTTATATCTGCACTTTTAGCAAACACACTTCATTTATTGGCCCCGTAAATAAATATACCTTTAAAGCAAACATATATTTTATAATTAGAATGTTGAAGACTGCATTACTGTAAATGGGCTTCAACCATTCTTAGCCTCCCTAACGTTCAGTTCATTAAACAATAAAAACTTGGTACACATCAGCCATCAAAATTAGTATATCCTCTCTTCTTACCTTATATTATTAGTTAGGGTGAATGTTATTCATGTGAATGTTCAGTAAAGAGGATCTTATAAATTGCAATGTTTATGAAGTCATTGATCAAATCAAACCAACAGTAAAGGATACACAGTTTTTCCCTAGGTATTGCTATATATCACTAAAATCATGAACCCAAGGTGAATTTATCCTAAAATTTTGGCAAAGTAACTTTCTCCGTTATGTTTTCCTCTTATTCAATTAGATGTATGACTGACTATAATAATTTGAACACAAAATCTTCTGACTTCGAACTGATAACAGTTAACTCTTAGTAGCTCAGGGCTTGCAGAAACTCCAAGAATGTTTTCTATATCTTTGCAGTCCATAGTACTTCTATATTAATACTGCGTGCTCAAAACCTTCAATACTTGTTCACTATTGAACAAATTCAGAATTATACCTCATATGTTAAACAGAATGCCTAATGTTATTTGTTCCTATAACTTAAAGCAGTTTAATTGCTTCAGTTTTATATAAGATATAAATGTCTTGATAGGTCTTATGGTGTGAAAAATAATTGCTTTGGCTTTTGGAACTTATTTGAGAATTTATACCTAAATATACCTTTTAATTTTACTTTTGTTCTACTGCATTTAATTTTATACTACTGTGACAAATAACTTTTAGGTATCATAGTGACACAAAAAGGAAATTGTTTGTAGGAGGTACTAGTTCATTCTTGTACCTTATCCATTACTCATTCCTTTTGTAAAATGAGCAATGAAAGAGTTTAGTCAACCTTTGAAGCCGTTCGGTGACTCAGTACGACAGAAAGCCTTCCAAAGGCAAGAATACTCATTGGTATATTTTCCCTTGTTTCACAGGTTAGAAGATCCCCCTGTTTTCCTAAATGCTGAAGTGCATATATCCGAAACATTTCTTCATGTTTTTACCGTTTCTGTTTTAAAAACATTTTAAGAATTTGTTATACTTTGCCATTTAAAACGATATACCATGTTTTGCAAACAAATGTTATTTTGGAAAGGTTCGTAATAGCCCCGCAACCTAAAATTGTTGTTATATATCTATGTTGTACAGTGGATTTCCACAGAGATCTCTGCAAAGGTTGTTGAGCAATTCTTTCCACTTCATAACCTCATATAATACACTGCAAAGGTATGATTTGAGGTTAAAAGATATATGCTCTTAAGTATAATCATTTAGTAGCTGCGCTGTACATATTACTTTTGTAATGCTTATTTCACGGTAGTTGACCACATTTTTAAATATTTAAAAACTGGGAGTCCGTTTTAGATACATAAAATCGAATGTTTACTTGTGACTGCGTGATGCTGGTTGGGGCAGGTCAAGGGTTACCTGTATGGTGTCGATACACCGAGATCGGCTCCTCGCACATCCCGAACACCATGTGTCAAAAGATGGCAGCAGGATATAATAAACCAAAAGCCTGCTAAACTTCTAATAATATCTGTTTGAACATTAAGAATTGTAAGGTTTGTTATGGAAACATAAGCATAATACGTATTTTCTTACCATTTACTCAAATTTGTTGTGGTCTCCCATTTATTAGAAATAAAATTAAGGACCTGCGAGTAGGTTATCACACTGTATCTCCTAATTTAAAAATAAAAGGATATGCCATACAAACAACTCATATCTCCCTTCAATTGCATCCTGCTATTTTTGGTTAGCAGGTGCCACTTTAAATTTTTGTAGAGAACTTTTCAGTTCTCAATGTAACTCTCAGAATGCTCGAGTGGAGCGCATTATTTTGCTTTATCGATAATGCTATACTTCTTAGTTTGTGTTCTGAAAACTTTAGAACGTCTTCCGGCTGATTTTAATTTATGATTTTGTTAATCGGAGAATTCGCTTCTAATTATGCACTATGAAGCAAGTCTAGATTTGCATCGAGTAAAGTCAACACCTCCAGAAAAGAACTTTCATGTAAGAAAAGATATACAGAAAAGCAGTGATAGTGGTTTATTGATTGGTATGAAGTCAAGCGCAGCGCTCGACGCCATATTGAAACTCAAATAGCGAATCGACAGCTTACTTCTTTACACAATTTTAACGCGATTAAAACTCAACATTTATCGTAATAAAGCACGTAATAAATATAATAGCTACAATCATTTTGTTTCTAGTCGTATAATCAAATAACCCTGAAACATGAAATGGAGGTTAGGTAAATAGGAAGAAATAAAAAGGCAACTAACAACAGGCTACTAAGTTTAGTTAACAAAAAGAATAAAAGAGCTTAAAAGAATAAATCAGAGTGCGCAGTAAATAGAGTTTGATAGAATGAATAAAGCGTGTTGGAACATATATAGAAAGGAGATATCTCACAAGAGAAGATCTTGATGGTACAACTGCAAAAGCCATATGACTAACTTTACTGGAGCAGACTCTATCCTAACCTATACTTTCTTTAAATCAGCATATTAGCAAATTGTAGTGCTTATATTTTTATGTTTAGAAAGGCATTCATATTTTCATTTGGTATGCTTAAAATTGGGAACAAAATTTGGAACAGTTAAAGTGATTTGCTTTTTCTAGTAGAAATGACAAACATATATCCCATTCATGAATGTCCAAGCACCTTTTAATTAAGTACTCACAAACGTACGGAACTGCATATGTAGCCGCTAATTTTTTTCTGTGATAGACAAATGCTGCAGCTATAACTTTTGAAACTGAATTCTAAGTTCCATATAACCTCAGTAAACCACTGTTGGCATTTAATTCTGAATGCTAAATGTAAAAAGCTTTAACACAGTTTAAACTCGCTGATTGCTGAAAGTGGTAACATAAGATAGCTTTATAAATGCTCTTTCAAAAGGCAATAGAGCATTATTGCAGGAATTGCCCTCTTGTTGTCTGAATTAGACTTTCTTCGATTGAAGACAGAATATACTGCTTCTGTCTTTAATAAGAATAGAAATATAGAAATGTATTTACAGTAATCAAAAACCTTGAACGTGTTTTAAGTAATTGTTGTGCCCATATTATTTTAGCTCTTTATGCAGATACACATTTTCAAATGCAAACAATAGAGTAAAAGCTGACGCTGTTTGCAGAATCTATACAAATTCTGGTACAATAACTATTTGAAGTTTGGATCTAAACTTTAAGCATTAAAAGCATTGTTACACATTTCCAGTAATTGTGTTGTTCCTACAGAACATGAACAAGAAGTAAATGACCTGATATATATTAGCAATGTTCTTCAAACAATAAGGTTGAAATTTCAGTAGCTAATCCGAACTGCATACTACAAAATTATTTTGGAAAATGGTGGTCATCTACCAAACTTGTAAACAATTACAGGTTCTACTATTTAGTTACCTATAACATTTGATAATGTACTGCCAAGTGGCCACCTATCATGAAACAATAAATCATGCTTTAGCAGGTGTTACACAACCACTTAAGTAAATGGGTTACACAAAACGTATGAAATATTCTAATTTACAATAACAAAAGTTGATGTTTCAAAATCTTCTATTTCAATCGTTGAATACTGGACAATTTTGGAGCCCATAGAACTCACAAATAAACAAATTCTTTAACTAACATATGCAGTTTTTAGATTATTTCATGAATTGCATATTTCAGTTCCAGCGAAGCAATTGTTTTGCTTCTTAACTAGTATTGTCTGTGACTGACAGTAGATAAATTAACTTCACTATCAAGAGATACAGCTACTGTGTAGTACAATTCTAGCAGTTTTAATGCTAGTTTCTACATTTGAATTCCCATCCATGTTTGAATTGAAGATAGCAGACTGCACTAATATTGGATTAACACAAGTGTTTCTGAATTAGGCACACAGGTTCACTCTACCATATGAATGTACTTTAGCGAAACATTTTTATCTGTATGTTAAATTTAGCCTACTTTGGTTCTCGACTAATATCATCTGTTCTCTGTTTAGATACGCTCCCTTTGAGGGATATTGGTTTCCGTAAAATTGCTCTAATGCATAATGTTGGAAATTTATCACGTTTCAGTCAGGTTTTCAAAATATTAAGAAGCATCACAATTGGAAAGTAAACGCTACACTAAGTAAAACATTGATTCAACTATTTGGCATACATTTATATTAAGTTGTCGCTCTTTTCAAAGAAAATATATTTCTTTGCACTGCAAAGAAACATAAATTTAGAGCAAACAGATGTTTCTATTTGAGTAATTACAATGTGGACTACTGTAATAGTGTAAATAGCTTTCAACCATTTTCAGCCTCAGTTCAGCTTATTAAATGATAACAACTTGCTACACACCAACCATAAAAATTCGTATACCCTCCCTTCTTATCCAATTTTACCAGTTAAATGTAAATAACATTTACCACAATTTCAGTAACTAGGTACTCATATATTTCAATGTTCATGAATTCATTGTTTCAATCAAATCAAAGGTAAAAAGTATATGGTTAGGCTCTTGCCTTTGCTATCCACCTATCACTAAGATCATGAACCCAAGGCGAATTTTCCGTAAAATCTTTGGCCAAGTCACATTCTCCATTGTGCTTTCCTCCAATTCAGTTAAGTGCGTGGCTGATTGTATTAACTAATACACAAAATTGTCTGGCTCCAAATTGATAATAATTAACTATAACTACCTCAGGTGTTGCAGGAACTCAAAGCGTCTTATCTAAGTCTTTGTAGTACATCATACTTCTATATTAAAGCTTTGTGCTTAAAGCCTTCGATTATTTCTCACCATCAAGCATATGCATATATAGACCTCACATTTTCAGCTGAATTCCTAATGCTGTGGTTTAGAATAAACTAAAGCAGTTAAATAGCTTCTATTTTATACAAGGTATAAGTATATGATGCTCAAAATACCTGTTGTGATATTTGTGACTTTCTTTAGTAATTAAAAAATCTAATAGCACCTATTTTACCTGAATATTTGTTTCATTGGATTATGTTTCATCCCACTCTGAAACGTCACTTCTAGATATTATTCCGATTCAAAATTTTGTAATTGTTTTTGGGAAGTACTATCCTATTTTATTACTTTATGCGTAGATTCTTTGGCTTTGTAAAACTAAAAATGGAATAAATTTAGTCAACTTTCTTCATTGTTTCTTGAGAGCAGTACGACAGCAAAAGTTCCAAATGGCAGGAATATTAGTTGGAATATTTTCCATTGTTTTATGTTTCAGATGCCCCGTTGCTTTCTGTAAATGCAGATTTGCACAGATTCGAAGTATTCTACATGTTTTCTAAGCTGCTTTTTCAATTAGTTTTTAAGCATTTATTTGACATTGCTATTCTTAAGGGTATATGACTCTATAAACTAATTTTGGCGGAGAGACTTATGTTAGCCCCACAATTTAAAGTTACGGTTATACAGGTATCTGTGTTGTAAATTTGATTTGCACTAACATCTCTTCAATAGTTGCTGAGCAATTTTTGCAGCTTCAGAAATTCATATAATGTATTGCAAGCGTATATTTTGAAGTTACGACAAAAATGCTGATTAAGTATAATAGTTTAGTAGCTGCGCTGTATTTATTACTTAGGAGTCCTTTGTTCTCCGTAATTTATCGCATCTTTAAGTATTTAGGAACTGCAAGTAAGTTTTAGTTACATAAAATCGAATGTTTACTTGTGACGGCGTGATGCTGTTAAGGGTAGGTCAGGGGTTACCTGTATTGGGTCGATACACCGAGATCGGCACCTTGCACATCCCGAACAGTACCAGTAAAGAGATGGCAGCAGAGTATAATCACTAATGAGCTGCTAAAAATTGTATATTACAAATTTAAAGGAAAATTTTCTAGCTCTTTGTTATACAAACGTAAGTAAAATATGTGTTTTAGCATTATTTACTCACAATCCTTGTGCGGTCTCATTTATTACTAATAAAATTCAAAGACACTAGAAGCACCTGCGGTTGCTTATCAATAATGTATATATTAAAGAAATATGTTACACGAACAGCACTTGTAGAACGCAGGACCCGCTACAGCTTGGTGTAAATGGGGTTTTGCATTCAAGGCGTAAGTTTTAATTACGCATCAGAATGCAAAAACCTTGTTTACACCAAGGTTTAGTGGGAAATGCGTTCTGCCAAAAAAAAAGCGACCGCAAAATAGAAGTTGTGTTGGAAAACACGTCGCTGAAGCAGGTTTTCTCCGGGTACTCTGGATAAACCAAGAGTAAAAGAGTATACAGTTTGGCCTTTGCCATTGCTAACCAACTATCACTAAAAACATGAACCTAAGGTGAATTTTGGGTCCAAGTAACATTCTCAACTGTGATTTCCTAAATTCAATTAGATGTATGTCTGATTATAAAAATGCATTCAGAAAATCCTCTGATAACTTTTACCCATTTATAGGCTAAGGATGTTGATGGATAGAAGCAACATGAAAAATTCAATGCCAAGGCTGGGATCTGAACCGCGGATCTCCGTGGTTATAATCCAGGCCGTGGCGCTATATTTTTCATGTTGACTCTATCAAAAACCTTAACCTATAAACGGCTAGTGTGAAGAAATGATTAATTTCCACCAATTAACTAAAATAACATTTTCAACATTTATTACATTGCTATTCCTAACGATATATTGTGTTTTGCAAAATAATTTTCGCAGAGTGGCTCCTGTTACCCCCACAACTTAAAGTTGCGCTTATATATCTGTGTTTAGAATGTATTTCCACTAAGATCTTTTCCATAAGTGTTGAGCATATTTTTGTCAACTTCATAGCCCCATTTAAGGCATTGTGATAATACGTGCTTAAGTTAAGACAATAATGCTTATAAGTATAATCATTTAGTAATTGCTCTGTTTTATTAGTTTTAATGTCTAACGCTCAATCATTATTCAGATTTTGAAATATCTAGAAAATACGACAATGTTTTAGATACATTAAATAGGATGTTTGATTTCGGCGGCGGGATGCTGGTAAGGGTAGGTCAGGGGTTAGCTGTGTTGGGTCGATACAACGAGATCGGCTCCTCGCACTTCCCGAACACCATCTGTCAAAAGATGGCAGCAGAATATAATAAACAAAAATCCTGCTAAACTTCTAATAATAGCTGTTTGAAAAGAAAACATAATAAAGCTTTTTTTATAAAAACATACGAAAAATGCATATTTTGCCACCATTTACACATGATTTTCTGTGGTCTCCCATTTATTACAAATAAAATTAGGGAGTGCGACCAGGATATGTCAGTGTATCTCCTAATTTAGAAATAAAAGGATATTCCATACAAAAAACGCATACCTCCCTTCCTATTGCATACTGCTATTTTTGGTTAGCAGGTGGCTCTTTAACTTTTTGTAGATAACTTTTCAGTTCTCAATGTAACTCTCAGAATGCTCGAATGGAGCGCATTATTTTGTTTTATCGATAGACCTATACTCCTTATTGTGTGTTCAGAAATCTCTAGAAAGTCTTCCGGTTAATTTTAATTTATGATTCTGGTAATCGAAGAATTCGCTTCTAATTATGCACTATAAAGCATGCCTTCATTTGCATCGAGTAAAGTCAACACCTTACGAAATTAAATTTCATGTAAGAAAAGATATATAGAAAAGCAGTGATAATGGTTTATTGATTTGTATGAAGTCAAGCGCAGCGCTCGACGTCATATTGAAACTCAAGAAAAGCGAAACGACAACTTCTTTCTGAACACAGTTTTAGAGCTATTAATATTTTAAAGTAATAAAGCACGAAAAAATATAATAACTTCTAAGAACGTTATATTTTTACTCGTATAACCAAATAACCCAGAAACGTGATATGGAGCTTAGGAAAATAGGAAGAAATAAAAAGGCAACTAACAACAGGCTACTATGTTTTATTTAACATAAAGAATAAAAGAGCCTAAAGCAATAAATCAGAATGTACATTAATTAGATAGAATTAATAAAGTATTGTGCTATATAAAACAGAGTAGTATCTAACTGAAGTTCTTGATACTACAATAGTATAAGTCACATATTTGACTATACTGGCAGGCTTTCTCCTGACCTATATTTTCTTTAAATCTCATTATGTGAGAAAATTATTATTTATTCCAATTTTTAGGAAGTTTTAATTCATTCCTGTTTGAATATATTCTAATGTTAAATTATTTGGTTTATTATGTTATTTAACTAAGTGCTTATATGTATTTTTCCTACTATTTTTTCCTGATAAATTTCCGTTCTCCTCTGTAGCAACTGAAAAATGTAGTGTCACGTATACCTCATAGCTCAGTCTTTCTTTAATTTCAATGTCCATTAGTTTAAATTGTTTGTCTTTGTTCATGAACTTATGAAAATAAAGTATGAACCAGTACAAAGGTTTATTACATATATGGCTAAATGGATACTGCACACCAAATTCTTCAATTTATTTCGTACAGTATTCTCTACTAATATGGGGTTAATGTTAATGATAATGCTATTGATAATTTATAAATTTGGAACCTTGATACCCTATCCAAATTTTCATTCTCATGTCCTTAAAATCGGGAACAAAGATTGCTAAACTTATATTATTTCCTTACTTTTTTGGATATGCCAAGGTGTATTTCAATCCTGAATAGCTAAGCACCCTTCAATAATATACGTACAAATGTACAGCAGTATACACAATAAAAGGTAGCAATTTGGAAACTGAATTCTTAGTTAAATATAATTTCAGTCCACCATTATTGTCATTTAATTCTGAATATTGAATGCATTTGAAGCTAACTGAATGTGAATAACTGTAAGGACAAACTACCTATTTAAAAGTCCTTCAATGTCTATTGGAGCAGTATTGCAGAAAACGCATCCCTGTTGCCCCTGAAGGCAGTCCTGATTTAGATAATTTTCGAGTAAGTACAAAGTAAAATGTAGATTAAACTACTTTAAATAACATTAGAACTACAGAAATGCATTTGCAGTAATTAAAAATCATGAATATATTTTAAGTCTGTGTTGAACCTTATTCGATTTGCTCTTTATGCAGATAAAACTTATTAACTGCAAACAAATATATAAAATTCCAATGCTGTTTTCCAGAATCTATCCAATAGCTGGAACAGATTTTATTTGAAGCTTTTTACCTTGAATTCAATAAAATAAAAGTATTTTTCCGCATTTCCAGTAATTTAGTTGTCCCTACTGAATCTGAATCAGGAGTAAATGGTCTGATATGTGTTAGCAATGAACTTTGAACAATAAGGCTGAAATTTCACTAGTTAATTTGAGTTTCCTTTTACGAAATTCATTTGGAAAATGATGAGCACCTGTCAGACTTGTAGCCTATTACAGATATTACTGTTTATCTACCCATAACATTAGATAATATATTGCCAAGTAGATACCCCTCATGAAACAAAAATTCAGGCTTTAGCTGTTTATATTAAGCTATTTCATGAACCCAGCTTTCAGTTCCAATGCAGCAATTTATTTTGCTTCTTAATGAGTATTTTTGTTACTGACAGTTGATAAATTAACTTCACTACCAACAGGAAACTGCATTGGGACAACCTGCAGGAGCTTTAATCTTTGCTTCAAAGTTTGGACATTCATCCAAGTTTGTATTCAAGATAGTAAGTAGCCTTCATGTAAACTTAATTAATACAAGTGGCACTGAATTATGCTTACGGTTTACTCTAGTATATGTACATTAGTCAATCTTTTTATCTGTGTGATAAATGTATCCTTTCTTGATTCTAGAATTAATTCTTCGATTTTGTCTATAGGGTAATACTGCTTTTGGTGAATTTTGTGTAATTAATAATATTGAAACAATTCAGGTTGCAGTCACTTTTTCAAAGGTTTAACAAGCACCACATATTTAAATTGCACGTCACATATTGTATAAGTTTTAATAAAGCTTTTGGCATCCCTTTACATTAAATCTGCTCCCTTAACAGAGGTCTATATTAATACTTCGTACTTAAAACTTTCAGTGCTTCTTCTCCATTAAACATGTGCATAGTTAGACCTCACATTTTAATCTGATAGCCTAATGTTATGTTTTTGAATACACAAAAGTAGTTAAATAGCTTCAGTTTTATATAAGATATACATATATGGATAGATGTTAAGATGCCCAAAGTACCTGTTATTTTAGAATTTAAAACCTGCAGATACATATTTTACCTCTAGTTTTGTTTCACTGGATTATGTTTCATGCTACTGTGAAGCAGTAATGTGAAGCCCAAATTTTAGATATCATAGTGATTCAATGATTTTGTAATCATTTTTAGGAAATGCTGCGAGATGTTAGTACCTTATCCCTAATTTCATTACCTTGCAGAACGAGAAATGGAATAGTTTTCGTTTACATTTGGCATTGTTCGGTGAGTTTATGCGGCAGAAAGCCTCCCAAAGGCAAGATTATCCATTGGCATATTTCCCATTGTTTCACGGGTCAGATCACCCTGTTTTCCTAAATGTTGAAGTGCATATATTCGAAACATTTATACATGATTTCTCCGTTTCTGTTTCAAAAACATTATAAGCAATTTGTTATACATTGCTATTTAAAACGATATACTGTGTTTTGCGAAAAATGTTATTTTGGAGAGTTCCGTAATAGCCCCATAACCTAAAGTTGCTGTTCTATGCTAAACAGTGGAATTCCAAGGAGATCTCTACAAAAGTTGTTGAGCAATTTTTCAACTTCATAACCTCATATAATGCACTGCAACCGTATGTTTTGAGGTTAAAGCAAGAATGCTTTTAGGTATAATAATTAAGTAACTGCGCTGTATATATTATTTTTGTAATGCTTAATTCACGGTAGTTGACCACATTTTTAAATATTTAAAAACTGGGAGTACGTTTAAGATACATAATATCGAATGTTGACTTGTGACCGCGTGATGCTGGTTGGGGCAGTTCAGGGGTTTCCTGTATTGGGTCGATACACCGAGATCGGCTCCTTGCACATCCCGAACAGTATCTGTCAAAAGATGGTAGTAAGGTATAATTACTGAAGGGCTGCTAAAAATGAAATATTTCTTGTTTGAAAAGTATAAGTTCTAAACCTTAGTTACACAAACTTAAGTATAATACGTAGTTTCGTACTATTTACTCACATTTCCTTGTGCGATCTCATTTATTGCTGAAAAAAATTTAAAATACCAGAAGCACGTGCAGTTGCATATCAGCAGTTTATCAATAAAACTGACATGCTACATGAACAGCGCTTGTAGAACCTAATACCCGCTATAAGCTTGTGTAAATGAGGTTTTGCTATCTATGGGTAAATCAAATAACACAACAGGCCGTAAAATCTCATTTACACCAAAGTTTAGTGGGTATTGAGTTCTAAAAAAATAACAAAATAAAGGTAAAGACCTTAGAGGGACAAATCGCTCCTCCTAATGTACCTACTCTCTAAACCAAAAACCGATCCCCCTACAATTGCCTACTCAGAATTTCTTTTCGCCCGCACCATGATAACATGGTCTTGCTTTGCATCGACGTAAGGTTAATCCGTTAAGGAACGATTTTTCGCGTAGTCATGTAACAAAAGGGTATGTAGAGTTCAACAAAGAGTACAGCACCAGCGAATGTGATGAGTGGAAGTGGACAGAAATAAATTAATCAAGAAAAAAATAGAGCAAAGTCATTTTCTTGTGGACTACCCCACCGCATTAGTTTAAAAGAGCTACCCATTTTTAGGAAGCCTTAGCCCTTCAGGGGACCTTTAGGCTATGTATCGATTCATTCATTAATTCAGAAGGGAAAGTAGGTGGTGGTTCATTGATTTGTATGAAATCAAGGGCAGAGCTCGACACCATATTGGGACTCAAGATACGCCAAGCGACATCTTCTTTCTCTACAGCATTTTTATAACACAATAATACCTCTCTCCATTTTGTTTCCTACTCGTACAGCCAAACCACCCAGAAAAGTGAAATTATTTTTAGGTAAATAGGAAGCAATAAATAAGCAAGCAAAATAACAGGCTACTAGATTTTATTTAACAAACGATTAAAAACGATTGAAACAGAAAGGCAGAGTGTAAAGTGATTAATGGAAAATATAACTAATAAATTACTGGCTTATATAAATTAAATACATTCACTCAGATAAATATCATGATGAACAATACTCTCAGCCACATAATTAACTTTACTAGAGCTGAAACATTCCTTACGTATACTTAATTTTAATTTCGGTATGTTAGCAAACAATTAATTGTAATATTTTTCAAGGGTTTTTAATTCAGTCCTGGTTTGATATTTAGAAAATGTGAAATTCTGTGGTTTGTTATGTTACTGCAGAAAGTGTTAATATATAAATATCCTACTATTTTTATTACTTAATTTCATTCATTTGTTTAGCAACTACATAATTCAGTATTATATACACTTCATATACCAGTCACTTTATTTAATTTACAATATATTCTGGATTTAATTGTCTCTTTTGTCGTTGTGCGTATAGTTTAGGAAATAAAAGTGTAGTATCCAGACAAAGGTTTATTGCATATATGGCAGAAATGCATGTTCTGCATTCATTAAACAGTGTATTTCTTACCGTATTTTTCATTAATCTGGGAATAGTAACAGTGAAAGTGCTCTCTATATTTTCAATTATAAATTTAGAACTTCGACATTTTAAGTTACAAAAGGTATCCAAATACTTATTTACATATGCTTAAAACTGGGAACAATGTAGGTTTTCCTTAAATTATGTGCTTATTGTTCTGGGTATGCCAAGCATGCATGTAATGCCTGACTAATTAGGCAATTTTGTATTGAATACCCACAAAGGTATTGTAGTTTACACAATTCGCATAAACAATTTTGGAAAGTGTCTTCTTAGTTACATATAATGAAAAGGGACCATTGTTGGCCTTTAGTACTGAATGCAGAATATAAAGATTTACAGCATAGTTTAAAGAGGTTAAATGCTGAAAATGGTAAAGACAAGCTAACTTTTTAAATGACCTTTCAGTCTGTCATAGAACAGTATTACATTAATTGCCTCCTTTTTGCCCTTCAAGGAAGTCTTGGTTTAGATCATTTTCGAGTGAGGACACAATAAGACGACTCAGTCTTTAAATACGACTAGAGCAACATAAATGCATTTACAGTAATTACAAAAACTTGAATGTGCTTTAGTATTTTGTTGTACTCTTATATGCTTTGCTCTTCATGCAGGTAGACATTAATTTCAGTCAGAAAAAAGGTCCAGCTGTTCTCCCGAACCTTCCAATTTTGTAAAAAAAATTAAAAGCATTGTTACAGATTTCCTGTAATTATATGTTTCTACTGAAGATGAATCAGGAGTACTTAGCCTGGTATGAATTTTCAGCAATGAAGCTGAAATTTCTGTAGCTAATTTACCTTCCTTCTACAAAATTGATTTGCAAAACAATGAGCATCTATGTAACTTGTAACCTATTACAGGTTTTACTAATTAGTGTCCTATAACATTTGATAATGTACTGCCAAGTAGCTACCTCTCATGAAACAAAAAATCATGTTTTAGCAGGTGTTTCCCAAGCACTTAAATAAACAGCTACACAAAGCTTCTAAAATATTCTGTGACTTTTAAATAAAAAATATGGTGTTTCGAAGTTTACTCTTTCAGTGTCTGCATACTGGACTAAGTTGGAGCCCATTTAACTCACAAATAAACATATTCTTATCTTAATCCGTACTTGTTTTTCAACTATTTCATAAACCTCAGCTTTCAGTTCCAGTGCAGCAATTTATTTTGCTTCTTAATTAGTATTTTCTGTGACTGACTGCTGATAAATTAACTTCACTACTTTGGGAAATACTGCAGGAACTTTAATATTTGCTTCAATGTTTGTATGTTCATCCATGTTTGAATTGAAGATAGTAGACTCCACTAAAATATAATTAATACAGGTATTCCTGAATTAGGCTTACAAGTTTATTGTAACATACGTACTTAGTTAATCATTTTTATCGATGTTAAATTATGCTTCTGAAGTTCTTGACTTGTTTCTTTGATTTTCTGCTTAGAGGATCTCCCTTTGAGGGATACTACTTTTGGTGAATTTGGTGTAATGAATAATGTTGGAACTGTATCTGGTTTCTGTCAGCTTTTTAAAAGGTTAACAGCATCACATGTTCAAAGTACATGTCACATTATGTACAACTTTTATTAAGGTATTTGGCATACATTTACATTAACCTCATCTCTTAGCAAACAGAAATTATCCATTTGCACCGCAAAGGAACATATGTTTAAAGAAATGCAATATTGCAGTGTGGAAGACTGCAGTGGTGTAAAACGTTCTAAACCAATCTTAGCCTCTCTAACGTTCAGTTCATTTAACAATAACGCTTGTCACATACTAACCTTCAAAATTAGTATACCTCCCATTCATGACTTAATAATATTAGTAAAATATGAACAAAGTTTAGCAGATGTTCAAAAAGAGGTACTTATACATTTCAATGTTGATGAGGTCATTGTTTAAATGAAAATAAAAGTAAACGTTATACGGTTAGGCTCTCGCCTTTGCTATCCACCTATCAGTAAGCACATAAACCCAAGGCGTATTTACCGTAAATTATTGGCTAAGTCACATACTTCATTTTGCTTTCTTCCCATTCAATTAGGTGCATGGCTGATTATATTAATTTATACACAAAATTGTATGGCTCCAAGTTGATAATAATTAACTATATCTAGCTCAGGTGTTGCAGGAACTCAAAGCATGTTATCTAA
The DNA here is from genome assembly GCA_030765055.1 of Mantis religiosa. NCBI lineage: Eukaryota > Metazoa > Arthropoda > Insecta > Mantodea > Mantidae > Mantis > Mantis religiosa. The sequence goes on from CM060950.1 coordinate 63,653,825, forward strand.
ATCTTTGTAGTACATCATACTTCTATAGTAATACTCTGTTCATAAAACCTTCGATACATTCTTACCATTAAGCATATGCATAAATAGACCATACATTTTCAGCTGAATTCCTAATGTTCAGCGTTCGAATAAATTAAAGCAGTTAAATAGCTTCTGTTTTCTAAAAGATATAAATACATGGTAATTGTAAGAATATTCATTGGCATGTTTCCCATTGTTTTTCGTGTCAGATGCACCCCTTTTTTCCTGAATGCTTATGTGCACATATACGAAATATTGAAATTTTTTTCTCTGGTGCTTTTTCAAATGCCTTTTGAGCATTCATTTTACATTGGTTTTCAAAAAATTGAATTGTTTTGCAAACTAATTTTGGCGGAGTGGCTCATGTTAGCCCCACTTCTTAAAGTAGTGGCAATGTATCTGTGCAGTAGAGTGAATTTCCACTAATATCTGTTTAAAAGCTGATGAGCATTTTTTCAAATGCATAACATCATATAATACATTAGAACAATATAATTTATTACTTTGCTGTAATGCTTAACTCTCAATCATTCAGCGCATGTTTAAACATTCAGAAACTGTAGTACGATTAGATACATAAAATTGAAAGTTTGAATTTGACGGCATGATGCTGGTTTGTAGAGGACAGGGGTTACCTGTATCGGGTCGATACACCGAGATCGGCTTCTTACACATAGCGAATATTATCTGTCAAAAGATGGCAGGAGGCTGTAATAACTAAAAGGCTGCTAAACATTCAATAACAGTTGTTAAAAAGTAAAAATTCTTAAGCGTTGTTATAATCTAAGTGTAATGGGTATTATGGAACTATTTACTCATTAATCTTTTGTGGTCGCTCAGTTGTTATAAATAAAATTAGGGACTTGCGAGAGGGATATGGCAGTGTATCGGCCAATTTGTCAGTGAAAGCGATAGCAATTGGCACTTTAAATATTTGTAGGGAACTTTTCTGTTCTCGATATGGCTCATACTCGAAAACTCCTTGAAAGGACACTATTATTTTACATTATTGATAGTGCTGTGCTTCTTATTTTGTGTGCCTAACCTTTTAGGAAGTCTTATGACTGGGCTTAATTTAGGACTTTAGTAATTGAAGAACTACGTTTTTAATTAGGCACTGTGGAAGCATATTCTTGATTTGGATCGACCTAAAGTTGATACCTTCAGAAGTGATCTTTAATGTAACCATATAAAAAGAGTATACCGCGGGGAGTGTTTGATTGATTTGTATGAAGCCAAGCGCAGCGCTCGACGCCATATTGAAACCCAATCAACCGAAACGATAGCTTCCTTCTATACACAATTTGAACGCGATTAAAACGTTTAGAATAATACATCACGAAAATATACAATAGATTCGACCGTTGTGTTTCCTACTCCTATATCCAAATGACCCAGAAACGTGAAATGGGCTCAGAAAAATAGGAGAAAGTAAATAAGCAAGCAACACAAGGGGCTAATAGGTTTTATTTGCCACAAGAATAAAAAATCTTAAAACATAAATCACAGTTACAGTAAGTAAAGTTAGATAGAAGTAATAAAGTATTTCGATATATAAACCAACAAATATCACACAACTGAAGATCTCGATGGATAATCTATTAAGCCACAGAATTAACTTTACTGGAGCACGTTTCTAACCTACACTGTCTTTAAATCTTAATATAAACAAGTTACTATTTGTTCTCATTTTCAGGAGGTTTTAATTCATTTCTGTTTGAATATGTAGGTAATGTGAAATTCTGTAGTTTATTATGTTATTGCACTAAGTGCTTATAGGTACATAATTTTCCTACTATTTTACTTGGTTAATTTCTGTTTATTTGTGTAGAAAATACAAAATATAGTATGATATATGCTTCATAGCTAAGTAGCTTTTTTAATTTGAAATGTATTTATTTTTAGTTTTCTTTACTCTCTATTTTCATGAAATTCAAGAAATAAAACTTATCCTTAACATGTTTTATTACAATGTAAGTTAACAATTTATTTTATATTATTAATTATTATTTATTTTATATGATTCATCTGGGAATACTGACGGTGAAAATATTAGCTATATTTTCAATTAAAAAGATAGAACTTGGACATTTTAACATTAAAAGGCATTTATAATCTTTTCCCCATATGCTTTAATTTGAGAACACAGTTTTGTATTACCAAAACTATGTGCTTCTTCTAGTGGACACTTCAAGCAGGAATCGTAACACGAATGGCTAAGCACACTTTAATTAAACATCCATAAATGTACTGAAGTTCATTTGTAGCAGATAAATTTTCTCTGTAAACTATACAATTCATAACAATACCTTATTCAGTGAACATTGTTCTCTTTACGTTTTGAAGGGAGAGTATCAAAATCTCCAGCACAGTTTAAACTGGTTGAATGATAAAAGTGTGTCAGAAAAACTAGCGTTTCATGCTCTTTTGCTCTATATTAGAGCAGTATTGTAGGAAATGCCTCCCTGTTGCCTTTCAAGGCAGTCCTTATTTAACGTGTGAGTGAGAACAAAAGAAAATGAATTTGCAAATGAACTTTAAATAACACCAGAACTAAAGAAATGTTTTAACTGTAAATATAAGTCCCTAAACACATTTAAGTTACTTATGCTATTCTTATATTTTTGCTCTTTATGCAGATACATGTTATCAACTGTAAAAGAAGATCTGTTATAAGTTCATCTATACTCCAAAACCTATCTAAGCTCTGCTATAAAATGTATATGAATCTTTGGAACTTGAATTTAAAAGATCACTACATTTACAGTAATTTTGCTATTCCTACTGAACTTAAATCAGGAATACTTCGCCTTCCATATGTTAGCAATGATCTTCCAGCGGTAAGACTGAAATTTTCAGTAGCGAATCTGACCTTTATTCTCTGAAATTCATTGTGAGAAAGATGAGACTCTAACAGACTTTAACCTGTCGCACATTTTACTGTTTATCTTTGCTTTAACATTTTATAATATACTGCCAAGAAGCTATCTCTCATGAAACAAAAAAGAATCATACACTAGCTGGTTGTTTCCCAAACAGTTAAGAAAGTGTGGTTCATGGAATGTGTAACATATTTGTGACTTCCAGGCATAAAATGGGGCGTTTCTGGGTTAACTCCTTTAGTGGCTTCATACCAAATAAATTTGGAGCCCATATAGCCCAGAAATAAACAAATTTATAACATAACTTACGTAGTTTTTCAACAATTTCATAAACCACAGCTTTCAGTTCCAGTGCATAACAACCAGTATTTGTGAACTATTAGCTAATTGGTTGTTTCCAAATACCACATATATTAAGAATACTGACACGGTTGCTACAGGCTTCATTTGTACAACATCTGTATTATTAAGCCCGCCTCGGTAGCGTAGATGGTAGCATCTCTGCCTCACGTTCAAGAGGTCGCGAGTTCGAATCTCGGTCAGGGTGAGTTACCTGGATAAGGGGTTTTCCGGGGTTTTCCCTTATCCTCAAAGACGAATGTCAGGTAACTCTAAGCTCCATGGACCCCGGGATCATTTGAGCATCATTTCACCCAATTCATTCACCATCCGATATGACTTAACCTGTATTATTAAGACCTGTTATATCATTCTTTGCAGTACATTAACAGAGAAATGCCTTCAGTGAAATTTCATATCCACTTAAGACACAATATTTCTCCATTTCACATATATATTGTCAATCTTCAGCTTCAAACTAGAAAAAATAACACATTTGAGCCTGGAGAATTTTGTCAATTTTCTGCTAGAGGTTCCCAGGTTTGGGCCGTTGTAATATGCGTATTTTGCATAAATTTCTAAATATTAAATAAATATCCAATCCATCCCTAAAGGGTTCGAGGCCTCCTACTAGTGCAGCTAGTTGCTGCTATGAGCTCATTAATGTAGCAACTCCTAAGAGCCTCGTGCTTGCTTGTCGGCATCCCCTTATCTATTGTGATGATTAGTACGGTTCTTTATTCTCTACACCGTGTACTTAGATCTATGTTAGATTGTTTTATGTTCTGTGTTCTACAACTTATGTTCAATACAGCTTAAGGCGTTTTATCTGTGATATTTCTATAATTTGTACTCTCCTAAATTTGGTGATTCATGATCTTAAGTTTCCTCTTGCGCAGCTTGATTTCAATAATTTACATTGATCCTACTTCTCATTGAACTGCACTTCAATTTAGCACTGACACTAACACTAACACAGACACTTCTGTTACAAACTAGGAGTTGGTGTCTTTGTAGGTGGCTGCTCTTTCCAGTTTTCTTCACGTTTTTCTATCCTTAGCTTGTCTCATCCACAGTATTCCTGCTGACCTCCTAAAGTCGTCTGCCCACCGTGCTTTTGGTCTCCCTATTGATGTTGGTCCTATTCTCGGATCTCATATTGTTGTTCTTTGGGTCTACTTGCCGGGGTCCATTCTGGCGATGTGCTCTCCCCATCTTCATTTCAGCTTTTCCGCCTGTACAGCTGCGTCAGTCATACCTGTCCTCTTTCTTATCCTCTCATCTGATATCCTGTCTCGTATTGTAATGTGTAGTATTTTCTTCTCCATCCTTCGCACACAAATCTGAAGCATTGTTCTTTGTTTTTTCGTTAGAGACCAGGTTTGGCAGCCATATAATAGCGCCGGTAGCACACAGGTTTATGTTACCTCCTTTTTTAAGCTTAATTTGAGGGACCTGTCTTCTAAGATAAATTTGAGGCTCCAAAATTTCTTCCTGGTTGATGCACCATTTTATCTACAGCTTGGAATTGTTTGAAGAAGATACTGTTTGCCCCAAGAAGTCGTACTCACTGACCCATTCCATGTTCTCCCTATTGACACTTATTTGCTTCTGACGCTATTCGTCAACCTTGGGTTCATGGTTAGTCCTATCTCAATGCTTACTCTGTTTAGCTCTGTTAGGTCGATAGCAGCTCCTTCGCGGACCCAGCCACCAATACATAATATATCGTCCGAAAACTGTAGATGCGTTAATCGAAGGCCATCTATGTTTACGCCTTATTTCTTTTTTCCAGTTTAATTTCCGGAATCTGTGCTAAAGCAGGCTGCTGAAGAACTTTGGCAATATCGGATTTCCCTGTTTGACACCTTTATCAAGTGTAAAGTTCTTTCCTTCTCTTTCGGTCTTTACTTCGGCCTTGCTGCCGTCGTATAGCTTGGAGAGTGTTCTGATATATTTTGCTTCTATTCCTTGATGTTCCAGTGCTTGCGGGATAAATTGATATTCCAGGGAGTAGAAAGTTTTGGTATGGTTCTCTAATTCTTGTGCTGGTTCTTCTATAAGCTGTTTCACTGCCCTGTAGCTGGTCCATTGTGCTGTATCCCGACCGGAAATCAATTTGTTCAGTCGATTGATTTTCGTCAAGTACTTTCGTCAAGCGTCTTGTCAATATTTTGGTGAAGATTTTGTACTCGTTTGATATCAGGTTAATGAGCATGTAGTTTAGCAGGTCCTCTGTGGGTCTTTTTTATGGAGCACAATTGTCGTACTCGTTTTCCGTTCTGAGGGGATCTCTTCCGCTTATAGTATTAGATTGAACAGTTTGGTGATGGGTGTGACCAGTTCGTCAGCGCCTAAATTGAGATGTTTATTGCAGATGCCATCTTCGCCAGGGGTTTTCTCGCACTTCGTTTTTCTCACTCGGAATTATTGGGGAGGACCCCCGTAGCTAGACTGTCCTGCTGTTGTACATGCCTTTGGACTCTCCTCCCTGGTGTAGTGTTACTGAAGTACAGTGTTCTACAACATTTGGAAGCGTGGTTTATTAAAGTATTAGGACAATGATAGTATATTGTAGGAGTCACTTTTATTATTCTATTGGTTATTCCTTTCTGTTCTTAACACGATCATTTAAATATATTGTGACCTTGTGGGTTCGTGAAATGAAAAGTCCAATTTCACCACTCAAAAATGTTCTTTATTTCCACCGACTTACAGTTTAACACTTGCCAATTACACAGAATTACGTACTGCACACAATTACAATTCACCAGTTCGTCCGTTACAATTTCACTTGTACTCGCGATTACATCAACTCCGATACTCATACACAGTTACGTACAGTCTTCCGTTGCACAATCTTTTCGTTCATTAACACGTCACTGACTAACACTGCCTTCTTACACCAAGAACTGTCCTCACTCACACTAAACTTCTGACTAGCTGCAGCCCTTTTTTATAGGAATATCGCAGCCTTCTGGCTTTCACAGGAAGGTTCCAGTAGATGAAGGATCCCGTAATTTCCAGAACACAGGTGAAAGAGAAACAGACCGCACAATCATGTTTCTTTTCCTCCAGCCATCCCTGTCACCACTATAAGACGGACGAGGGGGAGGCGTGGCTAACACGGACCTCCCCTGTCTTCCGCTCTCAGCTGCTTCCATAGGGTGTTCCAAAGCCCGGGTGACACTGCTCCCTCCTCAAAGCTGTTCGCCCCGAACAGCATCATCGTAGCGTGCCAGGCGGTCCAGGTGTACCACCAGCATCTGCCCGGAGTCTGAGCCAGAAGTAGCGCTGCCGTAGTTTGTGAATCATACGGTTCGCTCCCAGGTGTCCTCCTGAAGTACCGGCGTGCACATCCTCCAAGACTTCCGGGACCTTGCTCTGGGGGAGTACCAACTGTTCTCTCTGCGCCTTCCCATCGGGTAACTCCCATACCCGGAACAGCATGCCCTCTCTGGTCTTCAACGAGTCCCATCGGGCCCAGTACGACTTGTAGGTGGCGCTCCTCGGTGCGATGTCCTCCCAGGTTGGTCTCATCCCTGCCTCCACTTCCCTCAAGAGTGGCCCCAAGTCTGCGTCCGCCAGCTGCTCCCTCCTCAGGCCTGCGCTATCCCAGCCTTCAGCAGGCACTGCCACAACTACTCGGACTGCTGCGGCACGCTCCTTCTCTTCCACTCTTGTGCGCTCATGGCCGTCCTGGATCTGCGATAGGACACCTCCAATGTAATGGTCGCTAGCGTCGGTGTCCACAATGAAGGCGCCGCCCGGTTGTGGGAAACCCAAAATTGGAGCACTGCACAGGGTCTCCTTCGGGTGCTGGAAAGCGTCTTCGGCGTCCTCCGTCCACACATAAGGCCGGTTTTCCTCCGTCAGGCGGGTGAGGGGTTTTGCGATGTTGTCGGCCTTTTCCTCTAAATCATTAAGGCTGTCGTCTACTTGACCCATCCGCTTGCCCAGATTCGTGACGTCATCCCTCACGCCGGCCAACCGTTCCTCAAACTTGGCGGCGAGGACCTCGTTCGCCACCTTCATTTCTTCCGTCTTCTCCGTGAGGTTATCGTTACCCGTCTTCATTTCTTCCAGCTTTGCGGCCAGGTTGTTATTTGCCGCTTCTATTTTCGTTGTTAATTCGGCCTTCATTTCTTCCATCTTCCCGGTGATGTTGTCGTTGGCCGTCTTCATTTGTTTCAGTTCCGCGGCCAGGTTGTCATTCATAGTCTCCAGCTTCGCGGCCAGGCTGTTATTTGCCGCTTCCGTCTTCTCTGTTAATTCGGCCATCATTTCCATCATCTTCTCAAAAAAATTTTCCAATGCCGCGTCCATGGTTGTAATGTTCGGTGATGTTATCTTCCCGCTTCCTGACACCAGTGTGACTTTGTGGGTTCGTGAAATGAAAAGTCCAATTTCACCACTCAAAAATGTTCTTTATTTCCACCGACTTACAGCTTAACACTTGCCAATTACACAGAATTACGTACTGCACACAATTACAATTCACCAGTTCGTCCGTTACAATTTCACTTGTACTCGCGATTACATCAACTCCGATACTCATACACAGTTACGTACAGTCTTCTGTTGCACAATCTTTTCGTTCATTAACACGTCACTGACTAACACTGCCTTCTTACACCAAGAACTGTCCTCACTCACACTAAACTTCTGACTAGCTGCAGCCCTTTTTTATAGGAATAGGCTTTCACAGGAAGGTTCCAGTAGATGAAGGATCCCGTAATTTCCAGAACACAGGTGAAAGAGAAACAGACCGCACAATCATGTTTCTTTTGCCCCAGCCATCCCTGTCACCACTATAAGACGGACGAGGGGGAGGCGTGGCTAACACGGACCTCCCCTGTCTTCCGCTCTCAGCTGCTTCCATAGGGTGTTCCAAAGCCCGGGTGACAATATTTGCATTCTCACAAGTTGTTATAAGCGTTTAGTTAAAAGTATCACTAAAGCTTTCAAATTCATTACTGTTCACTTTTGCAACTTGTGTACTGCCTCTGATTTCAGCTATAGAGCATAACTAGGCTACCTTATTTTGAAAATACCAGATTTTCCTTGAAGCAATTTTATTTTGTTTCTTAATTAGTAATTTAGATGACTTTCAACTGATAAATTAACTTCACTTCCAACAGATACAACTGTAGAGGAACATTGCAGGAGTTTCAGTGTCTGTGTCAATGTTAGGAGTCTCATCCATGTTTGAAATGAAGATTGTGGCTCCATTAAGACTTAATTAATACAAATGGTACAGAATTATGCCTATGATATCAACCTAACCTGTGTAGTTTTGTGAATCATTTTTACCTGTATGTAAAATCTAGCCTTCTTTGGTTCTTGACTTATTCACCAGTTCTCCTCTCTTTAGGTGTTTTCCTTTTGAATGATACTGCTTTTGGTGAATGTTGGAATAGGTTTCAGTACGTTTTTTAGAGGATTAACAAACATCACGTATTCAAAGTGTGCCCCACATATTGTACAATATTTATTTAAGTATTCGGCATTCCTTTTCAGCAAATCTGCTCTGCTAGTAAGCACACTGCATTTCTTTGCACTAGAAAGAAACGAAAATTTAAAACAAACATATGCTTTTATAATTAGATTGGTGAGGACTGCAACAGGTTAAATGGATCTCTACCATTCTTAGTCTCATTAACACCGAGTTCATTAAACAATAAAAGCTTGCACATCAGCCACCAAAATTAGATACCCCCTCTTCTTAGCTTATATTATGAGGTGAGTATGAATAACATTTACAAGATGTTCAGTAAATAGGCGCCTATACATTTTAATGTTCATGAAGTCATAGTTTGAATAAAACCATATAAAAATTATACAGTTTGGCCGTTGGCATTGGTATCCACCAATCACTAAGGATATGGAACTAAGGTGAATTTACCCTAAACTTTATGCCAAATCACTTGTTCCGTTGTATTTTCCTCCCATTCAGTTACATGTGTGGCTGATTATAATAATATATAAATGAAATGCTCTTTATGGTTCTTAATTCATTAACAATTAACTCTTAGTAGCTATAAATATATAATGATGGTCACTTATAGTTGTTCAGATCTAGAAAAGCTGAAAGGCTTATGTCTTTATTTGCATTTGAATTATGGCTGCATTTAGAAGCTGAGCACCTTCGGCCTCCTTCTCTCTTACTTCTCCTCATTATACAGGCAATAAACTTTCAGCATTAGCCCAGCGGCCAAAATGCACAAGTAATAAAATAAACAAGACGTATTCCTTCGGTAAGCTTAACTTGAATAATGGATCACTCTATTCAGCTTCAACATGGGAGATTACATATGTGCAATAAATTTTGCTTCATTTCTGTACAATCTATATTCTGTGGCGTAAAGTTGTACTAGATGATGCAACTCATACATAACTGGCTCACTTCGATGCACAGAGAATTTATAGACTGAAACCGAGGAAAATGAATTGGGGAATATCCCGAAGGGAGACGCCTCACGTACTCATATCTGTAGTAGGCTTTTTGCAGCTAAAGCCACACAGAGCGCTACTGGACATTACGGACAAAACAGCAGGCTGACAGGAAAAGGGAACGCTGAATTCGCACTTCCTGGTTTGAAGGACCGTGCCACTACTGGACCTAAACATTAATAGGACTTTGCTTTTATCCAATTAGGAATTTTTAACATATTGGTGTATTTTGAAACGAGTGTTTAGTAAAATAACTAAATTACACTGTACGTTTGTGAAATATTTAGTTTATTTATTTGTTCATTTAATGGTATAGTTATCATCACATGGCAAACGCGAAATTGCTTTGGAGGGTAAGAGTCGAGTCGGGCAACTTAGCCACCATCGCCAGGAAGCAAGAGTAGGGGAATCGCCTCGCCCTTTTGCTTACTGGCTTACGGGACGAGAGTGGCAGGCCTTCAAGGGCTATCGGTGAACTATGAAAAATATCTTTCGAGACTATTTCGAAAGGTTTCCAGTCCTGGAACGATTCACCGTACTCGGCGGGATCATATAAAATCCGATGTAGGACCGAGAGTTAGGAGTAGTGAGTAGTAGTCAGGGAGTAGAGAGGGCAGTGTGTTTAGTCCTTCGAGTCTACGAATGCGGCTCCGTGGGGAATGTGTCAGCAGATCGTGTAATAGTGCAGGAAGCAGTTCCTGGGTCAGTAAGTGTGGCTCGTAGTAAGGAATCGGCGGGTAGCTAATTGTTAGAGGTGGTCCTTTGTGTTTGTCACAAACATTATTGGTAGCACAAGAGGTGCGTGCTAAAAATGGATGGGAAACATTGAAGAGACGTGTCGATGTGGTGTATTTGTGCAAAATTGAGGCTGACTGTACGTTAGCATTGAACTAACAAATTCAATGGCAAATAAAGCAGTTTGGAAGCAAATGTCTTAAATTTTGTCACATTAGATTAGCGTGTCTCCTGCTTGCTGGTCATTAATCTTCTGATGAAGGAATCACGAAAGAAAAAACTTGGAATATTATAACATACCCACCAACTGAAGGCTAATACATTATGCTACTTTAATCATTGACGGAGTCAATGAAATGCTTCAGCACTTAAATGTGGCTGCACTGAGAATATTTGATTTTAAAATATATCATTAAATGAAATATGCAGTAATTTGTTAGATTCACTCTAACAATTTGATTTTATTTCTATTAGCCTTTACACTGAGCGTTCGCATAATGAATTTATCTCACAAAGTGACTTCAAACTGACAACACATCTTCAATATTAAACATATGTATAATTAGACCTTATAGTTTGGGTTGAATGACTGATTTTATGTATTCCAATAAATTATAGCAGTTAAATAACTTCACTGCGACATAAGATATAAACGTAGAAATAGGTTTGGTGGTACCCGAAATATATGTTTTGACTATTAGGGCTTATTTCAGTGTGTAAGAACCTAAAGGTGCTTGTTTCACTTTCATTGTCGTTTCATTGTATTATTTTTCATCCTACAGTGAAATAGCTTTTTGATATCATGTGCTTGTACTAATTCACTGAGTTTGTAATAGTTTGGTTGTAAAAATTACATATTTAAAAATAATACCTTATTTCAATGCTTTATACATTAGATTCATTCGTTTTGTAAAACGAGAAATGGTATATTTCGCCAACCTTTAGTATTGCTTGATGACTGCAGTACGGCAGAAATCCCTCCCAAATGTCAAGAACGTTCGATGACATATTTCCAATTGTTTCATGATTCAGATTCCTCGCTTGTTACCTCAAATGCTGATGTCCATATATTCATAATATTTCTTCATGTTTTTTCTGTTGCTTTTTCAAATGCATTTTAAAAGTTTATTTTGAATTGCTTTTCCTAACAGTATATTGTATTTTGCAAAGTAATTTTGGCGGAGAGACTCATATTAGCTCCACAATCTTAAGTTGCACTTGGATATATGCGTTGTACAATGTATTTCCATTTCTATCTTTTTCAATAGGTTTTGAGATTTTTTCTCAATTTCATAACCTCATATAAGTATTGTGTGTGTGTGTGTGTGTGTGTGTGTGTGTGTGTGTGTGTGTGTGTGTGTGTGTGTGTGTGTGTGTGTGTGTGTGTGTGTGTGTGTGTGTGTGTGTGTGTGTAGTGTTTAACGCCCGCTTTCACTACATACCGCGCCGCAGGCAGGTGACACTGATGATACATGAGATGAAGATGGAGCACCGGTGGAATGAGATGGCAGGGGAAACCGGAGGTCCCGGAGAAAATCCGCCCCAACGCCGTGTTGTCCACCACAAATCTCACTTTGCGGTCCCCTGGGATCGAACTCGGGCCGCCTTGGTGAGAGCCAAGCGGTCAAACCACTGAGCCACGGCGTGGCCATATAAGTATTTGAACAATGTGTTCTTAATTTGAGACAAAAATGCTTATAAGTATAATGGCTTATTACTTGCTCTGTTGTTGTTACTTTGAAATGCTTAACTCTCAATAATTAATTACATTTTTAAATAGTTAGAAACTGGGATTACGTCGTAGATATATAAAATGGAATGTTTATTGGTAGGAAACGTATTTTAGGGGTACAAACCGTACTATTAATGCCTACAGTTCAGTTGGTTTCTAATGTCTTAAGGTTGGTTGCAATTAACTAACTGTGAAGCACACTTACTATTTTATCTAGTTAATAGTTATCTTTTGCTATTGGCACATTAATTTTCACTTAATATTTAACAATATACAATACAATTTACAGTCGCAATAATACTTCATTAATGAATTTTTCAAAGTGAAAAACAATTCCAGCTACCTTCCAACTTTCCTTAATATATGTACTCTAACTTCCGTTATTTTTCAGGAAATATATAATACTTGATAACATAATTCTGTGTTAAGTCCATATTAAGGACCTTAAATATACCATTTTATGGCAAAATTTAGAGCCAAACGAATTGGTACATGAAGGACCATAATTGATAACAGCACTCTAAACATTATTGAACTTACAACATTTATCTCTCCACCGACCGTTGCAAAATATATGTATAAAGGCAAAGATGAATGCTGTGAAGATTTCATATACCCCATTTACTTGAGATAATGAAATGTCCATATTGTTTCGAATAAAGTAAAACGACTTCATTAAGTTGATGCCTAAATTAAATCTCTGCCATCTATATTGAACAGGTGCTTTTAGAGTATCGTCCTAGATTTCTCCCAAATGGTTTTGGAATCTTGGTATAGCACATATCTTGATATCCCCCTTCTAATAGAAACTTCCAGCGGATACATTCCTTTCGTCTATTTTACTATCGTTTTAAGGGTTGTAGAACGGTGAAACGTGAGCTAAGCTCCTTCCCATAGTATTACCTGTGCAAAGGATTTGAAATGAGTGATATTGTAAGATTTACCGAAGAGATGCATAAATATATTGTACTCAGAAATATAGTAAACATAATACAAATGACGAGAGTGTTTCAACTACTATAGTTTTAAGTGATGCATTTTTCTTCTCGATTTATGACCACCACTTTGATTAAACTGACATTTGCAGATTCAAAGTTTCCCGTGGAATAAGCGCGTGTAATGAGCTGCCAGTACTCTGTGTCTTTGGAATACATAATATACATACGTGACATCTTTTCAGGACGTGAACTGTTGTTCTATTGTTTTGTTTATGATCATTTGTAAAGTGCAGCCTAGCCCATGTGAAAACGAAAGCATATGTCCTGAAGAAAGAGCATAAGCAAAGTGTAAGATATATGTAATACACAAATGAGGATACCTTGCAATGCGTTCTACGTGGATGTATTGTGTCTAACATCGCCTAGGAGGAAAGGATGAAGAGAGAACCACAATAGGCTATATAGGGACTTCGGACAAGTCCCTAAGATTTCCAGGCTTATAGACCCACTCACTGCTGTAGCTGTCCAGACCCATCGATCAAGCAGCGTTATAGTGTCCTTTGAATAAACAGCAGCGCCATACGCCACGAAACCTAGAAGCACGCCTAAAGATGATAAGGGAACAAAAGAGAAACTATATAAAGCAAATCGTGGTAGATGAAAACCCAACCCAGCATTCGCCTACTACCGTAGAAAATCATCAAATACCAATATCAGTTACTGGCATTGCGCCTGTCGAATGCGAATCTCACACGTTTCTGTAGAGACAACTCCGTTGGTATCCTAAAGATATGTTTCAAGGTTTATCTGTGGTTTGGCTGTCTGAATACGTGAGTCATTTGCGGGACACAGGTGTTATAAAACGATAGTCTGTGATTTAAATAAAGGCATGACTCATGAACTACTTTCTAGGAACAGAGTTCATCTTTGTAAACCCATAACAGGACTTAACTCTTTCAGGGGGCACGTGAGGAAAATGGTCTAACTTGTATGGGGATGCAAAAAGCAGATGAAATGTGTTGTGTGAATACAAGTCACCAATTGCAGGTTAAAGCACCTAAACATTTAAACAAGGCCTTGCGCAGTTGAGCCGCGTCATATTGGCTGAGTGGTTAGACCGCTTGGCTATCACCAAGGTGTCCCGAGTTCGATCTCAGGCGACCGCAAAGTGAAATTTGTGGTGGACAATTTGGTGCTTGAGCGGGCTTTTCCCTGGTCCTTCGGTTTCCCCCGCCAGCATCTTATCACCTCTTCTCTCTCGTACTTTCACTGCCAGCGTTGCACTGATCACTCATCCCGGAATCTCTCTGATCGGGTAATCTATGACCCTCAACCCGTTGCCTACGGGCCTCGAGGTTGCACGGTTTAGAAAGCCCTATGCTCCGCTTAAAGCAAATACAGGAATTCATTCATTTATTTTTTACGCAGTTGCATGAGGCTTAATAAGTCTTCGGTGAGACAAGAACACATGCTTTCTGAGCGACTGGAAAATAAAGCGATGCTCAATGGATCAATTATGGTGGAGGAGCAAGTTTACCTCTTCTAAACTTAAACCTGACCTAACCTACATATGCGTCTGTATTTGACAGAAAACTGTAGCTTCTAGACGTACCTTAAATGTAATGTCAATCACAAAAAATACGTTTACAGTTTCACATTGAGTAAGAACTGTCATTCCTTCTAGTTAGCAACTTTAATTTTAATTTTCTGGAATGCATAATATAACAATGTTATAATATTTCAAATAACTTGTGGTGGTTACTAAAATCTATATAAACTTCTGGGTCAGGTTAAACAACATCTGCTGGAGTGAGATGCCAGGATATTTAAAACAGCCTGTAAATCCTAATCTTGCAGAAGAACCAGAGGAACAACAAGAACAATAAGGGAAATGAGGTCAAACAGTATATTACGCTGATTATTTATATACCTACAAGTGTTAAATGTACGAAGATGTACTGAAAGTTTACACTTCTCTGGTAATAGTCATCTCATATAAAGGTTATTTAAGTGCATTTTTAAGGTTCGCATAAATAAACATAAATTGACATAAAATTTGTAAAATTATCAGTCCAATTACATAACTGAAGAAAAACATGACCACAATAGACGTCATGCACTACTGTAGGAGTGCTGAGAAAGATGTTCTCGATTACAGTTTGACCTTCCGTGACTGTGAATGTCTGTTTTGACTTCCACAGGAGTTGTAGCCGCTGTTAGGAGGTGTTATATAGTTTTTATAATATACAATATATATTATGCCAATGACTCGAGCAGGCCCCTTTCTTTTCTTTCTTTCATCTACCATGCCTAGAGTAGAGGGTGTATTTCACACAATGTTTAATTCGATTCTTGAAAAACAGGAACATTTGAACGAAAACTAACCTCAGACCTAAATTATAAAAAGAGGAGAATTTTCAACAAACCACCATTGATGTATAATGGATATCTTTAGCAATAATTTTGTTATAAGTAGCTCAAAAGGTTAAAATAGCACATGCTGATCCTGGTACAACAAAGAAGGAATAATTTAATCTTTTATAGCTAACGAATTCTCACAGCATTTGATCTGAATGAGGAATAACGAAATTTTGCTAAAGCAAAATGTATTGCTCGGTAAAACACACAAGATATTAAAAACAAAGATCTCGTGGTAACGTTGCTTTACACTTATGAATTGTGGAAACCAGATGGTTGCATGTTCTTTTTTGTTGTACTAATACAAAATAAGCACTAAAGATCAAGGACAAAAGTAACCAGAGTCATTGTTGAAAAAGTAAAGCTAGACTGAAAAATTCAATGCCATTGCCGGGGTTTTAACCGCAGGTCTTCCGGTCTTCGTCGGATTGCTCTAATCATTGCGCTACCATGACAACGTACCAGCACGACATGTAGCGCAATGGTTTAAAGCAACCAGACGGAGACCGGAGACACCTGGTTTAAATCCCGGCTATGTCATTGAATTTGTCAATCTCGCTCTACCATTCCGGACATTATCCTACACACGGCTAGTGTGAACGAACAAGAGATATTGTTTTCCAAACTGTCTGTTATATGACAAAATAAAATGTAAGAAATCCAACAAAGGAAAGCTGAGTAAGAAAGGCATTAGTATCATACAGGTAATGGTGTGAAAATCAAATGTGCAGTCTTTAACGGCCTCTTTTACTACATGCGGCACGGCAGGTGGTGACACTGAGCTACATAAGATGAAGATGGAGCACTGGTGGAATGAGATGTCGGAGGAAACTCGAGATCCCGGAGAGAACCTTCCCCAGCGCCGTATTGTCGACAACCAATCTCACTTTGCGGTCGCCTGGGAGCTGATTCAAGATGGTAATGATGATGATGATAATGATGATGATAACCACTGTAAGAAAAAGCTTAAAGCTGTGTGATGATTAATAAAAATTTAAGTCTAAGCTAATATATTAAAGACATTACAAAGTTTCTTACGAAAAACTACACGCTTCCACTTATCTATATTCTATAAATATATCAATATCAAATATTAATAATCGACTCATGAAAATACAATCCGACCAGAACCATTCTCTCTGAATAACACCCTTTTCAGATTTTTCTCAGTTTAATAACGGAGAAATATCTGTGAGATACCATATATTTATTCCTGGAAGGTTTTCTTTTCAAACTTCCTGTTCCAAATATAGTTCGGCTGCATGTATAACTAGTGTTCACCGTCTGTGATACTGTATGAAGTAACGAAGGGCACTTAACAAAATCCTTGGCATCCTATTGTGACATTATTCTGAGAAAAGTATTTAGTATGGTAAATATACTCAGTGGTATACAAAGGATTAGATAATATGTTTTAAGTTTTAAAGAGCATGTAAAGGTTACGAGAGGAAGAACATCTAAATAAGCGAGAATGTTGATAAGACCAAGAAGAAAATTAAGTGGTTTTAATCCTAAGGATAACACAGTGAATTATTCGTTTGTTAATCAGGACTTAAGGGAGAAAATACATATATAAAATTATATGTTATGGTCGAACAAACACCTTTTGAAATTTATGAGTAGGGAGCTTTGAACGTTATGACAAGAATTAAAGGAACTTGCATTTCTGAAGGCAATGTTATTTTCTAAACGAATTGGCAATAACAATGACAATAAGACTTTTATAAATTCCCAAAGGGTAAACAAGTATTTGTTGTTTTTTTTCGAATAGACACAATTGAAACATCGTTAGTTTGTTAAACTACTATTACGCAAATACCTTGGATCATGCAAGCGGAAGTATCTTTCCGCACCAATTGGAGAGATAAGGAGAACAGCGAGCACCCACCCATGACGTAAATTCCAGGAGCATTAGAGAGGCAAGAAGATAATTCTGGAAGTCTCTTTCCCTCGCCCACAGCGAACACTCTGGATTAGTAAGTTAGCGAATTGTTGATGTGACGTAAAGTGCTGGTTACTTGTATTAAGTTGGTTATTGCGAATACCGCGAGGAGCACTGCTTGTCGTAAAGTCCTGTACTCGACACTCCAGTGAGTGGAAGGGTAAGGAGGTTGGTTCGCGCAAGGAAAAGTGAAGTGGCAGTAAAAAATTAACGATGCCACAATATTGAAGTGGAACTGGAAGCTGAAAAAAATCACAATATCGTTGTTAAGAGAAGCTCTGGTCCCTTTTTTAGTCGGGTTGTCCATCTAGATTTTCTTTTGGGTTTTCTAGGGTGACAGCAGGATATTGCGGTAATTCCACTTCTACCAAGAATATCCTGTTAATCCTTTTCTGTTATCTGTTTCGCCTTCATAAGTTTCAGCATTACAGGAACAACCGAGCGCGATTGTTCGTTGTGGTATGACGAGTGAGTGAGTGAGTGAGGGAGGGAAGGATGGAGTTAGTGAGATAGTGATAGAGGACTGAGTGAGTGGGGTTTAAGGGCCCGTCGATAGCTAGGTGATTTAGAGCATTGACGTCACGATGAAGTTTGTGCTGTGTGAAGATTTCTAGCTCGGTTGTTTGGCCAAATATTCTTCCTGGGATTCACTCACTACTTGTTGCCACGGCGGGTTCACTCTTTCGTTAACATTGGTGCCATTCTTGGTCGTCAGTGATCCGTGGTTTGAATCTGGTCGCCCTCGAACCTACGTAAGGGTGTACAATGACCTATATGATAAGCTCCAGTTTCTAGGGACTTCTCCATTTGAACAGTACTTATCCTAATACCAGAAGATTAGTTATTTGTACACTAGTATACTACTGAAAAGCCTATGTGAATTAATTGCAATAGCTTTAACACTAGATGCATGCAGCACGAAGGTAAGATATGTTTCCCAGAATGTCGTTTAAAATCTCAGGACGTATAACTCCAGAGAATCCAAAGATTTAGTTACTGTTAAATATTCTGTAAGTAATTCAGTCCACTGACATTTTGGTAGTTGCTACAAATTTAATCCCATGGACGATGCTGGAATTAAAACCTGATTAATGCGGAAAAGAAAATCCTCCAATGAAATTAAAAACAAAAGAGAGATTAGAATAATTTAAGTCTATAGCGAGTTTATACATGTTGCAAAGCTCCATATTTTCAGAAACGTATTGGTTGGCTAATAGACCACATATAAATCCTTTAAGATATTTTAAGGTAGTAAGAAGAATTTGCTTTCAGATCCAAGATACCTCTAATTTGAAAGTTAATTAAATGGTATCCAAAATATTAGACAAAATTTAAAAATCTCCAAAGAACTGTTGAGCTAACGGTAATAAGTGTAAATATCGAATCCTATATATATAGACTATTTAAATCTTATAATTGTGTATCAAATAAATAGGGTTGATAAGTGCCATTCTAGCAATCAAATTATCAAATTTATTTAAAAGATGGCACACTTCCAGGAATACTTAAATACACGGGTGTAATGAAAACAGTGCTTCGGATCATCGGTTATTGGCAATGCTTTGAAAATACTTGAAATTTAATGTTTGATAGCTTGCGGAGATATTTTTAACATCATCATTCTCTAGATAAATAACTGTTTCGATTCACAAAAGGCGTATGCATAAATATAAAATGCAGTTTCTAAAAATTACATCAATTAGCACTAAGAATAAAACGCATTCTGGAGATAAAAGCTGTAATATCTGCGTAGATTATGTAATTCCGATTTCCGGAAGAACACCTCATAGTAACAAAAAGTGATATAGTGTGACTTTAATAATATGTTTAGAGATTTAAAATAGCCTTAAATTGATATAGACCTTTAAAAAAAGCATTATACAGATAACTCACCTTAATCGAGATTCGAACTCGGGAGTTCTTGATCGTGAGGTAGAAACGCTACCATCTACACTACGTTATTTCACGTTATTTTCACAAAAGGTGATATCTTGTTTTTTATGGCAATATACGAGAGCTCATGGCAGAACTGAAATTTGACTCAGGCCGTTCTTCTGTGTAATATCAAATTGCCTTATACACATACACCACAAAGCTCTAGTCCATTTTTAATTACACTGACATTGTGATTGAGGTGTTCAAAGCATTCAAGCGGAACCAGCTCCTATCACATGATGTACTTCATGCCAGGAAGTTATCTACGGAAGCATTCTTCACTGGATGAAGTAGAGCTCATTGTTGCCCTGCTCCCATCCAATAATAATCGATTCATATCAATTATGTGTTTCAAATGGGTAGTGTTCTCGCCTGTAGCGAATCAGATGCGTTTGAGCCGTCAGCGTTGCCACCCCGTTATCCCCACTCTTTTAATATTTCCCTCTCTCTCGCACACTTGCGAGTGTTCTTGGCGTTAACGCAAACTGAATTTTCCAAAGTTTTATAAAAATGCAGTTGCTGAAATCACTATTGCAACGGGGATATTCGTATATCACGCAAATGTTTTAACTGTTTAGTTTAAAATTAATTATAGTTTAAGAATTACTTATGTTTCTAATCCAATGAAAATACCAGCGCTGTATCCGTGCAGCTGTGAATATTACTTACGTTAAGAGATAATTCGTTATTGTCTTCATCGTCTGAGTACTGAAAACGTATGATGATAGGTTCCAAAATTTCATTACGTGCTATTTCTTTCTGAAGGTCGTCTTCTTGTAGTTTATCTGATGTCTAGCGCAGTTTTCCCAGTCTGATTGTGTTCCTTGTTAATCTTTTCGTGAATAAGTCATTCAACGTCAGTCAGTTAAAAAATATTATTTCTATATGCAACATAAGTTGAGCCCACATTAACTCAATTGGATTGTTCTGGCAGTAGTAAGGGGGAAGGTGGATCGTATCTCATTGATCCAGCTGATACGCTTTTTCATGGAAGAGTACTGTTTTGAACTCTCTAGAGTAAATAGAGATTACGAACCATTCATAGACAAAGATATAATGTGACCAGACACGTTCTGCCAGAGTAGCAAGAAGTGTATCGTTTCCTCTCATCGAATTTAACAAGCACCTTGGCTTACTCAAAGTACATATATTTCCTTTACCACGTCATGTCAAATGTTTACATTTCAGTTCTGAGTAATTTCAAATATACGTTCACGCATACATGACAACCAATAAAGATGTCCATTACAGTGCTTACGCCGCAATGCATTGTTATAATATAATGGTATCTACTTTATTTATTTGTATTAGGAAAACTGAGCTAAAATATGGGGTTTTTTACGGTTATGTTAAACTCATTACTTTCTCCCTCCACATGGATCAGTTTTGGCAAGATCTTAATTTCTGTCTTAGCACGAATAGTATTTATTTGAGATTGATTAGTTTGGTGCTCATCACAATACGACAACACCGCAGTACTTCGATTGGCTGCTCACCTAGTAGAGCTCAAGGACAAACATCATCACATTTGAAACACAAATATCTTCAACCAAGTTGAGACATCAATATATATTCCTCAAATGGAATACGTGATAGGAGCTGGTTCCGGTTACTGCGCTCAATGATTTAGTTGGGGTGTAAGTATTATTATAAAACTGACTATACTATTTATTATACATAGTAAATTATGATTGGTTTAATTAAAATATTTATGCTTATCTCAAACATTAAATTGTAAACACCACTTGACTTTCAATTGGGAAACACTATTGCTTCTTGTGTGTCTAGGTCCCAACCTAGAGAAACATTAGCCTACGTGTAAAATCCAGAGAGATTCTGTTCCATGTTCGTCATATAATACTGCTCTGAAAGAGTTTGTGAACATAATGGATGCGAGTGAGGAAACATTTGTACAACTGAATTAGAAATTTCCATGTCTCAGTGAAACCAGAACAAAG
The DNA here is from genome assembly GCA_030765055.1 of Mantis religiosa. NCBI lineage: Eukaryota > Metazoa > Arthropoda > Insecta > Mantodea > Mantidae > Mantis > Mantis religiosa. The sequence goes on from CM060950.1 coordinate 63,675,178, forward strand.
GAAAAGTTTTCATTTGTCCGCAGATGCTCAGCAAGGATAAACATTCCAGTAATATTCCCACAGGTTATGAGCAGTTAGCCTTGAATTTTTTTGTCCAAGTGTACACCAAGTTAGTTGGAAGTACAAAGGCAACCTGCTGTGGTAAATCTTCTATATTCCTATGAATTATTGGGGTGTAATGTGTCCTTATGTTTCCCTTCTCACATCCTCAAGTGCTTGATCCCCAAAAACTGTGATGTAAGCGACCTTCATGGGGAACACTTCTACCAAGAAATTTCGATATTGGAAGCAACATACCATGAAACTCAAACAGAAGATGTGATAACCAATTACTGCTTCACTCTCATTAGACATTTGTCAGTAACAAAATATATTTGGGCTACAAAGTGACTCCGCCGTGAGTGACCATTCTTCAAGGGAGAACACTGATATAAATACATGCACATGCTATTAAGGAAAATTCTAAAAAGTTTATTTGCATAATATATGTAACTAAACCCATGGTTTTATGAGTATATTCGTATTCACACTGTAAGGCATTAAAATTATAAGTTTCATCAAAGATAGGGAGGAAGAGTTGATTTATGGAAATAATCATTTCTTCCACACTAGCCATGTGTAGACTAAGGGTGGGATGAGAAGAGCCAGACTGAAAAATGAAGACCGAAAAAATTTTCAGTCTGGTTGTTCTCATCCAAACCTTAGCCTACACACAGCTAGTGTGGAAGAAATGATTATTTTCACCACTTTACCTAAAAACATAGTGGTTTTACTATGAAGCCTGGGACTTAAGTACTTACAGCATAGGAAGTAACCAAAAAAGGTGCGTGTCTCATAGCATATGAGAACCTCTAGTGGTCCACCGGGAAATATACAATTCAGTTGGAGAATTAAATGTCATGTCAGCGTGTTGGCTATAGTAGCTCAGTGGTTGAGAGTAAGCTCAGTGGTTGAGAGTGGGAGATCCGTGGTTCAAATCCCCGCTATAGTATTGATTTTTTCAGTCTGGCTCTTCTCATCCAAAGATTTGATTTCCTTGACTGGTACATTCTTTGGGAACTACATTGTAAACGAAAAACCTCCAAATCATATGTTGCGTAAATAAACAAGTAGCATATAAAGTCTTGATTCAAAATCTAAACTCTGTGACCCTCCTTTGTATATACATTCCTTTATTTACCTGTATCTGTAATAAAAGTTAAGAATACTTAACCAGATATATGATTATACATAAGCTTATCACTAGACACAACTAGATCTGTAATTACCAGGGCAGGAACTTTGGACATCGGAACATTTTTTTTTTTTTTTTTTTTTTTTTGGACCTTCGGTAAAATCCCATATGATCATCGAAGGGAAAAATAATGAAAGGAAAATTAGGATGGGAGGAGACTAGATCTGTACATCACTTTCTTTAAGAAATTGCAGAAGAGCTTGGTATACAGGTTTGTGGCATAACTGTAATATGGTGTTGACGCTAGCGGGAAAAGGAAGACTGTTGAAGTAGGCGGCGGAACACCGGAACATTGGAATGAGGTGGGTGCAGGTTGCGAGACACTGACCTTATGGAACCTCGCGATCCACTGCTGTCCTGATGTACCGTCACGTTCCAAAGGAAGGCTCTGAGGTGACACTTCGAATATTGAAACGTGTGCTGCATTAAGGGCAGTGGAAAATGTTGTTGAACAAATAAACTAAGTCCCTTATTCTACTAATAGTAATTGTGTTAAACGAAAACTTTAACGTATTCTTAAAACAATCCATCGTATTCGAAACTGTGTGAGTGCGAAATTGTTTAAATAGCAACACAGCTTCAAATATAAACTGTTTCAAGTATGCTCTACATCATGCGAAGTAGAGAGAACATTCAATACAAAAATATCAGGTGTAGCGTGCTCTACGTGCGTCCTTCTCTCACCCTCAGTTCTTTGTTAACAAATTCTATGGTCTCGATGTAGCAAACTTATTGGGCTCGGTGTCTAAAGTTTTTACCCTGGTAATCACACAATGTAATTTTGTTTGTCATCAAAAAGAAATGTATTATGTGCCCTCAGAATGTATGTGTGTGTGTGCGTGCGTGTGCGTGTGTGTGTCCATTATTAAATACCCGTGCAAACTGTACTACTAGTCAGTTCTTCAATTTATGGATAAACAATGATTACTTTTTCTTCCTATAATTGTACTTTGTGTGGATGTATGGCATACTCCTCAATTATGGTGCAATACGTGGAGTGATAGATTCATCAGATTTTTTGTTTTTGTTTTTTTTGTTGTTGTAATTTTACGTCCTCCAACGTTAAGTCATATCGGACGGTGAATGAAATGGGTGAAATGGTGCTAAAATGTGTCCAGGGTCCATGGAGCTTAGAGCTACCCGACATTCGTCTTTAAGGATAAGGGAAAAGCCGGAAAAAGCCTTATCCAGGTAACTCACCCTGACCGAGATTCGAACTCAAGAACTCTTGAATGTGAGGCAGACATGGTGCATCAGATGTACATGTTACCGCCAAAGTAAAATATATGATGTTATTTACAATATCTGGAAGTTATGTAAAATATCTGATGAGTTTTGGCAATAGTTTTAAACACAAAAGACTTAAATATCTGGTTATCCTAAAAACGTGGAGTTTTTGTTGAACTTGGTTTCTTGCAACAGGAGGGAGATCGGTGGCACTTACAATTAAGTAAATCTAAAACTGTTCAAAAATATTCTACAAAAACAAATAGTTAAGAATGTGAGATATTCTTTATATTGAACGAGACACAAATGTTTTAAATTACCAAAATAAGGACTCCTATTTCTTAAAAGGGTTAGGCGAGTGCCACTTGTAATTTCTTTGTTTTTTATTCTTCACACAAAATTACTACACCTTTGGCACTTGGTTTTACACATATATGCCATGAATTTTCGGTTATCTCTTATGTATCTCTATACATCGCAGCTATTCGTAGTATAATTATGTGATTAAGAACGTCTTCGTGTTGCTATAGTTCTTTCGGTCGTAGCGTGAACTTTAATGTGGAATGAAGAGTTTAAGAAACCCATTCAATGTTCCTAGTTTGGAGAAGCCGTATTCAGTCATCGTTATTATAGCTACAAACAAAGTTTCAGAGGATGGACCCATAGCTCAGTCGGTAGAGCACCTGTATGCCGTGCGAGGGATCCCGGGTTCGATTCCCGGCTTGGGGTGGAGATTTTCCTCCAACCAAGAAGATTCCCCATCCTACCCTGAGTCTGGAAGTTTGAATGAGAGTGCACATATGTGCGTGATCTAATGATAAAATAAAAGGTTCTTGCAACCCAACGTTTACGAGTTTACACCGTCGTCATGTTTTCAAAAGTAGAACGGCCGCCGATATGACCATTGCAGTTGAAGTTGGGAACAACAACAAAATAAGAAACTGTTTTCCGCTGTAGAAGGAAAACCAGTGGCTCCTAAACTGCTGAAGAACTTTTCTATAGAGTGTACCTTCATTTTCCTTGTCTGGTATGCAAGAATAGATTTACAATATCTCATTTCTTCAATGAACTTGTTAATACTTATACAAATATTCTTTATAAGCTTGTACATCTAACCTTTTTTCTCTCATCTCTCCGTCTGTGAAATGAAGTTTTCAGCAACAATCTTGGTATGTTTTTGCACCAGTGGTTTCCTTCGATCAGATTTTACTGTAAATTATTTGTAAGGTTGAAAGAGCTGAATTTTAAGAGTTTGAGCATCAGTGTTCTTTGTTTTCCTTCACCTTGGCTTGTATACCAATTAGTGTCTTGGAGAATTACTTTGGGATGGACTTAATGAGTTTTAAAACATTTTGGCGCAGCAATGAATTTGTTAGATCAGCCTTTCATTTTATAACCGAAAATAGCTTCATATGGTGTTCCCTCTAGCGGCTAGTTTGTACAACATGCATTCAAAACCACATTTTTAATACATTGTTAGCTCTTTGATGACTCTAAGATCTATATGAGATGTGGCTTACCACAAATGATTTTCATAAAGACTTGAATGCTTATTAAGTTGCTAATTATCTCACTGAAAATGTTCTGCCATTAACTGCTTGTAAAACAATATACAGAGGCCGCCATAATTATTCGAACGTAAACATGTTTATTACTTATATTATTTTAAAGCAGCGCAGAGTAAGCATACGTAAATGCAACTGGTACAAAATAAACTTGAGTCTTCCATTGAACATATAAACTCATAAATAGCAACTGAAACTAATTTGCACTGAAAAGAGAAATAAAATGGTTACTTTACATCTGGACATAAGTATTCGAACAGATAACAACTAGTATTTAGTTATCATCCCCTTTCTTTGAATTACTGCTAATAATCGTTTGGGCATTGTCTGTATGTGTTGTTTAGTAACTGCAGAGTCTACATTTCTCCACTCTGTTTGAAGAAGTTCTTTCAGATGGTCCTGGCTTCAGATGTGATTCTTCTTCAAAAGCTCCTCGAGTTCCTTCCAGATTTTTTCTATAAGATTTAAATCTGCAGATTGGGGCGGTGTCTTCAAAGTGTGAGGAGTGTTGTACACGATCCAAAGCCTTACAATTTCAGCAGTATGCTTCGGATCCTTGTCCTTCTGCAGGTAATAATCATGTCCTAATCCCAGCTTCCCTGAACTCTTTTTAAAACTGTTTTCAAGAATCCTCTTGGATTCAAATTTTTCCATGATCCCATCTATAAACACCAGTTCATCAAAGCCTGTTGAAGCTGTACAGCCACCATGTTTCACAGTAGCTATCATCTTCTTAGGTTCCCATTCTGTATTTGGCAGTCTCCACGCTTTAAGACGTCCATCATTCTTGTATGAGCAGAATTTGCTCTCGTCCGACCGGAGAACCTTATCCCAGAATTCTGCTGGTTTCACCACATACTGTTTAGAAAATTCTATACGCTTTTTATCATTCACTTTATAACCATATGGTTTCTTTCTAGGAACTCGAGCCTTGTACCCAGTACTATTTAAAACCCGTTAAACTGTTATGGTGTGACACTCGGATTCTGCTTCACCATTTGTTTATTTGCCTCCTGTCTCTGGTGGTGAGTTTAGAAGGAGCGCCATTTCTAGGATTATTTAGAACAGTATTTGTCTGTTTGGAGCGCTGAATTATGCAGAACACTGTAATTTTGTTTCTGTTAATGGTTTTGGCAATTTCAGAGAGAGATTTGTTTTGTTTGTACATATTTATCACGATATTCCTCTCTGCCATCGTTGTCTCCTTACCTTTACGTCCCATACTACCTGTGATTTTACAATCGGCTGAATAACTTTGAGCACATTGTCTCGAGGCATAGCATAAACACAACTACTATATGGTAGGGGCGTGTAGGGTACGGCCAGCCACCTTTCTCTATGTTCAATTGGGTACGTTCGAATACTTATGTTCTCCAATAAGAGGGACAGTAGAATAAATACAGTACAGATTATGTAATAAATATATTCAAAGTGATATTTTAAATATTGTTTCCGAGACACAAAATACTAATGTTTATATGTTCAACAATTCAACGCTTCCAAATAAATATTACAGTATTTATAGTACGTGCAATGTTAGGTGTTATGTTATTCGAATAGTTTTGTCGGCCTCTGTCTATATGAACGTTGGTGGTGGTTGATGTTCTAAGCTGGACTTAATTGGTAAAAGAGTATGTCTTCTTTCTCAATCGCACTTTTCTTCCTGCTTTTCTGCTTACAGAAGAGTTTACTGTAATATATTATTGTCAGTCTGTACACCTAAAGACCGTGCTCGGGTTGTACACACTTGGCGTTCACAGCGAGGGATACTTCCACTTAGCAACTTAGGCTTCTCATTATTATTACGGTAAGAGTTGTGTGAAACCGTAACATTTGATAGAAAATATAGAAGACGTAATACTTCCACAGTTAAAATTTCTGCTGCTAAGATTTACAAACAGTTAATACTACTTTCTCAAACAGAGAGCAAGTCATTGTAAATAAATCATTATTAGTCTCCATTAAAGGTATCATTCAATTGACGCATACACTGCGAAAACGATGTCATAGTTCACCAATTGAGCAGTGAGCAAAACATTCACCGAAGGTCGAGATACTGGAGGCGGCATTAAAGGTGAGTCATACAGGAAAATGTCATTTAAGTAAATTTATGCATATAATATAAATGCCAACCAGATCGATAATGTTCATGGTATTTACCAAATCTCAGCGATAAATTTGTGTAAAAAATTATACTGACTGTAGTAAACATTTAGGTGCATGGATATTTATGATGAAGTTACTAATAACTTCAAACATTACCTCCAACATTTCTATGAGAATACTAGGAGTAAATAATAGGAATTAAAGCATGGTGTGAAGATGAGAACAGGGTTAGATTATTAACACCATTGTTTAACCAATGGTTATGTACCGAAAAGTTTGACGAACGCAATTATACAGCCAATATTTGAGGGCAAAGGGGAGTTAGACAAACCCAACAACTATCGGGGAATAGCACTGTTGTCCAATGTGGGGGACAATTTTTACAGGAATACCGGCTGATAGGATGCAAAAATGGATTGAAGAATTCAGTATTCCTTCAGAATATCAAATGGGCTTTAGGAAAGGTAGGAGAACAGTGGACAATGTGTTTATTATAAAAGCACTGGTGGACAAGTATTTCAGATATAAAAAATATCGCTTTTATTGATCTCGAAACCCGATTCCATCGGGCAGAGATGAATTTACTGTGGCATAAACTATTAATGAAGGGGCTAGTCAGAAAATGGTAACCATTCTAAAAGGATTATACAAAGAGAACACATTTTGCATAAAATATGAAGAAGGAACAGTAGCTATGGACATACACCAGGAAAAGTGCTAAATCAAGGCCGCAAGTTAGGTCCAGTTTTGTTTAATTTGTTTAATTAAGCAACAATGAGAATTTATTGCCGGTGAATAGAGATAAAGCCCAAATTATAGTATTTAAAAGAGGTACCAAACTGAGTAAACATGAGAAGTGGCAGAAAGAGGGAATAGAATATAAAGTGGTATGTGAATGTAATTACTTAGTAATGAAAATTGATTCAGGAGGGAAGTGGGAGAAGCAAAAAAACGTGCACTGGCAAAAGGGAAAGCAGCAATTGCAACTTTAAGTGGATACTTCTATAAAACGCCAGAAATATAAATGAAATATTTAAAAAAAGGCTATATAATTCGGTGGTTGAGGCACGAATGCTATATGGTATGGAGATATGGGGGCTATAAAAGGGATGGGCAGTTTTAGATTGTGTACATAGGTGGTTTTGTAAGGAAGTTCTAGGGCTGCCAATATCAACTGCAAATGAAGTAGCTCAACTTGAAAGTTTGAGAGTTCCAAGAAAAGGGTTAGTTATAGAAAGGGCACTAAAATATTGGTATAGAGTATTGAATTTAGAGGAGCGGAATATATTGAAGCAATGCATGAAGTATCTAGAACTAAGTTTACCAAATAAAGGGTGGGTAAGTAATTTATGAAATAACTTGGAGGATATATGGAAGATATTTGAAGAAAGAGTTTTAGAAAGGGGCCATAATAAGATTTGAAGACATGGTGATTCAGAAACTATTTAGCCAATTAGCAGAGAGGATATCACTTGTCTTCTATATCCCATAGAAAATCAGCTGGGGGAGGGAGAGGTATATAGATAGCACGAGCAACGAAGAAAGAAACGGGATAGCATGGCTAAAAGCAGGGATGTGGAGAGTAAGGGGTCAAAGAAATGGATACCCGCAAGACGAGTGCCCATTGTGTGGGGACAAAGAGGATATAGAACATATACTGATTGATTGTAAGGAAACGGAGTTGTGGAGGAAAGAATATCAAATATCAGAGATGAACAGAAGAATTAGCATAATGAAGGTTTTAAACAAAAATTATAAAAACGTAGGGCAATATTTAAGTAAAGTAAAAAGCAGGTGGATATGGATTGTAAAAAGAGGACGGAATAATAAGTGACTATTCTGTAACAACACATATTGTAACACGTCTGTAAGTATACTTTAAAGGAGTGTCCTGTGTAGCAGTGGCCTTAATACCTTAATACCTCAATAAATATTATTACTATTATTATTATTATTATTATTATTATTATTATTATTATTATTATTATTATTATTATTATTATTATTATTATTATTATTATTATTATTATTATTATTATTATTATTATTATTATTATTATTATTATTATTATTATTATTATTATTATTATTATTATTATTATTATTATTATTATTATTATTATTATTATTATTATTATTATTATTATTATTATTATTATTATTATTATTATTATTATTATTATTATTATTATTATTATTATTATTATTATTATTATTATTATTATTATTATTATTATTATTATTATTATTATTATTATTATTATTATTATTATTATTATTATTATTATTATTATTATTATTATTATTATTATTATTATTATTATTATTATTATTATTATTATTATTATTATTATTATTATTATTATTATTATTATTATTATTATTATTATTATTATTATTATTATTATTATTATTATTATTATTATTATTATTATTATTATTATTATTATTATTATTATTATTATTATTATTATTATTATTATTATTATTATTATTATTATTATTATTATTATTATTATTATTATTATTATTATTATTATTATTATTATTATTATTATTATTATTATTATTATTATTATTATTATTATTATTGTTATTATTATTGTTATTGTTATTGTTATTGTTATTGTTATTGTTATTGTTATTGTTATTGTTATTGTTATTGTTATTGTTATTGTTATTGTTATTGTTATTGTTATTGTTATTGTTATTGTTATTGTTATTGTTATTGTTATTGTTATTGTTATTGTTATTGTTATTGTTATTGTTATTGTTATTGTTATTGTTATTGTTATTGTTATTGTTATTGTTATTGTTATTATTATTATTATTGTTATTATTATTATTATTATTATTGTTATTATTATTATTATTATTATTATTATTATTATTATTATTATTATTATTATTATTATTATTATTATTATTATTATTGTTATTATTACTATGTACTGGATAATTAATGTTATTGCATATTACCACCTAAACAGATTGCCTCCAAACATTTCTACTGGAGTTCTAGGCATAAATGAATAGGAATTAAAGTAATTATACAGTAAAACGTGTGTAAATTTCCTCTAAAATTTTTACCAGAATAATAGACGAAAATAAATAGGAATTAAAGTATCTACACAGTACAACCTAGGTAGATTGCCTCCAAGCATCGCTATCAGAGTTCTAGATGTAAATAAATAGAAGTTCACTAATTTTACAGCACAACCTAGGTAAATTGCCCCCAAACGGTTTCAGGCGTAAATAAATAGGAATTAAAGCAATTAGATAGTACAACATATATTGCTTGTGTAGTTGTGGAGACTAAATAGCAGATCACCTGTGGATATGTCAAAAGCTCAGCGTACAACGTAGGCCTTAAATTAGAATCCAGATGCAGTAGGAACTAGTGATTATATTAAACTGTTATAGCCAAGAAATATTTACAATAATTAATTCGTTTTGTCAATAATATTAATTTTTCTGAATTGTAAAGCCACATGTAAATTTAGAAAACGGCAGTAAAGTAAACGTTTAATTCACTATGAAGTTAACTTTATATTTACGTTAAAGTATAATGTGTATTTATTATGCTAACTAGGATATATATTTTTGTTAAATAAGTTATGTAATAGTCATGTAACGTTACTTAGTTAAAGGGACATGGCTTCACAATAAAATTAAAATAAAAACTCATAGATGCTCTATGCTTTCTCAAAATACTGAATGTTTAACATTTTGTCTTTTAACGATGAGTGACAAAAGTGTGGTTCTGAATCCTATTGTCCTTGGCAAACAATATAATTACTATAGTGACTGCACTCAGGGAGAACAGGGACATTAATGAAGCTAAGATAATAATTACTACTGCTTCCCGTGCATTTTATAGCCCCAGTTAGCATCACTAATGACCACTACAAAAACATAACTGTGCCAATAGCACACGCTATATGTGTCAGGATCTGTATCCATATTTGGTATTTTAACAAAACAGGTTAAGTTCAGTAAACTCACTGAACGTTCAGCTTGCAAGGTTGATTGCTTTGGAATATCAATAATGAGCTGCAAGTGCGCAATCCTTTTGAAATACCACGTAATTCCAGTGAAAAATGTCGTTCTGGAAAGGTTGTTCTGCACTTTCACCCCAAACGGGTCGTGAGATTGTCTCTTTAGTGTGTAATTCCAAGTGATTGTTGTGTTGTGCTATAGCCTAAAGGTTTACTTTGACACAGAGTTAAACTGCAATGGAATAATATGTGAAGGACAGCAACTCTGATTGTGAACAGAATAAACACAGGCATTTAGTTGCTTTTTTCCTCAAAATACACTTAAATCTCTTGTTCTGGTGAGCATATTTTAGGCAGATATGGAAAATAAAGGAGATACGTATTGTGAATAAGCGAGGCGAAGATTAAAGGTAAACAACATAGATATCCTCGCATTACCGCACTTAGGTATACGTAAGTCCTTTTCCAGTACGTTTAAAAGGGTAGGAAGAGGGGAGAGAGACAAAGCGCAACCAAATACACATGACGACTGGCGCAGGCATGGACAGGGTCCCCATCGTTTCCAGTTAGAACGCATCCGATGCATCCGGGCCCCGTCCCTTCAAATCCGTTATCCTCGGCGGTCCTCACCAAAGGTTCACTCCAGAGGATGGTCCTAACCGAGCTGTCCTGAAGCTACTTATGCTTCAGGAAAGACATCCGACGCCCCCGACTTCATACATTCAAGCACCTCATTCCTAGCGTTTCCTCACCGTGCTGATACGAAACAATGCCAGAGAATTCTGTGCAGACCACATAGTCACCGTCCTGCCGCAATGAATCACAAGAAAATCTTGGTATTACGATGAGCGCCCCAACATGACAAGTAGGAAGCAGCTAAAACCTCAGGACAGAAGGCGCGGTCGGCGGGAATAGAACACATGACTACAGATGTATTTTTTTATCTTGAAAAGTGCAGAGCGATGCGCAGTGGTATCTGGACGAGTCCACCTCAGAACGGTTGCAACTGGAGGGGAGGGCAGATCAGTTGCGTACCAGTTGCGAGCAACTAAACACGTGCAGAGCTACTCGGTAACACTACAGCTTGTTTCAAAATGTGCTTGTCTCCTGGTTCCAAGATGGCATTTATAAATGACGCCTCCTTGCAACACACTAGGAAATAAAGTGCTACATTTAAAAACACGAGAAGTAATAACCAATATCCATAGATTTATAAAAAGGAACAATGGTCTGTGTCAGCTATAAAAATCTGGGGAAGGGTATCTGAGGCAACAGTTGTGTCTGAAAGCAGTTTAGGAGAGTTATTAAGGAAAGAAAAGCCATTGGTGCTAGTGCAACAACGTCCTTCTCTATGCCCAGTAAACAAAGATTAAGAACATGCACAAAATTTAATTTGGATGTTTTAATTCAGAAGTAGTTAGGCGAACTATAAATAATTTTTAAAGCACAGGAAAACAAAGACCAACTTTGAAGAAAGTGCTTATGAAGCTAAAAATTCTACTGACTTCCAAGGCAGTGTCTGTACATTAAGAAGAGTTCTTTTGAAGCTAGGATTATTTAAAAAAATAAACACTAAGCGTGACAGACAAATTTGAATCGAACATCGCACCATACGTGCTTAAGTATTTACGAAATATTCGGAGATATCGAAGTGACGTTCATATGGTTTATATGGATGAAACATATAAATACATCACATACTGGACTATATACCATATGGAGTGAAATACGTTACAGGGACTCTGCAGCGATATTGAAAGGCCTACAGTTGTTTATCATGCCTGCTGGAGGAGAACAGGGTTTTGTTCCAAATGTCAATGTATTATTTAAGATCCAACAAAAGCGTGGAGAGTACTACCATAGTAAGAATTACAACTCAGTTTATAAGAGCAGCAAAACTGGCTTTGGGAATCAAATTTGCTTTTAGACACCTTATGCACCGCCCTCCCCTCTCGTAATCTTACGCGTGTGACGCATTGTGGCGATATGTGCACTATCCCCACCACAATTGCTACTGATCCCTACCGCGCAGGATTCCTGTCAAGATACAATAATACATCTGTACTTGAATGCAATTCGCAGGCTCTACCGTGTGCACCACTTCGCTCGGTAATAAATAGAGCCCTGATTTGTAAGCACAATCAAATGGTGAAATAAGCAAGCATATAGGCACCAAAAGTGAAGCAAATACGCACCAAAAACAGTAAATAATAATAAAAAAGTTATAAACATATTGTTTCTTAGAGTTCTTACCTTACCTAAGCTTTTTACAGTACACGAGGGAGGTTATCTTGGGGTTTTCTTCTGTGAAGCTCCTGCGTTTTTCAGTGAAGACTTTTTATACAGTGAAAGGGATCCCTCAATGTCGCATGATGTTGCCGAAACATGTGAAAAGCACCACAGTTCTTCTGGAATGAATTCCTCTTCGATACAAGTTTCTGCACAACAAAGCCTTTTAGTAGTTTTACACAGTATTTCGTAACCAGGGTTTTTCGTTAATATCTTACTGAGTTTCTCAAAGGTGGTTTTAACAATACCACGAGTTTCTGAAGACAACGTTATTGAAAGTTCATCTATTACAGAAAGTGAATGTTCCAAACTATTATTCAGAGCTTACAACTGTGTTATAATAGTAGGTATTTTGGAGAAAAGGTTATGGAAGTACACTATCTTATCTTTGATGCCAATATTAGCAAAACATTCCTGTGATCTGGTAATGTTGCTTGCATCTTCACTATATAAGGAGTACAACATTGCTTTTACTTCATTGAAATGTTCTGCGTAGTATGTTACAGCCCTTAACCAAGAACCCTACTTAAATTTTAAATTTACATGATTTGGGTAAAATAAGCTATTTTAATTATAAAACATAAAATAAGTAAGCAAATCCCGTATTTCAGTAAGCATTTATAAGCACTTATAAGCATTTCGCTTAGAAATCCAAGCTCTGGTAATAAGCAATATATGTAAACACGTAGCTTTCTATGACGTATTATATGTTCAATTGCAATATTCTATTAATTATTATCATCTAAATATAAATTGGGACGTTTTGACACTGAAATGCTTTATACTCCATTCATGTATCGCCTGGAGCATTATTGAAGGAAGAGGAAGAATAATTGTGTTCTAAATGCGGTAGTCACCAGCGACAGCATCCTTCAAAATCCAGATTATCACATGACTGTTCCATTACGTAATTTACTACCTTGGTTCGGCCGGCTGTCTCTGTTATTTGTTTTGTTGAAGTTTCTGCTGTACTAGATTGAGCTACTTACAATGTATATATACATAACGATAGACATGTCATTGCCAAATAAGAATTCTTAATTTGTATGACACAGGAACTAATATTCTTAACTAAACATTTGAAATTCAAAAAGAAAAAAATTACATAAATCATTTCAACATACTCTGATATACAGAATAAAATTACCTTGACACAATTATAATAAATAGTACAACATTTCTTCACAGTTAAGTAACAAAAAGTAGCTTAAATAACAAGAAAACTGTTATCTATGTATATATTAAAGTAGTCCAGGAAGTAAAGAACATTTGGCTCTTATATTTTTAGAAAATAGATTTATTTTTAAAAATTCACAATATTGAAGCTTATTTTATATCAACATAAGCGTTCTTTCTGTAAAGATTTTTTATTTATGTCCATGGCTTTAGAATTCCTGTGTTGCAATCGGCTGTTTTCAGTCCATTAACCCAATATATTCCGACACAATTCATCAAGCAAAGAACAAGAAATGCTTGGAAAACTCATTTTGAGTTAACTTCTGCCTTACAGGATTTTATTCTCACGTGATTTCCAATCATCCGTGATAGGTGAGAGACTCCAGGTCGTGTTTCGTCATGCACATCTCTTTGTTTATTTTTGAACTCTTCACGCAACTTTGGTACACATACGCTTGTCATTTCTGTAAAACCACTCAGTTGCTTTACTTGATCGTAATTTTTTTGCAGATTTCGATTCTGAATATTGAAAAATATAATGCCCTTCACCTCGCAGTCGGCGGGTTTTGTATCTCCAGTTTATTTTGAACAATCACATAATGCACAATAGCAGTTTATTTCAGCTGGTACTCACTCAACAGTAAAACACATGAATAAACTATTCCAAATTGGCCTAAAGCGCACCAGTGGCCTGTGCAATGGGAATGATCAAGTATTCTTGGATTAACCTAGTAGGTAAGGTTATTTTTTCAAAGGAAATAGATGTGCACACGATTTACTGCGGCTGACCATATGTTAGGCTCAGGAGTTCACGTGATAACCTCCATCAAAGCAGTATAAGACATTTCTCCCTCCATCTTCTTCACTGCCTAAAATGCAGTAACATATCAACATAATTTCGTTAGTACCAACATTAATGCTTGAAAATTCTCATGCCTTTTGGTCAGTACTCAGAGCTGTCTATGAAAAG
>CM060950.1:63694742-63699742 GCA_030765055.1 Mantis religiosa
TATTATTATTGTTATTATTATTATTATTATTATTATTATTATTATTATTATTATTATTATTATTATTATTATTATTATTATTATTATTATTATTATTATTATTATTATTATTATTATTATTATTATTATTATTATTATTATTATTATTATTATTATTATTATTATTATTATTATTATTATTATTATTATTATTATTATTATTATTATTATTATTATTATTATTATTATTATTATTATTATTATTATTATTATTATTATTATTATTATTATTATTATTATTATTATTATTATTATTATTATTATTATTATTATTATTATTATTATTATTATTATTATTATTATTATTATTATTATTATTATTATTATTATTATTATTATTATTATTATTATTATTATTATTATTATTATTATTATTGTCACCCAATTAGCGGTAGGCATGAGGCCCACAGCTGTGGGGAAACCAGCCACGCCTCCCATTAGTCTCTGTCACTGACTGAGGGGTGGTTAGGGAAGGGTCGCTTGTCCCTAGGCGCTTCTCTCCCCTTCTTCTGCCCTCCGGATCTTTCGTGGGAAAAACCAGAGACTTCTAGAAGCACGGTGACAGTCCTATAAAAAGGGTTTCCGAGAGACAGGCAGTCAGTGTTTGACGTGCTAGCGAAGGACGTGTTAATGAACGAGAAGACTGTGCGTGCATCGGAGTTTACGTAATCGCGAGTACAAGGAAATTGTAACGGACGAACTGGTGAATTGTAATTGTGTGGAGCACGTAATTCTGTGTAATTGGCAAGTGTTAAACTGTAAGTCGGTGGAAATAAAGAACATTTTTGAATGGTGAAATTGGACTTTTCATTTCACGAACCCACAAAGTCACACTGGTGTCAGGAAGCGGGAAGATAACATCACCGAACATTACAACCATGGACGCGGCATTGGAGAAAATTTTGGAGAAGATGATGGAAATGAAGGCCGAATTAACAGAGAAGACGGAAGCGGCAAATAACAGCTTGGCCGCGAAGATGAACGAGTTAACAACAAAAACAGAAGCGGCAAATGACAACCTGGCCGCAAAGCTGGAAGAAATGAAGACGGCTAACGATAACCTCACGGAGAAGATGGAAGAAATGAAGGTTGCGAACGAGGCCCTCGCCGCGAAATTTGAGGAACAGTTGGCCGGCGTGAGGGAGGACGTCACGGGACTCGGCAGGCGGATCGGCCAGGTGGACGAACGCGTCGGAGACCTCGCGAGCCGCGTTAATGAGCTGGAAGGAAAGGCCGACAACAGCGCCAAGTCCCTGAGCGCCATGGTGGAGGACGTCGTCGGCAGGAGGTTGAAGGATTTGAAGACCGACGCACTGGGACGCGACATAACATCGCCGCGCGTCAAACCTCCCAAGTATGACGGCGCGTCAACGTTTGAGGTCTTCCGCCGCCAGTTCGACACAGTGGCCAGGCACAACGGATGGTCACTGGAGGAGGAGGCCACACAGTTAATAGCCAGCCTCCAGGGAAGAGCCGCGGAAGTCCTAAACGCGGTGCAGTCGACGGCGGCGCCCAAGGACATCTGGGAAGCCCTGGAGGATCGCTTCTGGAACCACCGCTTAGCCGCAGCATACCCCAGCCAGCTAAAGGCAAGGTCACAGCAGCCGGGGGAGACGCTGCAGGAGTTCGCCATTGCGATCGAGCAGCTGGCTAGCAAGGCCTTGGTTGACCTGCCACTGGAGTTCGAATCCCGGGAAGCCGCCTACAATTTTGTCGACGGAGTACGGGACACGGAGATTCGTCAGCGCCTAATGCTCGGGGAATATAAAACCATCCACGAGGCGCTGACAGCGGCATTAAGGATGGAGGCGGCCAAAGTAACATGTATCCCGACGTCGAGAACGAGGAGTGTCCGCTACGCCGGAGACAGAAGACCAGCTGAGGGACGCCGGCGAACACCTAGTGGCCTGTGTTGGGGGTGTGGACAGCCCGGACACCTGCAGAGAGACTGCCCACACCGGGAAGAGCAGCCGGGAAACGAGTAAGGGCCGTCGTGGAGAGGGGCACGTCGGCGCCATCACCACCATCCCCTCGAGTGACACTGCGCGCCGTCAGCCGGCGTATGGATGACAGCCTCATCGCGGACGGTTGGATAAGAGGAAAGCCGTGCCGCGTGCTGGTGGACACCGGGGCGGCCGTGACCATCATCAGACCTGACGTGGCGAAGGGTTTGCCGACAAGGAAGCCAAGCCGGCCATACCAGCTTGTCACGGCATCGGGTGACACTTTGCCTGTGGAGAAGGAGGCCCTGCTGGAGCTGAACTTGGGACGGAGTGCCGTTCGTCTGTGGGTGTTCGTCGCGAAGGTGGCTGAGGAGGTGATCCTGGGACTGGATGCCCTCAGGAGCCATGAGGCGACGGTCGACGTCGGCAAGAAGGTCCTGCGGCTTAACGGAGAAGAGGTTATACTCCGTCAACCCGAAGAGCGATTTGGAATGTGCAGGGTCGTCTTGGACGAAGACGTGGTTGTTCCCGCGAGGAGCGAGGTGGTGGTGACGGCGCGACTTGAGGGCCAGAGAACCAGGAACATGATGCTGGACCAGAAGACGCCTGTACACGGACTGTGTGTAGCCAGGGCATTGCTGCCGTGCCGAGAGGAGGTGCCAGTGAGACTGCTAAATCCAACGGACACCGATCACGACGTCCAGGCCGGGACGGAGTTGGGAACGTGCGAGCCCGTAGTGAGCGTAACAGCAATCGACAAGACACAGGAGCCGGCGAAGAAGCAACACCTGGGGCCCCGGCTAGAAGGCTTACTGGAGAGGGCGGCCGACCACCTGACCGCAGAACAGCTGGAGCAGGTTCGACAACTACTGGGGCGATACGAGCGCGTCTTCAGCCAAGGCGATAGTGACTACGGCCGCACGGACAAAGTGCTTCACCGCATCGACACCGGAGACGCCCGGCCTATTCGGCAACCACATAGACGCGTTCCGCTGGCGAAGCAAGGGGCGGTACGAGACATGCTGGAGGACATGAGATCCAGGGGAGTGATTGAAGAGTCCGACAGCCCTTGGTGTTCCCCTGTAGTCTTGGTGACGAAGAAGAACGGCGAGCTGCGCTTCTGCGTAGACTACAGAAAGCTGAACGCCGTCACCCGGAAGGACTGTTTTCCCTTACCCCGGATTGACGACACCCTGGACACGCTAGCTGGTGCACAGTGGTTCTCCACCCTGGACCTGAAGTCGGGCTACTGGCAGGTAGCTCTAGACCCGAGAGATAAGGAGAAGACTGCATTCTCGACGGCCCAAGGGCTCTGGCAGTTCACGGTTATGCCCTTTGGCCTCTGCAACGCACCAGCTACCTTCCAGTGTCTTATGGAGTCAGTGATGAGAGGGCTGACTTACGATGCCTGCCTGCTATACCTGGACGACATCATCATCGTCGGGAAGACTTTTGAAGATCACCTCGAGAATCTGAGTAAGGTGCTACTGAGACTGCAAGCGACCAACTTGAAGCTGAACGCGAAGAAGTGCCAGCTCTTCCGCAAGGAAGTTAACTACTTGGGCCACATAGTCTCGGCAACCGGAGTGGCCACAGACCCGGAGAAGACACAGACTGTGAGAGATTGGCCTCGCCCAAAGGATAGGAAAGAGTTGCGCAGTTTCCTGGGGTTGTGCAGTTATTACCGCCGCTTCATAAAGGGGTTCTCCAACATCGCAAACCCCCTCAACCGCCTGACGGAGGAACACCGGCCTTATGTGTGGACAGAGGACGCCGAAAACGCTTTCCAGCACCTAAAGGAGACCCTGTGCTGTGCTCCAATTTTGGGTTTCCCACAACCGGGTGGCGCCTTCATTGTGGATACCGACGCCAGCGACCATTGCATTGGAGGTGTCCTGTCGCAGATCCAGGACGGCCATGAGCGGGTAATAGTCTATTACAGCAAGACGCTATCCAAGGCAGAGAAGAACTACTGCGTCACCCGACGGGAGTTACTGGCGGTAGTATAGACATTGGAGCACTTCCACAAGTACCTGTACGGTCAGCCATTCCACCTGAGGACTGACCATTCCGCCCTAACCTGGCTATTGACCTTTAAGAACCTGGAAGGCCAGACAGCACATTGGGTCCAGAGGCTGCAGGAGTACGACTTCACCTCGGAACATCGTAGAGGGAAGAACCACGGTAACGCAGACGCCATGTCCCGAAGACCCTGTCCAGAAGAGTGCGGCCAGTGCACAAGAGTGGAAGAGAAGGAGCGTGCCGCAGCAGTCCGAGTAGTTGTGGCAGTGCCTGCTGAAGGCTGGGATAGCGCAGGCCTGAGGAGGGAGCAGCTGGCGGACGCAGACTTGGGGCCACTCTTGAGGGAAGTGGAGGCAGGGATGAGACCAACCTGGGAGGACATCGCACCGAGGAGCGCCACCTACAAGTCGTACTGGGCCCAATGGGACTCGTTGAAGACCAGAGAGGGCGTGCTGTTCCGGGTATGGGAATCACCCGATGGGAAGACGCAGAGAGAGCAGTTGGTACTCCCCCGGAGTAAGGTCCCGGAAGTCCTGGAGGAAGTGCACGCCGGTACTTCGGGAGGACACCTGGGAGCGAACCGAACGATTGACAAACTACGGCAGCGCTACTACTGGCTGAGACTCCGAGCAGATGCTGAGAGATGGTGCCGTCAGTGTCACGTGTGCGCGGCGAGTCGTGGCCCCCAGACTAGGAGCCGGGGTCGCATGCAGCAGTACAACGTCGGAGCGCCATTCGAACGGCTCGCCGTTGACATTGCTGGACCGTTCCCAGTTTCCGACCGAGGCAACAAGTACCTAATGGTGGTCGTGGACTACTTCACCAAGTGGCCGGAGGTGTATGTCATCCCAAACCAAGAGGCAAAGACAATCACAGACTGCCTCGTGGAGCAAGTGTTCTGTCGATTTGGGGTGCCGTTAGAGCTACACAGTGACCAGGGTACCAACTTTGAGTCCAACCTAATGAAGGAGGCATTACAAAGGCTTGGGGTGAACA
>CM060950.1:63704742-63712242 GCA_030765055.1 Mantis religiosa
CCCCGGTAGACCACTAGGGGCTCTCGCATCCGAGATACACCGTTCGTGGCGACTTACTATTGTAAGTACTTAAGACCCAGGCTTCATCATTTAACTCTTATTATTTTAGTTAATTGATGGAAATTAATCATTTCTCCACACTAGCCGTATATAGGCTAAGATATTTGATGGATAGAGTCAACATGAAAAATCCAATGCCATGGCCGGGATTTGAACCACGGATCTACTGGTTTCCGTCCAGTCGCTCTTAATGTCAGGAAGGCACGTTGGCCATGGTAGCTCAAAGGTTAAGAGCGACTGGACGGAAACCAGTAGATCCGTGGTTCAAATCCCGGCCATGGCATTGGATTTTTCATGTTGACTCTATCCATCAAATATCTTAGCCTATATACGGCTAGTGTGGAGAAATGATTAATTTCCATCAATTAACTAAAATTACCTTAGATTAGGTTAAGTGTACAGAGGGTGTCACTTTGAAATATAGATCGTCGTTATTAGATCAGAGCTTTTGCTGAGGTTTAAACTTCTTTTCATACAAATTGTATGAGACATTAGCAGACTTGTACTGTATCCAGAGAGCACTATGAAGAGGTAATTTTCTTTGACCCCAATTTTTAACGATTTAACTGAGTGATAAACCTATTTAGAATATTTACATTAATGTCAGAAATTGTGATGTAATATAATAGATTTCTCATCCATAATTTCTGTGAATATGCCATAAAAGCCAGAAATTTAAGCTACCATCAACTTACGTCTTTTAAAATATCCTTGTTTGTGTTTATTGATGAATCCCTTTTTCCCCGTCGATGACTGAAACTAGTCGGTTAAACTCGTGTCCATAGTACTCTAAATATTCTGAATTATACACTGTGTTTATTTTTATCTGCAATTTTACTGCGCAAAATTTGACGTCATCAATAGCATCGCTGATGGAGCGAGTTTATATATGATTTCCCTAGCGGCTTACGATCGTATTGGATGTGCCAACAGCAGCTTTGAGGCCTCCCTCTACCGGTAGCTAAATATTATGCAGTGCACTGCAAAGCTAATTATGCAGCCATAAAAGTATACAATGACGAATAGACGAAATGGTAAGTCAATGAACACTCGTTTCACAATGAACATCTGCTTTTCTGTTATAGTAGACATATATGCATATTGCAAACCTGTCACATAAAATAGAAATATTTCAATTTTATCTCAATTCTCTTCTATCGCCCACAGTTTCCTCACAATGTAACTTCATTTCAAACCAGAAAATTAGCAGAACATGTTCTAGGAATGAAAAATAAATTAGTGTTACAATATGTACTAAGCTTTTATCCAAGTTTAAACAAGAAAAATTCTATATTACAATGTGTCCATTTTCTTATACTTCCTTTCTCTATTCCTCTTAAACACTGTCTGTATTGCGAGAAGGTATGCCTGAGGACTTTCTGTTATACATTATTTATTGCTTCTAGATTGAGACTAGTCACTTTATAGTGTCCAGTGTCTTTCTTTTTACGAGTAACTGATCCTGTATCTTGGAAATGTTTGATGCACCTATTGGTTTTAAACGACATAACTATACCAAAATTAATAGACATTTTAATTAAGCATGATAATGACAACAATTTATATCGTATACTGATAAAACGTAAGACGTTTATATTGCAAACAAAAGTACTCCAATTTGACGGTACCTGGACACTTTTGACAACGTTACGCTCCGAGGGACTTGTTTGATTGTCGGAGAGCTTTACATAAACTCCTCTATGCAGCGATTTAAACTGTATTTATATGTCGCACCAATTTTAATGGCGGTACGAAAGTAGCATTCAAACATGAAGACGCGGTGGTCTGTGTTCATATCCAGGGGAAGCTAGTTGTATTAGTTACCAGAGCAACCACACTGAGAGCGCTGTAATTTACCTACTGTTCCGCAAAGATTTCTGCTTCTTCTCTGTACAGGGCACTACGATTTCAAGATGGACTCACCAGTCAACTATGACGTCATTCTTGCTCAAACGGAGGGCGAGAAATAACGAGTAAAGGTGAACACCATGTACTTCTATTAATAAGGAAAATTTGGAATGAACTCTTCAGGGTAAAGTATTTATTATTTGTTAAATTTATCTCGTGTTTCATTGCACTTGCATATGCCTTGTGTCATCTGTCCCTTATTGATTAAGAATTCTACAAAATGTTCACCTGGAATTTATGATTTTCAGGCCTTCACTTGTGAACACTGGGGCAGCCATCCACCGAGGTTTTCATGGCTCGATGGCAGAGTATTTCTTCTTCTGCCTTTTAATCAATCACAAGATCACAATATAGCACTCTTTTCCAAAAACATTTATTAAAACAATAGTTGCAAACCAAAATATCTCAATTTCAGGTAAAAATTCTAATGATAAACTGCTGTCCAAATTGCTTACTCCAACCATTGAGGATCATATTGGCAAAATAAGCAACGCACATTGATAGAAGACATACCTCCTTTTCGCTGTCAAGCGTCAATGAAAATATTTTAACTCCTGTTGTCATTTTCAAGTAATATTTTGCTACCGTCGTTCATGAATAAATGTCTTTCTTGAACATTTTTCCTTACGAATTGAACGGATCTTTTTCAGGTCTCATCTTTTTCACCTAACGCGATACCGCGCTTTTTGACACTTACATGTGATGATAGCATTGGCAAAGTGGTAGCCTGAGTTGAAAAGTCCGCCTGCATCATCGGTGTAAATTGTTGAACTTGTTTGTAGAATCTGTTTCCCTTGCACGCTGTTTGGCACTTATAAAATGTTTTCACACATCATTTGTTGTTTCATCCACAATACATACATGCCTTCCTTCACCTAAAGCTGGTTTACTTTCGGTTGCTAGCCTTCCTTTACATTTATTGTTTATAACATTTATATAATATCAGTTAGTTATCCTTTCTGTTTTGGCATAGCCCACCTTTCCTCAAACCTTGCGTTGGTAGTCTCGCATACCTCCAAAATACGGAACTCGTGTTCACTGCGATATGAACTGTAGTAATTAACCCTACTAATGAATTCCAAACTTTCACAGCCCTTACCGGCCAGTTTCGCATTCCAAACCCTTTAAATTGTCCCTTCAAAATTATAAGGAAGGCATTAGTCCGCCATTATACGACCAGCGCCAAATAATTCTCGGCATTTCGAGCTTGTTTATTTCTTGGAAGATTTTGGGCCCCATATAAATGTGAAAAATATTGTGTGCACTTAAGACCACACGACTGAAGTGAAAACTTAAAAACTACTTATTATAAATTATTCTTAAAAGTTATTTTAAAATATTAATGTTAACACTCCTTCTTGCGCAAAGGGGCCAGTTGCGAACTAAACATTTTATACCTC
Source organism: Mantis religiosa (assembly GCA_030765055.1). NCBI lineage: Eukaryota > Metazoa > Arthropoda > Insecta > Mantodea > Mantidae > Mantis > Mantis religiosa. The sequence goes on from CM060950.1 coordinate 63,708,111, forward strand.
ACGCTAAGTGTACTCGCAAATGAAAATACTCTGAAAAAAAAGAACAGAATGACCACGAACTTGCGACCGTGCGAAGATGGTTATACATAAAGGATGTATAAAGGAAGTAAAATCAAATCACATAATATACTGTTTTTCATGTATTTTATTTTTATAGTAATATACATGCTATTTAACAATCATTTCTCATACTTTGTTTCCTGATGATACACATAGTTCATACATATTTTTTAACATAATAACATGATATTCATTTGCTTATTTGCATATTTTTGAATATTCGGAAATGTTTGGTTTCGTATACATTTTACACATATCCGTAGATATACTCATTACTCCATATTTTATTACACGTTCGTACATATTTTCATACATATTTTATTACATGTCATATTCATTTCAAATGCTTTGTCACAATTGATACTAATATTAATACATTTTCAATTCAATTCAATTTTTCAATTCTATAATTATTTTACTCTCGAAAAGGAAAAATACAGTACAATTTCAAAATAAAGAAAAAAAGCAGTACAATTTAACAAACAAGGATATATGATTATGAAATATATAAATGTTAAACTGAAAGAACAAAAAGATAACAAATGATAATTCTAATCATTTATTGTATATTAGACAATAAATTTACTATCTTTTTGACCCTCGGTCGTCTTTTAGTTTGTGGAAAAACATAATCTATAATTTGTAAATGAAAATAAACGCAAAACGTCATTTTAATAGTGATAATTTTATTATTTACGTGTTATTACATTTAATTTATTCGTGTTTAACGTTTAATACTCACAATAAAGATAAATTGTGACTAAAAATAACCAGTTCTTAAATGAAACATCCGTTTCACGAATTCCTAACACTTTTATATCCAATTAGCACACTCGTTTTATTTTTCGTTATTATGGCGATGACACTGATGATACATGAGATGAAGATGGAGCACCGGTGGAATGATATGGCGGGGGGAAACCAGAAGTCCCGGAGAAAACCCGTATTTTATAAGACATTAACCTATACTTAATCTAGATAATCAATATTTTTCCTTTGCTACTAGATATATCCATCATTATTTCGAGAGATATATTTCACGCATTTTAAAATATATTTTATATATAATATATACATTAACGAATTAAGTAAAATTATCGGGAAATATATTGAATCACATGCACCCACTCAGCGTTTAGGTAGCAGTTTTCCGAAAACAAAGTAAATTTTATTAGTAACGTAATTGGCATTACTTTAATATTTCTAAAATAATTGTGCTTTCTATGGTAAAACTACAGATTACAAATAGCTTTTGCCTGGAATTACGAAATATTTTATGGCCGTGTAGCCGAGGTGATTAAGGCTACCCTCGTGAACCAGTTTTTTTATTCAAATTCTTCAGGACTGTCATTTATTCCTGAACTTTTAAAGCTTTTTCTTAGTAATAACTGGCAAAAGACGAGGAAGTACTCTGAACTTATACCTGGGAACCTTCCTCCTTAAACTTCCTTTCAACTATCATTTTATTTTACATCAGTGACTATCGTGCTGTGTATAGTAAGAACAAGCACTGAACAGCACTAATATAGAAGAAAAATGAACTACCTTCCCTTACTTAAAGAGATTGTTTCCACTTTTAGTACCTGATAACTGAAACTCCTATAATTTAGCAAGATTTTGCGGTCTGAATATTAGCTAATCGAATGAACCTGCAGAGATATCAAACTGGACAGTGCTTGGGAAGTTCCTTCTGCCACACGTGTAGTAATAACGTCATGTGATTGGCAATCAGCCAGACAAACCTCTAGTGGTCCTTAACTGGCCTTATACACAACAGGTTGCTTATAAATATATGTCAGTCGCGCTTAACCGACAACGTATTACAAAAACTTGAATGCAAAACAAGGTGTTTGAAACTAATGCACAATCTGCTTCTATTTTTACTTAAGCATTACTAATTATGAAAAGAATGTGACCCCCAGTCCCGTTGTCCGACCTCCCTAAAACGCCTACATTTGGTGTTTCGACGCTCATGGTATTACAGGTCAGATACCTACCTCGGACATAGATCGACAAAGGCAAAAATAAAGTGAAATTTGAACGATAATTTTTAAAATCATAATTGGACCTTCGTAAAGCACATTGTGCAAAGCTACAATCACTAAGACTAACTCATGCCATCACTGAATAATTTAAGAATGAAGCTTCAGTATTGATTCTATTTTTGAACATAAAATTTGCATTGATCCGGTGTTGGCAGACTGGATTGATTTGCAGATTTTATCACCTGCCTTCAACCATTAATGTACATGTAAAACGACTTTCTCGGAAACAGACATTTGTACTTCCAGGTGGGTCGTTTCTCTGAACAGTCCATACAAGTTGGCATACCTCAAGGTACTGTCCTCTCGCCTTTCCTATATATGCTTCCCCCCAACAACTTTGTTATGGACAGCAGATGCAAAATCGCTTTTGCATGCTGATAACACTTCACTGTACAACTAAAGCGAAAGCCTACTTTTCGACATAACTGAAATACAAAAGTATGTTGGCCGCTTCGTTTCGTGACAACACGATTTCAGAAATAAAACTAATTATACAAAATTTTGGCTAGTGTAGTTTTTAAAACGGCTGCGCCTTTCGGATATGAAACTTGCAGTTGAAGATCAAAAGTTTCACCTTAAAACTTAACTAATGTTTTACAAATACTTCATCTTGTCATTGGACAACTCCACTCGCGTGTGGAGTAGTCAATACACAATACATAATATAATTTCGGTAAATACGTTGGGAACTACTTTTCAAATCCGCGCTTACAATAACTGAACTTCACAAGCGGACTTTAGCAGGCAATTGCCCATAGAGGTATCCCGACCAGGGTGAAATTTTAGACACCATACACATACGCTTATACCCAACATTGGCTGTGGTAAACCCAAGTACCGCAAGCATGGTAGAGCGAATAGACCAGCTCGAAGCTACTCTCCACGCACCCACCACGGAGCTAAAGATGCCCTAACAGGGGCTCTTGTAAGCGTACAAGAATGTTTGTTAATATTAAATGTTTCGTGTCCTGTACAAATGCACGTAGTGTATATTTCTGTGCATGTATTGATTGGTATGCCGTGTCTATGAACGTGTTTCTGAAGAGACTGTGGGTATATGCGTGTGTATTCAAAAGGAGATGTCAGATATGCATTCTAAATTATGCAAATTGAATCCTGAATAACAAACGCCAGTTGTTTTCGAGGGCCTCAGTAGGGGGTCTTTGTGTGGCCCAAATGCGAAACCTCAGTTGTCTCACGCATAAGCAAACACAATATTTATTTGTGGAGCAGCATCAAGAGCCGGTGCCAGACCATCAAACTTAAAAAAAAAAATCCATACAATTCTTAAAATTGTTAGCCTGACATAAGTGCCCCCCCACGTGAATTGAAATTCAAGGAATGGAAAACTTAAGGAATATTTGGTTTAAAACTGTAAGTTTCAAATAGAAGTAGATTCCTGGTAGGTATAATACGCTTACAGTGCCTTGTATGTTTCAAACAATTTGGGTAATTGAATCAAAGTGCTACACTTCTACAATGTGGTAAGGATGTGGAAATATTGATCACGCATGTGTTGTTTCCTGGACCAAACCGTATGTTTTAAACATGTTCCAGTAATTTCTTCACATGTTCTCAGAAATCTATCCATATCCTGTGGATTACAAAATTATTTTAGTTAATAATTTCCTTCTCTTAAATATGGCTTTTACTGAAACTAAATTATAACAGATTTTGTAAGTACTTAGAAACTTGATTTGCATTCTCATTTTTCATACTTTTCACTCCTATCACACACCAAATGTGGACACAGAGGTTGAAACTTGCTTCAAAAAGGTGAATACATTATAGTATTCTGTGAATATATGCCCTTACCACTAACTGGTCTCTTAGATGGTCAATCATTTTGGAATGTTTTTATGGGTTATTTCCTGCGGTACACTTCACGATGCAGGGATGGTGTGGAGCTGTGTTGATTGCGTCGATTTTGCTCAATCTGAACTCATTATTTTCCAATGGTTGTGAGTCCTCACGTATGTTTCTTGCCCTCTTAACATCTACTGTGAAGAGTGCTACCTCAGCTGAAT
>CM060950.1:63714742-63742242 GCA_030765055.1 Mantis religiosa
AAAGAAAGAAAGAAAGAAAGAATGAAAGAGGGAAAGAAAGGAAGAAGGAAGGAAGGAAGGAAGGAGAAGCGAATGGAACAGAAAAATCATTTGTACTTTACAATGTGTAGGTTATATTATGAAGAGACGTAGCTCGAGCAGTGCATCCCACAAAGTCTCATTGTAGCTACCACACCCCAAGAGGAAGGGATGAAGTCAAAGTAGCACAGGAGGCTACAGAGCGAAAGGCAGACAAGCCGTGGGGGTATGCAGAAGTTCCTACCAGTTCGAGCTTGAATACCCTTACTACTGCTGGAGCTGTAGAACGTGCGATGTACGATCCTTCAACCAAGAGCACATTTTTCTTTGAGCAAGCACCGAGGCCACTATGAAATCTTGAAACACACGAGAAACATGAGGCTGAAGTTGAATGAAAGGGAAATTATGAAAATGATACTGCGGTAGATGGTAATTCGACTGCCAACCATTGGAGACCACGAAAAGACCGAGGTCAGAGTGGTTGGTATGAGGAATCGAACTAAGGACCTCCCGAATTATAGCCTCACACGTTACTGCGGAGCTAGGTTACTCTACACGAAAATGTCATCTGCTATATATTCTTTCCAGATTCACCAGGAGCTGAAATTGAGAAAACATTGTAATCAAAAGATTAATGAGTTGGTTAGTAAACTTTGAACGCTATTATTTGAATGTCGCATTTAAGATCTCTTAAGACTATACATTAAACACGCTTTTGTTTTGTTGCTGAATGTCGATGACGTCTTACCTGTTACATAAGTACTGTAATGATGCGAGAGGAATGCGCTGGCAGGCATCACATTTATATAATTAAGCAGATTTTCTGACAATGCACATTTAGCTTGTCAATAATACTGATTCTCAGACTACCTTGAGTAATAATGCATGATGTGCGCATCTGCAAAGATGACTTAATCATGTGGATTACGCAAACACGATACAGTCAGAGCAGAGTTGGCCATTTGCACGTTTTAATTAAATTAGATATTTCAAAAAGCTTTAAATAACTGCTTTGTGAATCCGAGTTTGTATGTATCATAAATAGTCACTTTTGGGGCTAGCGCGGTACAGTGTAGGGGGAATCTCGCACACTTAGACCTAGATAGATACATTGCGGCTGTCATCTCCAAATAGGAAGAGATGAAACGTAAGAAACTCTTGAGGTTAAGCCGGGCAGAAATTTCTGCCAATCCCAGACACGTCCCACTGCTGGATTGGGAAAAGAATGACTCCTCGATGATGTAACTCTCTGAAGTCCCTGGAGTGTACCCTATCCTTAGAGTAAGCATCCGCCCTAACTTCCAGTCCCGCCATCTGGTATATGAGTAACCATCCCAGCATTCGCCGCTCATGTAAAAAAACTACTGTGATTAGTGATGTGATTGAAGGAACGATGAGGGGACACCTCGCATACCAAAAATCTGTATAAATCTACTGTTGGCTACCACCTCCACAGGGGGAAGGAACGAGGTATAGTTAGACAGCGAAGTCAGCAGAGAAGCAGAGACGTGCAAAAATTCCTAAATCTTGGATAGTTACCGAGCTTACAACGGAAGCTTCTCTCTACCACCCACGAAGAGGGCGATTAAGCAACCGTAGCGGTGGAGGCAGCTACTTCGAGGGGAGCAAGGGAAGAAAGTTTACATAGCGCACGCATCTTCACTATCTGTTGTAACAGTTCCCCTTGGTCATAAACATAAAGTCGCTTAATATACGTTCTATCAAAATAATATTAGGTTAGCATAGATATTCTATACTGATTATTTTGCATCGAAAGGAAATACATAGCTATTACAGAGAAACAGAAATATGAGGTCCCTCAAGGTTGAGAACACATGGTCGGTCGGCTTTCTTTTATAACAGGTCCACCCCAAGGAAAACAATGCCTCCGAACCATGTGGAAGGTCGGTCTGCCGCCCTGTCTCTCTTCCAGGCCAATACGTAAGTGTTCGATACAATAGTCTTAAATTATCCGAATTCCTAAAGTTCTGCAGCGTACGTACCTCGGAATTAAATAAGTGGACCCTGTGGGAAACTTCCTACCAACGTTCGGCAAAGAATTAAATGGATTTATGAAGGTATTAATGCTACCCATACCAATTGTTCCCATAAATGAGGCTTAAGCCAGATATATTTTCTTCCCTTGTAAGGTAGAAACATAGTCGTAAAAGCTAAACAACCTGCTGCCCTTAAAGTACATAGAAAAGTGTCCCAAAGGTTGTAATATAATGTTAATAGTTATTCCCTGCATGTATATATGTATTATGAATGTACGTGTGTCTGTATGTATGTATATATGTAGGTAGGTTGGTTGTAGGTAGGTAGGTAGGTAGGTAGGTAGATACGTACGTACGTACGTACGTACGTACGTACGTACGTACGTAAGTAGGGAAGGCCGGGGTAAGTTGACGAGCCGGGCAAGATGACGAACGAGTTTGTTTATGTTCGTATTAGGGGATAACACCCCCTTACGAATACCACTGACGCTCCACATTGCTAGGCACTAATAACTTGTACAGTGAGACAGCTACTGCCATTTTGTGGTCTTTTAATGTAGTTCTTGTCTTTACTCTGACGTGTTGTAATTTTTAAGACCTTGACCATAAGATCTCGTGATCTTACTGGTAAGATATCTGGTTATACTTTGCTATTCATTACTATCTTATATAATATAGTATGATTTTCGCAGTTACCACTTTTTTTCTCTTCCGTCCTCACCAATGTTGGTGCTGGGAGTCGCTCGGGTTCCCTGAGAGAGAGGGAGCCGAAGCATTTGACCTGAGATACCAGGATTGAGCTGTCTGCCTAACGCCCAGGATGATGAAAAGAAGAACCATGGAGAAATTGGTGGAATGATGGTGGGGGAAACCGGAGGACCTGGAGGAAACCCAACCCAGCGCCATGTTGTCCAACACAAATCCCACTTTGCGGTCGCCTGGGATCGAACCCGGGCCGCCTAGGTGAGAGCCAAGCGGTCTAATCACACAGCCACGGCGCGGTCATAGTTATTATTTATTAATACTCATTTCCTGTTACGAGTATCCTATCATAGTAATCAAAGATTTCTAACGTTCCCTATCAGGGCAAGTTGACTGTGGCAAGTTAACGATCTCGACATCTTTCCCCTAGAGATTTTAAGTATTTTCTTTTTGTGTTTTAATCCATTTTTTATTTTGTTTTGTGATTTTAATACTACCTAATTCCCAAACTATTGCTTAAAGCGCATCAGAGAAAACACCCAAGAGTCACAGGCAATGTACAAGCGTCTTAATAAGCTCACCTATGAAACAAAAATTGGTTCTGAAAGAAGCACTAAAGGTGCCACAAGAACAATCAAAGGGACATAACCGAGGGGCTCAAATTTCAGAAAAAGGGGTTGTTATGACAAAGACATTTATTCCTGTACTAAAGATGAAGCTCGAAATTCTGACACCCATGTCGTCAGCTCAAACTTCCAAAGAAAGTACAGTGCAGTGTCCTGCTTGTGATGAGAACTTTGTTGATCCTCCAATAGAAGACTGGATACAGTGGGGCAAATGCCAGGCATAGTGGCACGAGAACTGCTCAAACTTTGAAGGACGAATATTTGTTTGTGACTTTTGTTAAGGAGAGCTACTTCAAAACTTTCGATGCCGAGATTTTATGTTTAGAGATTCTATGAATTTTTCGAAATATTTTGTTTCAGAAGTAGCTGTAACAAGATTTTGAGGTGTATTTATTTATTATGTTAATGTTCTACAATATAACCATTTAATAACTATTATTCAATTTAAAATAGGTAGCAATGTATCAAATAATTACTGTACAGTGTTATTCTTTCTAATAATAATAATAATAATAATAATAATAATAATAATAATAATAATAATAATAATAATAATAATAATAATAATATTATTATTATTATTATTATTATTATTATTATTATTATTATTATTATTATTATTATTATTATTATTATTATTATTATTATTATTATTATTATTATTATTATTATTATTATTATTATTATTATTATTATTATTATTATTATTATTATTATTATTATTATTATTATTATTATTATTATTATTATTATTATTATTATTATTATTATTATTATTATTATTATTATTATTATTATTATTATTATTATTATTATTATTATTATTAATAATAATAATCATAATAATAATAATAATAATAATAATAATAATAATAATAATAATAATAATAATAATAATAATAATAATAATAATAATAATAATAATAATCATAATAATAATCATAATCATCATAATCATAATCATAATCATAATCATAATAATCATCATAATCATCATAATCATCATAATCATAATAATCATAATAATCATAATAATCATAATAATCATAATAATCATAATAATCATAATAATAATAACAATAATAATAATAATAATAATAATAATAATAATAATAATAATAATAATAATAATAATAATAATAATAATAATAATAATAATAATAATAATAATAATAATAATAATAATAATAATAATAATAATAATAATAATAATAATAATAATAATAATAATAATAATAATAATAATAATAATAATAATAATAATAATAATAATAATAATAATAATAATAATAATAATAATAATAATAATAATAATAATAATAATAATAATAATAATAATAATAATAATAATAATAATAATAATAATAATAATAATAATAATAATAATCATAATAATAATAATAATAATCATAATAATAATAATAATAATCATAATAATCATAATAATCATAATAATCATAATAATCATAATAATCATAATAATCATAATAATCATAATAATCATAATAATCATAATAATCATAATAATAATAATCATAATAATAATAATCATAATAATAATAATAATAATCATAATAATAATAATAATCATAATAATAATAATAATAATAATAATAATAATAATAATAATAATAATAATAATAATAATAATAATAATAATAATAATAATAATAATAATAATAATAATAATAATAATAATAATAATAATAATAATAATAATAATAATAATAATAATAATAATAATAATAATAATAATAATAATAATAATAATAATAATAATAATAATAATAATAATAATAATAATAATAATAATAATAATAATAATAATAATAATAATAATAATAATAATAATAATAATAATAATAATAATAATAATAATAATAATAATAATAATAATAATAATAATAATAATAATAATAATAATAATAATAATAATAATAATAATAATAATAATAATAATAATAATAATAATAATAATAATAATAATAATAATAATAATAATAATAATAATAATAATAATAATAATAATAATAATAATAATAATAATAATAATAATAATAATAATAATAATAATAATAATAATAATAATAATAATAATAATAATAATAATAATAATAATAATAATAATAATAATAATAATAATAATAATAATAATAATAATAATAATAATAATAATAATAATAATAATAATAATAATAATAATAATAATAATAATAATAATAATAATAATAATAATAATAATAATAATAATAATAATAATAATAATAATAATAATAATAATAATAATAATAATAATAATAATAATAATAATAATAATAATAATAATAATAATAATAATAATAATAATAATAATAACATATTAATCTTTTATCCGAATGGTCATCTTGCCCCATGATCAAAGTCATCTTCCCCGGTACCGGGGTAAAATGACATTTGTGCATGTCTATTTAAAAATGGGAAAGTAATTTTAATAATGTTAAAATACAAATATTTCCAAATTTGTGTAACACAACAAAAGGCATCCCTAGTGATGATTGCAAAGAAAATGAAATTACCTCAAAAATGAATTAATTAAAACTGGTTAACTCTTAACATCGTCTCCCCTACGTAGGTACGTATGCATATATAGCCTGACAATATTAATCTTTGCGCACAGGTGGCTTTCCGGTTTAGGAGCGAATGCAACGGGTCAGTAGAAAGAAACAAGTGGAGTTTAGAAAGAGGTGAGGAATAGGGACTAAATGTTGCAGATGATACACCGCATTATATGGGCACGATTCCATGCATTCGACTGTACTATAATATTTTGCCATACAAGTCTCTATATGCGTACCATATGTGTGTGTGTTAGGATTTGTAGGTCAAGTAATTAAAGAGAGGAAATATCATTCTAATCGATGTACTTTCGAAAATGTATTTATTCTTCATCCGCGGCTGCTTTGGTCATATCCAAATCATTGAGCTTTTTGGTCGCATTCCAAATAAATGATAAAGAGGTTTGAATAACCAGCAACTAGTTCGTAGTCTAAGTATTTACAGTGAAAACATTCCAAGTACATTGCACGAGCAATGTGCTCAAGATTTAACAAGACTTTAAATTCAACTGAATCAACTAAACCATTCTGCTTGTTTACAATTGATTCAGCCAATTCCTTTAATTTATAGACCGCCGTCAATTCAGAATGTAATATTCGAAACGTACAATGTCAAAGGTGTTAAATACGACCGCTGCAAGAAGCTTTTATATCTGCATACTCTATTTTTATACAGGAAATTCAGTGGTCTAAGGAGGGAAGAAGAGGAAAATGCGCTCAATTACTAGAGGCCACAAGTGATGAAGAGGAAGCTGAAATATTTTGGATACATAATGGGAGACAAGAGCTCACTGGGACAAGACACCATCTTAGGACAATCAATAACACAGGAAAAACCAAAAACATCGTGGCTGTAGCGTTAAACAAGATACCAGACACAAATGGGCAGATCTAAAATAAATAATGCAGGATAGGAAGTAGTTGTGGTGTGTTATTAAACAGAATACCAGAATTAAAGAAGTAAACAATTTTCAAATCAATTCTCAAGAGCCCACGAATAAACAAATCCAGTATAAAAAGATCAACAGGAGTGTGCTTGACACAAGCTATGTAGGTCATTATTTGCCATTTTATTAACTGAGAGAGGGAGAAGTATGCTGTCAACACTAATAACGAAGAAAGAAGAAAGAAGATAAAATTGTTAGGAACAGAAGTATGGAATTTAAAGGCTCAACGAAATGGATACGGCGAGTGCCCATTATGTGGCGAAAAGAAGGTATACAACATATAGTTTTTGAGTGTAAGGAAACTGAAAGGAATATAAAAATGCTCACAAATAAAATTATGAACAAAAATGCAAAAACATATTGAAATACTCAGAAAAAGCAAAAACTACATGGAAATGAATCATTGAAAGAGGGAACCACTAGGTATGAAGCAGAAGAAAATAAAATATTGGTATATATTGTAATGTTTGTAACCTATGAAGCACTGCACATCAGAACAGTAGCCTGGGCCAAAAAGCGCGTGGTCCATTTCGTGTGCTATTACTAGGCTTAAGACACGGTTGCTCTTTCGTTGCACCTGAACTGGGAAATACGTGCACACAGGGTTTCACTACGACCTCCTCCTCCCCAAGTACTGCCCACCACTCACAGGTTCAATAGCGCACGAGACGACCTCTCTCTCTCTCTCGCTCTCTCTCTCCGTCTCTCTCTCTGCTTCTTGCATTCAACTTATTAACATAACAGATGTTAACTTAATCATGTTCAAAGACCGCCTCGGTAGCGTAGATGGTAGCGTGTCTGCCACACGTTCAAGAGGTCCCGAGTTCGAATCTCGGTCAGGGTGAGTTACCTGGATAAGGTTTTTTTCGGGGTTTTCCCTTATCCTTCAAGACGAATGTCGGGTAACTCTAAGCTCATTTGAGCATCATTTCATTCATTGTCCGATATGACTTAACGTTGGAGGACGTAAATTACAACAAAAAAGCCCATAAGTCAGGAGGGTCGACTACGGGAATGGAACCCACGACCTCCCGAATACAGTACACGTATGCTATCGACTGAGCCATTCTTTCGGTATATTGCACTGCCATTTTAATAAATTTACTTAATACTACTACTATTATACTTGTACTACGCAGGAGTGGACAAATAGTGGTCAAAATAAAATGGCTTCACTTCTTAATATGATGCAATCTGGTTGTTGAAAAACAGAAATTTATTTTAATCCCGGTTCATTCTTGCTTCAGTAGAACAAAGTGGTATTTTGGAAACTTCCAAAAATTAAACAATCTTCTCTTTTCCACTCTTAAAAATTTTCTACTGACAATTATGAAGTAAGAATCATTATTCACTGATATTATAAGTGAATTTCCAAACACTCTAGCAGCAATGAAAGGGTAGAGTCAGACTGAAAAATTCAGTGCCAAGGCCGGGATTTGAACTATGAATCTTCTGGTCTCCGTCTAGCCGTTCTTAACCATTGAACTACTAAGGCCAACATGCCGATACGACATTAAATTCTCCAACAGACTCGTGTTTTTCCCGGTAAACCACTAGTAGTCCTCATAAACACATGAGACAACTACCTTAATGGCGACTTACTATGCTGTAAGTACTTTAAGGCCCGGGCTTTATAGTTTGGACCACTATTAGGTACAATTAACTGAATCAGCATCTGTCTGATAAGATATAGGAAATATGCAAATTGACATAATGCTTTGCTCTAACATATTTAATTTGGTGCTTAAAGTATTTGTTATTTTCATTTTTCCTCTTACTCTAAAATACATGGATGCTTTTGATCCGGATTATTTTATATATAGGAAGTAACTTCTGAATCTATGTTCCAAAATATCTTATAAGGGAACTATTACTATGCTCATATCTGTATTCGCTTGGGAGTTTGATGGCATCATCTCTGCTCTATTTGGAGCCTGTGTGCCAAAAATTGGGTGTGGAATATAGCTGGAAGTATCCGGAAATGAGTCCAAAGTACTAAGAACATATAAGCTTAACAACACAGCATTGTACGGGAGGAATTGTTTACCCCTGACGGGTAGCGGCCCACACATAGCATACGTAAGGAGCGCCGTCTCCAACACCAAGATCAGAGCTGATGAGGGATATCCAGCAGCTACTTGCAAGTGGTCGTATGCGGCACTTTTCAGGCTTCAGTTTTGGGCATTGTGCTTCTAGTCCGCAGCCAATTTTTGGTGCACATGGTTTATATAGAGCAGAAATTATACCATCACATTTTCAGGTGTGTAGTGGCGTTAGCGCAGTGATAGTTCCCTTGCTACCAGTTAAATTGTAAAAATCTGGTCATTTCCGTTTTATATTCATTGTTTTACATTAATTTTCATTCAATTAAAATCTCAAGCTCTAGTTAATAAGTGACAATGAATTATTATATTGCACATTTTGAGAACGAGGTGTAAAAGGATAAAATATGCTTAAAACAACTATAGATATTTTAAAAGAAATAAACGAATATTTTCTGACCTGAAGTTGCAATGCCGCTTCTGCAATGCTCCAGTTCTGGAGTCGATTTCTGGCCACCAGAGGTCAGGTGACAAGATTTTATATATGCAGTGATATGGAACTTCATCCTGGATTTGATGTTAGACGCAGAGAAGCACACGATATAACACAGTGTTGCAACGATGTCTGTTATCACCACGAATGCGATACGTATCATCAGAGAATGTGAACAAACTGTGTATCGTTATGATGGGATGAGACGTGATGCACCAGCACTTTGTAAATATAAGCAATTAATTGCCTCCATTAAACCACCTTTCTCTTAACTCTGCTGTCAGCTCAATCTCAGATCAGCTAGCACACATTCTGTTTATGACTGAGTACAAAAGTGCTCACGTGTGGTACGTGAAATCACTCCATTGATACTTATTAGCACCCTCATTTGTATTATACTTCTTCACGAGGAACAATAAATCATTTAGAGAGTTATGCTAATTGCATGCATCATAACTACTAGTTACCATAGTCATAAAAGTTACGGTCACAAAAACTATATACAGCTTCAATTAATTTAGAGTAGCTTCCATGCTGCTGTTCACGCACTTTTCACAAGCCTGTGTCAGAGTTATTTACACAAGAACATAACTCCATAGTTGAAGAATGACTTCCTACTTTGGTGCCGTTTCAAGTTTGTCACGCTCTCAACCACAACATCGTCCTAACGCATAGCGCTTTAGTGGCTGTTTAGAGTTCTTACACTTTCCTAAACTCACAGGGCCACATGGCAAAGAAGACCTGAGTATTTGTGTTTTGTAAAAATTATGCTTCATCTACTTAAAAGTCGGCCTTTGCTTTCAATGAAGCGGATACAAACACCGCACTTTTACCCACGTTTTCAAATCAGCAACCTAACACAAACGAAACAAAGCAGGCGGAAGTTCCCATATTATATTCTTGCAGCTTTGAGAATATTGAAAAGCAGAGAATTTCCAACAAGGATGATAAGCCTCTAAAAACTAAAATTATACCATAGTATTGTCACGGCAACAGGCATAAAAGTTTCGGCACAAATAAGAAAACAGACGGCGGATAAAGTTCCATGGTAATAATGAGTTTTGCTAAGCAGTTAATGATAGCGCGGCTATTGTAAACAAGCGCCGGAAAGCAGAGATAACTGAGGTAAAGGTCTCGTCGACATAGACTAAGTTACGCTTCTAGAATGTGATAGAATATTTGGATTCTTTATTCTTCAGGAAATTTCTGGATTGATAGAGATTGTTCGGGTTCTGGCTTATTGTAGAACAATCTAGAGTTACGAATTAGGTATTTAAGGACGTGACGGCTCGCAGAGTTAGTTGCGAAACAGTGTTGTGTTATGAGAGACAGCCAGCTGTGTAACGAGAGCTAGAGATGTAATCTGCTGTCACTGTTTGTTATTATGATCGACCTTGGAAGATTGTGTTGTATTGGTGATGTAATGTTGTTACGTGAGAATTGAACAGTGTATCTCTACGGACATAAAGAACATTTAGAATTTCTGAAAATTGGACTTTTAATTCTACGAACCCCCAAAGTCACAGTATTCTATAAAATTAAGAATAGTACTCAACTAGACATGTGCATAAATCGCAATTTATTTATATTAATTTGTAATGTTATTAAAACAATAAGGGCTTAATCTATAACACGCTCACATAATGGAAATTAATCATTTTTTTTTCCACACTAGCCGTATGAAGGCTAAGGTTTAGATGAGTAGAGCCAGACTGAAAAATTCAATGCCACAGTCGGGATTTGAACAACGGATCTCCCGGTCTCCGTCGGGAAGTTGTTACCCATTGAGCAACCATGGTCAACATCCCGACATGACATGACGAGTCAGTTGGAGAATTTAATGTTATGTCGGCATGTTGGCCATGGCTCTACTCACGCTCACAAAATGTGTGCATCATTTTAAATAGTTCCTGAAATACTAATTTTATTACTGTTTTTTACTGTTCTGGGATATTACTTCACACGACAAAATTATTTTAAAAACCGATATATTATAGTGAAACTCTACAGTGTGAAACTCTTCTATTGGTTTGGAGGAAACTAAGTATCAAACGTGGGTTTTAAATAATTGTTTCAACATTAATGAACATTATTTTAATAAAATCACAACTATTAAACATGCAACTCGCCATTTTTATTTTTCTTACTTAGAAGGCGATATATAAGAGTTTACTCATCTATATCAAACAGCATATAATGTGGAACAATTTGAAAATGATAAGCTGTCCATAAAGGAAAACCCGTGAGCTTTAAAATTGTGTAACACAAGAATAAGACTTTCTGACTACATGTTGTTTTGACTTTCCTATTTTGGTCCTCCTCTGGAGCTAGTCTGGTCTTTAGGGATTCTGGAGGTCTGTTTTGTTCATCTTAATGGGTAAAAGCTTGCACATCTTCCTGCAATTTCTTATGAGTCTTGGCATACAGGCAGACATAACTATGTGAAGTGCCTTAAATAATCATACAACTATACGCAAATGCTCTATAGAACTGAAGTAGAAACCTTGTAGTTTATGTTTACTATGTGTAAACTTTTACCTTACATTAGAAACACACATATATCCTACAAGCCTCATTGCTCTTACCGTAACCTAATGACAGTGGATGCTTTATATTCCAGAAGGCTTTACTTAACACTTATGTTTATGTCGCTGATGTTACTTAAAAAGCCTATTCAACAAACTGAATCTTTAAACATTGATAAGGTGCCTGTTAACCATTGTGGCCTATTAATAAGGCTTCTGCTGCAACTTTTCTTGCACTTTTAAAGGTGTGTTGTGTATTAAACTTTCTTAAATAGTTGGTTAGAATAATTTAGTCCGTTTCGTGAAAGGGATCTGAAAAAGTGCATGCCGGTGTTTATATTCAAACATCACCAATATACACGGTGTTCATTTTTATCTCTAATTTTACCGTCCAAAATATGACGTCATCTATTGCATCGCTGATGGAGCGAGTTTATGTACTATTTCCCTAGAGGCTTTTGATCGTATTTGATGTGCTGACAGCAGCTTTGAAACCTTCCTCTACCGGCATGTAAATATACTATATGAGAGGTGGGTCTGCCCGCGTAATATAAAGGTGCATAATTTCGCCAGGTGTGTAGATACGATAACTGTTTTTAGAAAACTACAAGGGGCGTCCAGAAAGTAAGTTCTGTTTCAATTTATCTCCGCTGCAGTACTGCGATCGCAGTTCCGCACATGCGCGGTAGACGCTCTGTATCAAGGAAAAGAAACGTGCGCCATTGTGAGATCGCTGTCAGCCACGTACGCTTTATTGTGCTTGTTTACAATGTCGGTGTTGATTCAAAACCCCGCCGCTTGTGAAATCAGATCTGTGATTCGTTTTCTGAATGCTGGGAAAGTGAAACCAATTGAAATTTATCGGCAAATTTGCGATGTCAAAAGGTGTTGTGTTTCTTCACGACATCGCACGACCACACATTGTAAATGCGACGAAAAACATCCTACAGGGATTTGGCTGGGACGTGTTTGACCACACCCCGTACAGCCCTGACCTCGCTCCTAGCGACTTTCATCTGTTTTTGCATCTCAAATTCTTCCTTGGCGGTCAACACTTCAACAATGATGAAGAGCAGAAAGAAAATGTTTCCAACTGGTTGAAGACACAGGCGGCAAACTTCTATGAAGAAGATATACAAAAACTTGTGCCTCGCTATGACAAATGCCTGCAAAATTTCGGCTGTTATGTGGAAAAGTAGTTTAAGACTTGTAGAATTTTGT
Organism: Mantis religiosa; assembly: GCA_030765055.1. NCBI lineage: Eukaryota > Metazoa > Arthropoda > Insecta > Mantodea > Mantidae > Mantis > Mantis religiosa. The sequence continues at coordinate 63,727,908 of CM060950.1, forward strand.
GCAATGAATAATGTTCCAGTATCTGTACACAATTTAATTTTATTACCAAACAGAACTTACTTTCTGGACGTACCTCGTATATACTGCAATTCAATGCACTGAAAAACTAATTAAGCAGCCATAAAAGTATACCATGAAGTACTTACGAAATGATAAGTCAATGAACACTTATTTCACAATGAACACCTGATTTTCTGTTATAGTAGACATATATGCATATTGCAAACCTGTCACATAAAATAAAAAAAATTCAATTTGATCTCAATTCTTTTCTGTCACTCACAGTTTCCTCATAATGAAACTTCATTAAAAACCAGAAAAATTAGCAGATCATGTTCTAGGAATGAAAAATAAATTAGTGTTACAGTATGTACAAAGCTTTTATCCAAGTATAAACAAGAAAATATCTGTAGTATATGGTATTATGTGTCCATATTCTTATATTTCCTTTCTCCCTTCCCCTAAAACACTGTCAGTATTGCGAGAAATGAAATGTGTAGTGTTTAACGCCCGCTTTTACTACATACGGCACCACAGACGGTGGCACTGATGATACATGAGATGAAGATGGAGCACCGGTGGAATGAGATGGCGGGGGAAACCGGAGATCCCGGAGAAAACCCGCCCCAGCGCAGTGTTGTCCACCACAAATCTCACTTTGCGGTCGCCTGGGATCGAACCCGGGCCACCTTGGTGAGAGCCAAGTGGTCTAACCACTGAGCCAAGTATTGCGAGAAGGTATACTTGAGGCCTTTCTGTCATAGCATTATTTATTGCTTCTAGATTGGAACTAGTCACTTTATAGCGTCCAGTGTCTCTCTTTATGCGAGTAACTGATCCTGTATCTTCGAAATGTTTGGTGCACCTATTGGTTTCAAAAGACAAAAGGGTATAAACAATAATATATATTTTAATTAAGTAATTAAGCGTGAGAATGACAAAAAGTGTATATCGTATACTGATAAAACGTAAGACATTTATGTTGCAAACAAAATATCAATTTGACGGTACATGGACACTTTTGACAACATTATGCTCCGAGGGACTTGTCTGGATGCTGGATAGCGTTGCACAAACTCCTCTATGCGGCGGTTTAAATTATATTTATATGTTGCACCAATTATGTTAATCGCGAATACCGAAGAAGGGGTGAAAGGAGAAGCTGGTTGTCTTAGTTATTATCGCAACCACGCTTAGGGTGCTGTAATTGGCTTACTGTTCCACAAAAATTACCGCTTCTTCTTCGTAGAGGGCAGTATGATTTCAAGATAGACTCACCAGTCAACTATGACATCATTCTTGTTCAATCGATGGGCGGGAAATAACGAATAAAAATGAACACCGTGTATTTATGTTCCACCAAAACTCTATTGCGAAACTAAAATTAAGAAAAGCGCTTTCTTTGCTAGTGGATGGTGGAGTTGATGCATTAGTATGTCCCGCAAGTGTAAATTCAGGTTGAGCTTAGTTGTCTATAATTGTGACCGCGGTAACTACTGTAAAATACCAGACCTTGTTACAACGCCTTTGAGTCAAGGCAGAAAATCACATGTCTTAACTCGCAATTAGACACGCGATTTCGTGTCGTGCGACAAATGACACGCAATCCTAAAGTCCTGATTTAAATGGAAGCATTTATACCATGCGAAATGGCTTATAGCATCTTGCCTGCATATCCTTATTAAAGGTCACCGGTGATTATATACATTTTACTGCAGCTCAGTGAAGGGGTCCTTGATTATGACGGATAAAAGATAAGTTGTTGTATATCATAGCACTGTGTACAATTTGCTAGAGGTCACTACTGGTGCTATACATTTTATTGCAATCCAGTGAAGGGGCTCCATGACCATGATGAAGGCTAGACAGTCGCACAATTTTCTGTGTCGTACGACCTCAAAACACGTCGCATGCTGTTTCAGTTTGCATGACACTTGTGAAGGTCGCATGACCTCGCATATCTGTTTATTTATTTATGTGTGTCGCTCTGTCACATTATGAACGAGACAGCTGAGTCAGTGCTGCCACTTTAGGAAATCCAAAGCTGTAATTTTGATTGCTTTTTGCTTTCACATGTTACACGAGTAATCTTATTTTTTTCGTTCAGACCTTTATCAAATATGTATGCGGTATATTTTATGGAATAAATTAGTTTTAGCAGTTTAATTTGCAAATTATGCAATATTAATCTTAAAGAGGAATTAAAGGAAAGGTTTGATTAAATGCACCAGTAAAATAACCAAGGTACCAGATATAGTATTCAGATTTTATTTATCTCCTTCCCTTATAAGGAAATCCTGAAAAGAAAAGCACACTAAATTCTATGTGACAATAGCGGTCCCTGTATTACTGTATTCGAATGAAAAATGGGCATTTAAGAAAATACAGAAAAGAAATATTGAATCAGCAGAAATGAGATTTTTAACATCAGTGGCTGGATACTCTTTGTTAGATCAAAAAGCAAATGAAGAAGTAAGAGAAGAATTTAACACATTTAACTTAAAAGAAGGATTGAACAGAATAAATAAAACTGGAAACCACATGTACACAGGTTCAAGGACAGATTCCCTAAAATAGTGACTGACTAGGTTCCAACTGGTAAAGGAACATAGGAAGACCGAGGAAACTATAGAGAGATTTTGATTGATGGGGACAGAACGGATCCTAGGGTCCAAATCTTGACGACGATGATGATGATGATGACGACGACAAATGCACTTATACAATTTATTAATACATTCCAATTACGCTCCTATGCGGAGTTTTTTTCTTTCTTTGAGATAATATTTTGTATCTATAATACAACACAAGTCCTGCGCCGTGGCGTAGGGGACTAAGGCATTATGCCTTGGTTCCCTGCCACGGAATGCGGCCCAGTTGGATCCCACTTTTGGGGGTGCGGATTTTAAGTCCCGGGTATAGGACTGGTGCACACTGAAGCAGTACGTTCATAGTCTAGGCAGAAAGGAAAAAGTACCGTTAGGCATAAGGGTAATCATGGTGAAACTGAACTAAACAAAGGCTGGCAAGAAAGGAAAGGGAAAACGAAGCAGTCTGGTGTGTACCACTCCTGAGATAAGAGATCCATGCAAAGATCCTGAGCTAGGAACGAACCCAGAGCTCATCCTAATTAAGTCCCTCAAACTAAGTCCACGCTTGTTCCCCTCCATCAAGGTGTACCCTCTCACCACTCAGCAACCTGAGAAAATTGAGGATCTTGCGATAGCTAAGCGGCCCTGTTCATGAAAGCCAACTTTTCGAATGGGGTTGTCGAGATACTGACCACAACTTCTCCCCGTATCGGTGGGATGTTCACTCACCTCTTGCGTATGTCTTGCGTATGTGGGCGTGAGGCCGGCAGTCGAGTTGGCAGGTCCTGGTTCGATATGGACTTTTGTGCCACGGGCTTAACGTTTTATAGTACAACACGAGGGAACCACACTAGATACCACAAGAAATCGTTACGATGCACAACGCGACACGACGAGTGCATAAAATGGCCATTAAAAATTACGCCGCGTACCATCACTTCCTGCCGTGTGATACCAAATTGCATGCATAAATCAGGTCTTAGAAAGACACAAATTCATTAACTTCGATAGCCTATTTAACACATATAACATATATACCAGGTGAATCACCTGCCCCTATATATTTTTAATTTATGCAACAATCTAAGCGTCATATATGACTTACGCCGTTCATGAATTCCTTCGAATGGATGAATGCAAAACAGTTTATACAGGAAGTGTAGACAACTCAGTACACAAGTTTTGTATGGGGCAGAAAGCAATCACTATGTATGTCGATTCCAGAAACATCATACCCAGACACAAAGGATGCAGTAATAATTTTAGACGAGTTTACAAACTTTTATTCACTTGCGTACATTCGCACACACCTTTGAACACCCCCCTGAAGGAGCAGTCTATCACATGCATAACATTTGAACACAAAATAGCAGATTCACATAGTGGGACCAATTGGATTTAAATCTTAGCCAACACGTGTTTTCGTTATACAGCCATGTCAAAGAATGCTAAGAATTAGGTAGATTGTTTTCGTTCTGTCACAAATTACGGCACTTTTCAGCTCGTACAATAAATGCAATGCGGCTGTAGTGTTTTTTGTTGCTGTTAAAACTACCAACATGAGCTCAAAACGCTGTATGAAGCTGTAAAAGGCGTGTAAAGTTTCGAGGTAGAGTTCTGAGGTCCGCTGTTACTTATTCGTGTAGGAAGCTGCTCTCTGAAGGTAGCGTTGGCTAAATGGTATTATACAGGTTACTTCGCCACTCTGGCACTGCAAGTCTGATTCAAGTCCTTCGCATTTAGCTGAAAAATATTTTAGTGCTTCTTTTACCTCTTGGGGCCAATAATCTGATATTATGATAGAAATAACATTTTTCATAACATTATAGGTGTTTACAAAATACAACAATAGCCATGCTTTCCACTGGCAGATAGTTATAAATTTATAGTTAATAGTAGATATTTTATTATTGTCGGTATTGTCCTTTATGCATTCAACCAAGTTTCAAACATTTCCCAAATGCTAAGAGAAACATACGATTTAAAAAAAAAAACTATTAGATTTAAATGTAAGCCAACTGTGTAACATTGTTTACAACACCAAATATGGTACAGATTATAAGGGTCACAAAGTTTAAAATGATCCTTAGTTAAAAATAAAGATAGCCCTTAGTTTCCCTTTGAAGGGCAAGATCTCCTACCTGCCGAGATGGGTGAACTTGGTGCTGAACTTATATGGTGATGGTAGCGTGTCTGCCTCACGTTCATGGGGTCCCGAGTTCGAATCTCGCTCAGGATGAGTTACCTGGTATAACTGCAGTATCAGGCAGCGATTAGGAGGCGGCGAATTAATCGAAGTCAGATAATTAAAAAAATATGAATTAATAGAAATACTTTGCTAAACTAATATAACAATCTTGTTACAATAATATGAAATTGGAATGGATAAAATAATGATTAAAGTAGCAGTTGACCTATAGAATAAGGATGGAAGAATATAATTTAATATAACATATACACTAGCATCCGGGCAAGAAAGAGAAAATATTCTTGTAAAAATCTGTACACGTCGGAGAGACAGGAAAGAAGTGCCGTTACCTTCTTTGTGTTAGTAAAAGTTCAATGTCTGAGAACTATTGTATTCTTTCAGCCAGGAATGTTTTGGGACAAATGACTTTCAAAATGCAGTTGATCATGAACGCTAAAGAGATTTACTTCGCTGATTTGATAACGATGTATACCGTTACAAACAACTCAGTGTAGGTGTTCCCCAACTCAGGGTGGGAGGAACGTTAGTGAGTCATATGAGTTTTGCAAACCAATGCGAAAATTCGAAATAAAATCAGAAACCAATAATAATGTAACATGGATAGAGTCAACATGAAAAATTCAATGCCATGGCCGGGATTTGAACCACGGATCTCCTGGTTTCCGTCCAGTCGCTCTTAACCTTTGAGCTACCATGGCCAACGTGCCTTCCTGACATTAAATTCTCCAGTTGACTCAGATATTTTCCCCGGTAGACCACTAGGGGCTCTCGCATCCGAGATACACCGTTTGTGGCGACTTACTATTGTAAGTACTTAAGTCCCAGGCTTCATCATTTAACTCTTATTATTTTAGTTAATTGATGGAAATTAATCATTTCTCCACACTAGCCGTATATAGGCTAAGATGTTTGATGGATAGAGTCAACATGAAAAATTCAATGCCATGGCCGGGATTTGAACCACGGATCTCCTGGTTTCCGTCCAGTCGCTCTTAACCTTTGAGCTACCATGGCCAACGTGCCTTCCTGACTATGAGTCAACTGGAGAATTTAATGTCAGGAAGGCACGTTGGCCATGGTAGCTCAAAGGTTAAGAGCGACTGGACGGAAACCAGGAGATCCGTGGTTCAAATCCCGGCCATGGCATTGAATTTTTCATGTTGACTCTATCCATCAAACATCTTAGCCTATATACGGCTAGTGTGGAGAAATGATTAATTTCCATCAATTAACTAAAATAATGTAACACTTGAGAAGGGTGACTTACTTTGGTCATGTGATAAAGTTAGATTGGGGATCAGAATAAGTTTCGAACTGTGTGGTGAAGTAAGAAAAACCTGACTTACAAGTTGATACTACGACAGGAAGAACGTGTTCATGTGCATTAAGCAGAGAAGTGAAGATTTCGAAGTCTGAAAGTTGGTCACCGATCCAAGTCGATAAGCAAACATAGATTCAAGAATTAAACCAAATGATTCTACAACAAAGAAAGTATTATTAATACGACTGAGGAGCCATCAACCACAAAAATCTATTTCCTACAACCATTCACCTGAGGATAACAGAACTCATAGCTCCAATTAGAACCCAATTAATTTAACAATGGTATGCGGGTTTGCTGCAATGAATAAGGGATTTTCCGGGGTTTTCCCTTATCCTTCAAGACGAATGTCAGGTAACTCTAAGCTCCATGGATCCTGGACTCATTTGAGCATCATTTTACCGAATTAATTCACCGTCCGATATGACTTAACGTTGGAGGACGTAAATTAAAAAAAAATACTTATATGGTGAACTGATCCCTATAGATCGCTAATTATCGGATTGTCATTCTTAAATCTTACAGGAGAACCAATAGGAATAATAAATAAATTGGTAACTAAAATACAGACAATAAAGACTTGGAGAATGGGAGGAAAGATAACCAAAGAATGTGTCGCCGTTTCGAATCTAGCCTTTGCATTACCATACGTATTGCAGGAGCTGACTAACCCACTCGTCCAGCTGTCACGTGTTCTAACTTGCGCTTTGGGAAAGCCACGTTATCACGTTGATAGTATTATATGCATGAAAAACCGTCGTTTATTTAAGCTTTTCGCAGCTTCTTGGTCCTCATTCAAGGCTGAAAGTAGTAATGCTGGGTGCGATAAAACTGATTAGAAGATCTGAGCTGCAAGAACGACATTTATGCTAAAAGGGTCAATGTTTTCTCATTTGACTATAAACTGCGGGTTGCATAAATAAGAATAAATAAGGGCAGCTGACTCACCTGGTGTATACATAATTTCAAAAGGCGTGATGCTATAAGTTCAAGTGTTTTACATTTAAGGGTACATCCTCATTATTTTTCCGCTTCAAAGTAATTTTGATTTCCGGAATAATGTCTGCTGAATAATTGTATCACATGTTTTTAAATGCGTATTTTGAATAAAATATATAGTTTCATAAAAATAAGGTATTATGTGTACATGTAATATTAGCGTATCTTTCAAGAATTAGGTTTGTAATGAATGACCTCTTAGCAAAAGGCGAAGGTATCAAGTTTGAAATTGAATGAAGTATCACCATTTTCTCTTTATATGTCCGATTTACACTAATTATAACTACCTCTGTTTACATTTATGGACAGGTAGGGCTGTTATGTAGTAAAAATAGCATGGGCAATACATCCATGTTAAACTATTGCTGTCGAAAATGCTGCATTTTGGAAGATGTGCACTGACTTCTACATGTGTTGCACCGTTGACATGGGATGACTGAGCCACAGAAGACAATGAGACGACTCTGCGAAAAGCGGTGACGCTTGTATTAAGGTGATTATGGTTTCGACTCCCATTACCTGGTCACTATGGCTGTTCGTGGTTTTTGCGGGTCGGTAGAAAAATGTCTGATAGATCGCCCTTCTAGCAGAAATTTTGTGTCCATTATTGCTTTTCGCCTGCTGTTTCAGGGTTGTAGAACCAGGCTAAGGTGATTGGGGTATTGCAGCAGGATGTTGCAAATTTTTCCTGTCAATTGGCAGGACTGCTGGAACCCCCTTCCGTTCTGAGACCAGTCGTGCCTACATCCGGGACCTTCAGATATTGGTTGGCTCAGGTAGGGCTATCCGAACTTATGTTTCGCGTCATCCTGGAATCGTTAGGGACCCCGTACAGCGCACCTCATTTTTGAGACCTGATCATACTTCTGGTCCTATTTATCCCTTCCTCCAAGGGGTTACGTTGAGAAAAAGGAAGGGCAACTTTTGGACTACTGGCGGTGTTGTGTTCCAGTTATTGCTCTTCTGTTTGAGTACTCCAAATTCCTATGTTCATGACCGTTGGGGGTTGAAGCAATTTAGTTGGCGAGCAAATAGTTCCACTTTAACGGAAAAGTTTGAAAAAAATAGTGTTTAGCTCAGAGTAAAGCTATGAGGTTAATCTCAGGGTATGCGTGGATATGTGTGAGAAGGATAGTTTTAATGACACTGGAATGCCCGTTTCAAACTGGTTTATTGACTACTTCTTTTTATCAGAACATCAAACTTGAAGTTGCCGACCAAGGATTACCAATATATCACTGTTCAGAGAGAATGAAGGTGGAATGCTTATTACTCGATAAACTTAATTCGTTCTTCACGTACATATGAACCGACAAATATCTTCTCTCACCACTTCTGGTCTGCCCTCGAAGAAGACAGAAGAAGTGGACCGCCCTAATCGGCTGCACGCCTCGGACTGAAAGTCCATACTGATCACAGCAGCGCGTGGATGTATAGCTTTCTCTTTCTGGAAGGCCATTATTCAACCAAAGATTCCCTTTGTGGCTATTTTGTCATGCCATTATGAATAGTTCAAAGAATACCCTATTCAAAGTCAAATGCTAGCCTTTAAAAATCTGATAAGGACACTGTAGTTACGTTTCTTTTGTTAAAACAACTTATTCACCCACACTGCTATTCGGCTCAAATGCACCTGCAAGTGTTGTAACAAAGAACCAACATTCCTTTGAAATCCATCATGATTCTTTACCTATTTCAATCCTTTAATTTCGGTATCAGGGTATAGCATTTACTCAGATTAATTCTAATTTTGTCGTATACGTATTTTGAAACTACAAAGAAAGTAGTGCATGAACAAAGATGTATTTCTTATTCCGATGTGGTTTCTCTAACCTGTACCACCATTTGATTAGCTGCCTTCCCCTGTAGCGTCTAATTAATTTCCCAAAATTATGAAGGTGTGCTACAAAATCCGAATCCGAAATTTATAGCGCTACATTAATATCAGGGTCTGCGGAATCGCTTAAGATTGTATTCTAGCTCCTCATGTAGAACTGGGTTCGTAAAATATAAGAGGAGGAGTATCCTGACTTACATTACATTTGCAAAACGTCTTGAGTACGAGCAGTAGTTTCACAATAGCTATATATGCTAGATGAATGAAACCTTAATAGTCTGCAGACAAATACACTATAGTAATTAGGAATTATCGGTTTTGAAATCAATGTTTTCCTTTTATAACCGAGCGGGATGGCTGAGGCGGTTTCGTCTGTGGCCCGCATTTGGGAGGCCCGGGTTTGATTTCCATGGTCGACCTAACTGGCTCATGGGTTTTTTCGGGGATTTTACCGGATCGCTAGGCTAATTCTGGGTAGGTTAGTTACATACCCCGAATTTCCTATCCCTCCATTTCATCTCCATTATCATTTCATATAATCTCTCAGCTGGTGGTCTCTTTCAGGGAAGAAGTGCCGGCGGGTGTCTCGGCGATGATGCATGGCAGGATGATATCCTCTAAGTTTAACTACTTTTTCCTCCGGTAAGTCTGGTGCCAGTCTCTGCGCCTCTGCTGGGACCATTTCGGGACCGCCAGCTAGGAACATTTGGGACTCGACTGCTGGATTCGTCGTTCCACAGTAGGGGAGTATGTCCTTTCTCCTGACCTGTCGGGGCAAGTCTTTAAGTGAACTGTAGGGACCCTGCCCTCTGCATTGTCGTGGCTCCTTTTGTTGGCCGCCCTCCCGCCTCATCCTTCCTCCCGGTGGTGTGCCACTTGGGGGCATAGGCATAATGGGCCCAGCATGATGGCTTACGTACCGAATGCCCTCCTTAGTGGAATCCTAATCTTTCCTTTCATAAGGTACAGTACCATTCTGTTACATAATTCCCACTGGAATGTGTCATTAATATAAATCATAGTTAAATATATTGTGGTAAACCAAAGGATTTATTTAAAGGAGAGCAAACGGCTTGGCAGATTTACAGGTTATAGAAAAAGAATTACACACAGATACAAGGCAAATTGTTTTGTAAGTTCACCGGATATTCCCAAACATCATTCAATAAACTTAGTAGGTATTGTACAGACATATACAGTTCTAAAACAGGCTTTCTCTTAATACCTTAGATGATATGTTGAGAGGCATGGATAATCGAGAAGTTCCAATACATGTTTTGACATATAATTGAGAAATAATTTTGAGAGTACTGTAAGTGATAGGTGGTGCCGTGGCTTAGTGGTTAGACCACTCTTCTCTCACCAGGATGGCATTCCAATTGGGGGGGGGGGGGGGACCTTCAAACCGTACCCGACCCGGAGGACAAAAAGTATATTTTCCGCCATACAACGCATTTGCCTAGTGGGTCTTTGCAAAAAGCTTAGGACTGGAGGATCGGGAAGATTGGCCTGAGAATGGATATCATAATCTCCCGAAAGTCAGATACACAAGTTACTGCGACACCACCTCGCACTACTGTATCCTAGTGTAATACATTATCTAATCTAGAAGTACATATATGCCTACTCTCATAGTAATATTGGTTTACTGATCTATAGATATGCTACTTAAAGGCTAAAGGGAAAAGAGTGCATACGGTATTCAATGATCTTGAAAAAGCATATGAATATGTACCTATAAATAGGCTATGGGTGGCAATGTAAAACTTTGGAGTACCTAAGTCAAAGACAAGGTTGTTGCATTCACCTATACCGTTTAAAATATTTTAGAAGAGGTGTTGAGAAAATGGAATAAGTCATGTAGGGGAATGGGACTAAATATCAGTGGCCACTTATTGCAAAATTTACTATTTGCAAATGACCATAGTATAATAGGACAGGATAAATATGATATAGAATATATGATTAGAAAATTAATGAATGCATTTGAGGTAGGCGGAATAAAAATAAATGCCACTAAAACAGAATATATGGTTATAGGAGGAAATTTGAAAGATCTTCAAGTAAATGATGTGGTAATTAAATGTGTCGAACAATGTAAGTACCTAGGATCTATAATAGATAAGAATGGAAATTGTGAAAAATATATTATGAATAGGGCAAGGAAGGCTATTAGAAGTTTGAACAGTCTTTTATGGAATAGGAATCTGACTAGAAAGACTTAACAACAAATTTTAAAAACAGTAATTGAAAGTATACTGACATATTGTTCCGAAAGTTGCACATTAAATGTGAGAATGCAGAAAACAATATTAGCGACAGAAGAAGTATGAAGATATCAAGGTCACAACATGTCAGAAACGCCTATATTAGACATGATATGGACGCACTGGAAACTGTTATAGACAGAATGTCCAGTAAAGCTCTACAGTTGTATGGACATGCACAACGGATGCCGGAAGAACGATGGCCCAAACAGTCCTAAAGTGGGAAGTACCAGACAGAAGAAAGCGGGGAAGAGCCAGAAGAACGTGGCACGAGGAAATATATGACCATATGAAGAAGAGGGGACTGGAAGAAGGACAATGGAATGCCAGAAATCTCTGGAAAGCAGGAACCAAGGCTGAACTGCTGTAAAGTGGAGAACCTATAAATTAATAATAATAATAATAATAATAATAATAATAATAATAATAATAATAATAATAATAATAATAATAATAATAATAATAATAATAATAATAATAATAATAATAATAATAATAATAATAATAATAATAATAATAATAATAATAATAATAATAATAATAATAATAATAATAATAATAATAATAATAATAATAATAATAATAATAATAATAATAATAATAATAATAATAATAATAATAATAATAATAATAATAATAATAATAATAATAATAATAATAATAATAATAATAATAATAATAATAATAATAATAATAATAATAATAATAATAATAATAATAATAATAATAATAATAATAATAATAATAATAATAATAATAATAATAATAATAATAATAATAATAATAATAATAATAATAATAATAATAATAATAATAATAATAATAATAATAATAATAATAATAATAATAATAATAATAATAATAATAATAATAATAATAATAATAATAATAATAATAATAATAATAATAATAATAATAATAATAATAATAATAATAATAATAATAATAATAATAATAATAATAATAATAATAATAATAATAATAATAATAATAATAATAATAATAATAATAATAATAATAATAATAATAATAATAATAATAATAATAATGAATAATAATATAGGTACTGTATGGACAATAGTAGTACTTGATATTAAGCAGTTAATATTGATCCTGTTTGGAAACATATGGCACAATCCTTTATATGCTGTGGAGTGAGTACCTCTGTGTGAAGTTGCAGCAAACGCACACATAATCAGCAACAGCTCAAGGAGCCTCTTATTGGCAACTTTATTCCTTACAAGTTTCTTTGTAATTTCCTTGATAACACCCTTTTAAATAATGGAGTATACTTTTCTTGCGAATTATAATTACAATATTTTCTGTTACTATCTTTTATCTTTTCCTCCAAAGTTTGGCTCAAATAATTGCTTTCACTTTAAGTCTGTCTGATTATAGCTGTTTGCTTCGTACATTGGGCAACGTTTAGCCATTAGATTAAGAAACTGCTGTGCGGCACACCGTTTGGAGTTTCCTCCCAAATTGACCATAATTTGCAAGAAGAATTGAGGCCATGGCAAGCAGGGACCAATACAAAGTGTTGATCAGGGCAAAAATGTTTCCTTGAACTTTGTCTGAAAATTCTATATCGTATTTGAATTTTAAATGTAATGATTTGGAGTAGTTCTACAGAATGCTCCATAACTGGTTACTCAAGAATGTTATCCGCGGTTCAGAGCAAGTTCAAACTTCCAACATTAACAGAGGATGTTTCCTTGATCGTTTTAAAACAGCTTTATATAACTATTCTTTTAATAGACTGCTTTATAAGTGCAAAAAATATTGAAGCTTTTGTTGTCTTAAGCCAAAATTTCCAGTGTTATCTGCGGTACATTATATCATAACCTGATAGTCAAACTTGAGCACTGATGAACAGATGACTTCAGGTATACTTTGTTATGGCGTACCAATAGTGTGCACGTTTACCGAAGACAATAGAACCTGTGCCGTTGCGGTTTTGCATAAAACTTCTGTGTAAGCATAGATCAGTTGAAGTGCAACAGTGACGACTTCTATAAAATATATTTACTGTGCTGTAATGCCAATTTTGCATCCATAAAAGCATTTGATAAAAAGAAATGGGCGAATAAAGCTGTATTTCAGAACGAGCATTTGGTGTTTCTATTGTGAATACTTTAGATACATTTGCATGAGTTGTAAATGTAACATATAAAATGAAAATAAAGAAAATAAAATAAGAAATATTTTGATTTCAAAATTTGCACAGGTGCATTATTTTAAGTATAAGAAGTGCATATGTATTTATCATTCATAAATTCATTGTACACATAAATTATTTTTCTGAATGAAATAAATATCCAAAAAAGCTATTACGCACTGAAAATCGTCGAATTTATACTGAAACATTTCCAAGCATGATTGTTACGATGCATTCATAACACCTATTTTTATCTCTCCTCCCACTCTCCCTTACTGATCAGGACAATATAAGCCCGCCTCGGTAGCGTTGTGGTAACCTGTCTGCCTCACGTTCAAGAGGTCCCGAGTTCGAATCTCGGTCAGGGTGATTTACCAGGATAAGGTTTTTTCCCGTGGTTTTCCCTTATTCTTATTCTGAAAGACAAATGTTGGGTAACTCTAAGCTCTATGGACCCTGGGCTCATTTGAGCATCATTTCACCCATTCCATTCATCGTCCGATATGACTTAACGTTGGGGGATATAAATTACAAAAAGAGAGAGAAAGAATATAAGCATAGGAAACAAATCCGTCACGCATAACCTCTTTCATTGGTGTGTAATATTTGTTGTGTAAACATATCTGAAGGGTGAAGAAGTTAACAATGGCAATGAAAATGTAGTAAGTTTATGAAATGAAGTAAATGGATTGATGTATATTATCTTAATATATAAATGCCAATGATAAAAACATCATTTCGGAAATATCACACTTTGAATTTCGAGCCTTTTAAATGACTCACCCAACAATTCCTAACTGTTTGGTGCAAATACATATTTTAAAGACTGATTTTCTTTCAAATTTTCACATTTTAATGCCACCTTGACTTCAAATTTTACAACAGTTCCAGGTAAAATTATTCTTGTGAAGAACCGACCAACCAAGGTGCAGGCTGGCTGTATAACGCCAGAA
>CM060950.1:63759742-63944742 GCA_030765055.1 Mantis religiosa
CGTGTCTGTATGTATGCGTGATTGTGCGTGCCTGTAATGTCATAGCTCAATACTTTCCAAAACTGGAACTGGAAGAGTCATTGTAATCGAAACATTTTAAATATTTAAATATTTTTAAATGTTTTCTCAACAATAGCAAACGATTCCGTTAAATTGCGATACATTTAAAGTATTTCATTGAAAAATATGCATATATTGAAATGGCAGAAATTCAATAGCAATTTCTATGAACTCCTAAAAATTTGGTACAATTAATATGTCTAACGATTAAACATTAAATGTGAGAACAAGTAAACTAGCCAAAAATCTAGATTTCTTTAAAAAAAAAATAATTTAAACTCTGTGTTAGGTTTCACTACTTCGGCATTTATTTAAGTACTGTCATTATTCATTTGTTTCTCTAGACGCCATGGACAGGGTAAGAAATTTCTAGGCCGGTATACAATGACCCGCATCTAAACATCTGACCATCCATTTGGTTTTTATCAATTTTATGCGAGAGACTGAAAACAGATTTCTGGAGAATTCAAACTACATAATGTTTATGTCAAATAAAGTACCTATATTCATTAGGGATCGAAATATTGAAACTATAGAAGCAAATCGAACTTTTGTGCTTACTGTTGTTTTCTAATTCGGTTTTTTCCACTTCTGTATCCCATTGCACCATACTGGACGAAGGAAGAAATATTTCGTACCTAGCATTTGACGATACAACAAAACATCGAGAGCTTATCTTCTTCAGTTTGACCACGGCCGTGCACAAACATAAATCGGCGTTATCACTGTCCCATTTTCCGGATAATTAATCAATATCAAAACCCAAAACAAGGCTCCATAGAGGAAGCACGTGCACGGATATTATAAAATCGTTATATCCCCACCATGGGAAATGCCAATCACTAGCAAACAAAACCCACAAAAAATGACCCTTTGATAACGCTTAGTTTTAATAAGCGACAGTCTATTGTGATAACGAATGGCTCAAGTAAGCTGTGATGGGAAACTGGAGCAAAAGAGCGACTAAACACGTGATTGCCTCCTTCGCAACGTGACTTCTGCTTATATAATTAGTAGTAATACCACATGGGTATATTCTGGTGCACAATTAAAATGAAATACGTAAATTATGCGACGTGCCTACCTACTAGAACCCAACAGGATGTCTCTGTTGGGAACTTCTAGAGTCGTATCCGGGAGGGCCCTGGGTTCTATTCCCGTGACCCATGGGATTTTTTGGGCGTTTATGCGGGATTTCTTCTTACTGTTTATAAAAGAGGATCAGTGTCATATATGATAAGAATAATAACTGAAGTTGTAATACAGCAATTTAACACAAGGAAAGAAGGCAGTTTAATGCTAAGGGTATCTAAATAAAAGTTAAAACAGTATTATACAAAAAAATCATTAAAACTTAAGACTTTTAGAAATTTCACTAGCCCAAATTTATGTTTGAAGTACAAAATATGGATGCGGCGATCTATAATATCTCGAAAATAAGCTAATACTTATATAATAATATTTATTTGAACAAATATTGTACAAATATCTGCTGCAATTACAATACTCCACTCTAATTCTTCCTGATATAAGTACAAATATTGTCAGCTACGTCATGCTTATGGGTTATTTACTTCTGGGGCTCCCTGGCCATTTACCCCTAATTTTAGTCCATATTAACGTTCTATTTCCTCATTGTCTCTCTCTCACTTAATTATTTTGCTCTTCTTAACTACCTTTCCTTTACTCTCTCCACAAATTCCTCTATCTGCTTAAACCTTTTCTTTTTCGTGTTTTACTGTAAGTATCTTGTGTTACTATGAGTACACTTTTATTCTCAAATTTGTCGTTCAATATTTCTTTTCTACAATTTCTTAACTCTTTGCAATTATTTCTGCTCCACATAGTACAAAATTCCAGTTAACGCCCCTCTCGATAGAGTCCCAATCCTCAACCAGACTAAACCCTCTCTCCTTTGCCCTCACATATGTCTATATAACTTTCTTCTCCAATTTTTCTTCATTTTAAATATTTAAATAATTATCTCTTGCCAAACAGATTGCCCCTCAGTTCTTCTCTATCCATATTTCTCTATTCCAGTTGTTCTAATGTGCATATGATTAAAGAGCAGAAGAGAGGCTCAAGTTAAAGATCGTTTACCACATTATGATTCAGCAAAATATGAAGTTCCAGTAATAACTGAAAACGTATGTATTATCATAAACAGAGGAGACAGTTATGGCTATATTATTGCTGATAGTAATGCAGTTAAAATTCCAAAGGAATACTTGACCTGGTCATATATAACATAAAAAATGTGTGAGATGAAGGAATGATAATTTATCAGAATGTCAATAAATTCACACCCAATTAATATTAAAAGATAGTTATAAGCCAAAGTAATTTGTACATTTTTGACCTATGAACCCAACACACCCATTTCCGTCAATAAATATAGTCATATCGCACAGTAATCTTTTGCACTTATTTTCTCATTCAGAAATGCTACACTCATTAATGTTAATCTTTGCCACGGTAACTTTCCGATCAGTAAAGGAGGAATATTAGTTGCCAATTATATGATTAACTGAATGAATGATTTAGTATCAAGTTTAATCTTTAATCAAATTTACACCATCTGTTACTTCTTCTTGGAATTGCTTATTTTTAATTCGTTCCCTTATATTTAACGTTCTGTTGTGTATATAATGGAGAAGTATAATGAAACTGCTGTATGCATTTATAATTAATTTGCCTTCTGTATTTTTTTTTCAAATTAGTTTCACTTTGTAAACCTTTTGGATTTAATTTTTCCATATATTTTCTGTTATCCATGTAGTCATTTGATCTTGACTTAAAAATCTTACTAGACGTTATCCCTACTAGAGTTTTTCCCATTTCCTTAGTATTACATTTTCTCGTATCGTCCCTTCTAAAATATTATGCCACTTACAATGCATTCTATTGCATTTACTACACATCTCTCTCTCCTTCTCTCTCTTAGGTTACTTAAACTCATTACATCTGTGCTCGCTTAAGCATACCCCAAGCTATTGTACTCTATTTATGCTTCTCTTCACCATTAAATTTTAAATATTGCATTGTATCGATTACCATTTTTCGTTGAAAATGCTTATATTGATATTACATTTGAATATTGTTCATTCCAGAATTCCTTACTTTTGTTGTTAATTAAAGTTAGAAGAACAAATAACCAGTAGTTTTAACATTTAGTAGCGGTGAAAATCGCTCCAATATGTTGCATGAGTACAATAAGATAGAATTATAACTCAGGATATGTATGGTATGGTATATCGATTCAGAGCCGATAGTTCTGCAGTAACGTGTGGGGCGCGCATTAGGGATTTATCGTGTTCCATTCTGCTCGGATCGACCGCTTTGATTTTTCTCTTCTTATGATTTCCCTCGTTTGGTATACAAATGTTAGAGTCGTTCTCTTTGTGCCAGAATTACCTTTCATCTGTTTCATGGTTGGCAGGACTAGGCGAGAACGGTTGGTGTGCTGCATCAGGATAGTTTATTTTGCAAATTGGAACGTTTTTCCCAGGCCCTAGACTGAAAAGCTGAGGCGTTTTTCCTTCCTGGGAATGTCTCGTATTTTTCCGACACACTCAGATTGTGAGTAACTAGAGCATGTAAGACTGGCCTCACGAATGATACCATTTTGCCATCTTTAAGAATGTCATCCATACTACCACACTTATCAGCCAGATCTGGTCGCTCATTGCCTCTCCCGTTCATGCATCTCTTCCGGGAAGTCACACAAGCACAAATGTCCCGCTACAGCCTAGGTATAATGTTATATTCCACTTATTCCAAGCCTCTCAGCCTGACTAGTCCCATCCGTAACCACTTATCAACAATGAAGTTAACTACTAAAAATTGTTGGAAATTATCCGACGTACTTGACCTGTTTTGAATAATGATTTTGTGTTGCTTTATTCTTTCTTCAATGGGTCGTGACCCGTCTATTCCTTGAAGAAACGAAACGATATGTTCTTTGTTTTCTAGATTACCTATAGTGGCTTCCTATTTCAAGTTTTCAAATTCTATCTCTATACATATGCTTCTGTTGTTACATTTCCGAACTTCAAAAAATGGAAGGAAAGGCAAGGGTTCTTTGTCGTAGATTTATGACTAAGTTTCTCATTTTTCTAACTTGTGACGTTCGTGAAGCGAGGAAGGCTTCGCGAAGAGAGTGAGTTTAAGCTCTAGCCGTTTATTCACTTAGTTTTCATAGAAATAGGAGTACCTTTGTCTATGAAACGAACTTAAGCGCTTATTTCTCACTCATTGAACTTCTGACTGTCGTATGTGGCTAGCAAGAACTCCGAAGGAGGTGAACTTTGAACCCTGGGCTACAATTTGACGGAGCCGTATTCACCTTCTGCTGCTTCAGTGTAGCGGAAACGGAGCAATACAAACAACTATTGTGTATTTATTGAGTAGATGTCGTAATTATAATCTTATGTTACCTCGCATAATGAGAGACACTAAGGAAGAAGAAAAAATAAATGCGAAACAGGAAATATTAAGTCCATTCAATTTTATTGCGAGATGCAAGTGACTATTTATTTTTTATTTCCCGCTGTCATACCAAAATGTATGCAATATTTATTTAAATATCTAACTAATGTTGCTTCTTCTGTATGAAGTGGTAGTAATTGATAAGAAGAATGAAATAGTTCTATACTTAAACTAAATTAAACTTATTTATTGGCATCGAAAGCTGGAATGGGAAGAGAGAATGACTTATAGTAAGATTTTAAATTATACTGGGTGTTTCAAAACAACACCGAACGAACATATAGAAGAAGTTGCTAAGTTTTATGACACATATAGATCGCTTTTACCGCCAACAGGGCCGCATAAAAATGCTCCAGAATGAGTATGGATTAGGCAGTGACAGAAACAACGACGCGTGTCTCGCGCTGTCGGAGTTCAATGGTATAGGTCACACGCCATGCAGCGTGCTGTAGCTGTTTGTAAACATACGGGCATACGCCGCAGTAGCTTGCTACTATTAAGAATTTCTTTGGCTTATGAAACCGTAATAAGAATCTATTCCTTAATTATTGCTTATGAGTGTTTAACGTGCTCCAAAATTCCGTTATAGCAGTCCATGACGGCAAATAAGCTGGTGGACATACGCAACTTATACCTCCTAGAAGGAAGTTAATGTTAGTGCGGTTGAGGATGGAAGCATTAAATAATAAACAGAACAGAAAATAGCATCAAGGAATTCTAGATAAATTAACCAAAGCTAAATGGCTTGTACAATAAGACGAGCATTTTATTTCACGAGTTTGATAATACTAAATAAAGCATTTGTAACTGTAAAGGAAGCTATTTATATTTATTTTACAGTAAGTGATTGAAGGTATTGTACAACTAAGCTCATAACAAAATGCTCTGAAGTTAAATACATATTATCATTGATGTAAATATTTTTAAAACTCATATTTTTAATGAAACTAAATTAATAGTGCTTTCTTTGAACTCCCTTCAGCTCTTCCATCCATCAAAACCATATCCGTCATGTCGGCGTTCGTATTGTGCTTGAATTTGCTATCTAAGTACGCGTAAAATTCTCCCTAATAGGACGGAATGTGTAGTTTTACACTGAAGAGCAACCTTGCAACTGTACGAGTTATTAATCGACTTTTTCACAAACAACTACCCCTTGCCTCATTACCTGAAAGGTAGGCTAGGGTCACTGATAAAGAGTAAGAAGCAATGTTTTTGTTTTCATGGCCGGTGCGTCCCAATATCAACTTTTGAGGTTCGCACACCAGTTGTTTTTGCCCTGCCTAATCACAAAATCATGTAATATTTAATGCTGCATAAAGTTATACACCTAACAGAACTTCGAAGCTGCGACATCGAAATTCGGACTAGTTAAGTTATAAACCTCGCAACGGCTATAATCGTTTAGTGTCGTTTAGAAGTAACCTGTATAGATAATAAGTTTAACGCATGGGCATTAAACAGTAGTTCCATTACAATTACAACTCACATAAGAATAAAACATATAATAATCAGTACTGTGTTAACCAATAGTATTAGGAATAATCCAGTAATTCAGAACGGTCAGACTTTTATTTGGTAGTAGGAGAATTTCATTGTGAATCTAGAAAATAAATAGGAATTCCTTGATGCTCTGATCCCTTGTTTACTTCATGCAAATATTTGCCACATAACTATAAAATTTAAATTTCAAGAAACACAAGTGTACATCACTAGAATAACAACGAATTATTTATCAGAAATCATCTAGATTTAAATTGAACACCTTTTTGCTCCGATATGGCTCTCTGGTTCCGTTTTAAATACAGTTGAAAGAGATGTTATGTAAGGTTTGGTTGCATCACTTAAAAGGTTATGGAAGCTGTTTCTGTGGTATCCAACATCATTACTAAATCCTTCTGGACATAGACAAATTTCATTAATGTTTAAACAGTCCTGGTAAAACCGAAATATGAATGTACATATATTTGATATCAGTTCCCAGACAACCTGTATATACCAGTTTACGTATTAATGTGGAGAATTCATAGTCTAAGATGTATTTCAGCAAACCTAGAAGCTGACATTGGAGTACAAACGTGTTTAGCAATATGCATTAACATACATTAATGCAAGCCAAAGCCATCTCCTTTCTGTCTGGTCACTGGTACTTGGGCTGTAAAATTTGAGCTGGAAATTATACCTTTGAGCCTGCCTTAAATACTGATTTCCACAAATTTGTTCCAGGAAAAACTTTACAGCAAGAAATTTCTAATTTGTGTCTCTCTCTCCCTTTCTGTTCTGGAATTTCTTGGAAGATATTAATCGCGTCTGGTACAAATCACTATGCTCGTAACTCAACTGCCCGGGGTTCTACGTATAGTCACTGAATCGACATTACTTCATCAAAGCCCTTCCTTTACGTGAATGGAAACCACACAAGGAAACCACAATAACAGTGAGACACAAGAACATTTAAATTGGATAATCGGAATTATAAAAAATTCAAGGACGAAACATGTTTTGAATATAATTTGCATGATGTAGTCTATACCACAGCGTTGATTTACGCACTATATTGCCGCAGTACTTGATTCCTTCAATATTTTGTGGGAGATTTTATTTATGCTTTAACAGGTAATACAATTTTGTTCAATAAATTAAAAGACGAGACACCATTTGTAAAGCATGTGTTACACGTTTACGTAATTATGTGATTTAATACAGTATAAGATATGACTTTGGGAATGTTCTGTTTATATTGACTATGTAAGTCTCTCAAAAATTGTTATAAAATAACAGTTTCAGGCTAAAGCTAATTATATACGTCACAAATATTTCCAAGAATTGTGACAGGCCACTTCAGTTTACAATAGCTATTCCTAATGTTTGATAAACTATTCATTATGCATAATTAGTGTTGTTTGAGTTAAGTACCTTAACTATTATAAAATGATAATGTGAAATCACCTAACTGTTACCTAATTAGCATTCAAAGAGGTAAACAATGTGAAATCCAAGCCAGATTTGAAGGCTGAAATTGTTAGTGATAATCTCGAGACATGGGTAAACACAGGTAAAATCACCAAGGACCCCCCAAAACACCTTAGATAGGAAAATATAGCCCCCTATGTTTAGAATGCTAGGAATGAGAAAGTCGCCAGATGGCTGACTAGTTCCAGGAGATGACGTGTGCAAAGTCGATCGGGGTCCTTAAGGATTCCAAAAGGAAAGCATCCGGCTTCAAGTTCTCTTAAGGAGAGCAACGCATTTCTTAGTCTACCAAATCTGAAACGGGTGATTATATAGTATATGACTGGAGCGGAAAATTCGTGATAGAAGAGAGAACACCCCTACCTTTGCCTACCGACCCAGAGAAACCTCGAAAAACCCGACGCTCTTGCAAGTTCGTCACCAAGAACTTCCCATTCCTTGCCATGTGACTGTTTTCTTTGGGGAATTTGTCAGAGATAGTGTTTTCGATTCTTCAATTCCATATGGCTTAAATGAAATTAAAGAACATACACCTCTATGGCAAGTGTCCTTGCAGATAAATTGCATTGGTTTTGGAATGAATTTGGCCCTCGCCTTCATGTGTGTTATGTCACGTAAGTATCATATGTTTAATATTTGTAAATTCACAAACTAATCCTGAACACTTTCTCTAAAAATTAATGCAAACATCACGTATAATTTTGAATTTATAGCTCATTGAAAGTGCCTGTTACTTTTGTAACAGCCTGAATAGTATATATTATCACCAGCGTGAGCAAACAATATGCTGGGTTCTGTCACCACTATGATAATCGTTAAACTGATATGAGGGTAATATTTTTGTTCTCATGCTATGTGTGAGTAAGTTGGAATATCTCTTAAGATAACTCTTGTTTACCAATTCAGGATGTTTCCTCATCCTTTGAGACCAGCACTAGGCAGAATTTGATAATTAGATTACCAGCTTCACTTTTACCTACATTTCATGTAGTTTCTTACCACCCGATGTGATTTGGAATTTAGTTACAAATTACTATCGTTTAGTTTATTCTCCATTATCAGTATTCTCAATTAGGCTCCCTGCTGCAATTTGTAGATTAGGGTCAACTGCATATGTGCCAATATTCTTTCTCCAAACTGCACCCCTTCGAAAAGCCAGTTCTATGCAAATCATGCACCTATGTGATAGAAATAGGAATAGAATAGAAATGTGATAGGATTGGATTCCCAGGCTGAAGATAATATACATTATTTCTATTCCGTCTTACCAACAAATCAACCATTGTACTTTTCCTACACCGCTACTTCCATGTAAATATAACTGGCTATGTCTATGTCCAAATGGATTTGCAACTATTCTGTTCCACCAGTTGCAAACTTCCAGGTACCACGGAATTGCTTGACATCGTTCCATGTGCCTTAACTCCAGTTTCCCCTTTTTAATTTTCAAAATTTCATTAAAAAATTTCTCTATAAACCTCCAACAATTACTGTGCATTATAACAAAAGAATCTTAAACACTAAAGCTTTCCGTTCTACCTGCCCACTTTTTTAATTGATAACCAAAACATAAATCACTTTCCTTTATATTTGTAAGCAAATCAAAATCTTCTTTGGAGTTTAGGAGTTTTTAATAAACTTTTTCCTCATGAAAATCATATATACAAAATTGATCCAGCTGCTTTACTTATACAGTTTACTTCTGAGAATAGGAATATAATGGCAAAATATGGATATGTATTATGGAATAAAACGGTTGCTTTTTAAGGGATTTTGATTACCATGTGTGGTAGGGATTTAATGAAGCAGCTGGATTAAATTGTTGTAATAACCAAAATTACTGTGACAATTGTAAAGAGGCATAGCAGCGTATTGACGCATTATGCAGAAAGGAAATAAAAATACCATTAGACTTAAGTTTTGGGACTTTGCAGGTAATGAAAGATATACACCAGAGAAAATTGCTATTAAGTGCGGGGTTAGCCATTCTGCACATATGACTACATATTGTCGCGCGAGCGCTGGAACACCCTGTGGAAGCAGCTGGGAGCGGGAGACAGGGGAGGACCGTGTTAGCCACACCTACCCCTCGTCTGTCTTATAGTGGTGACAGGCAGTGGTCGGGAGAAAAACATGACTGTGCCGTCTGTTTCTCTTACACCTGGTTCTCGATCATTCTTTTACTGGAACATTCCCGCGGACACTGGAAGGCGGCGATATTCCTATATAAAGGGGGGTTGCAGACAGACGGGAGTCAGTCAGTCAGTTGGTTAGTGAGTGTGAGTGAGGAGACAGTCGCAGTTCTTGGTGTAAGAGTTAGTCAGTGACGTGTTAATGAACGAGAAGATTGTGCAACGGAAGACTGTACGTAACTGGTATGTGCATCGGAGTTTATGTAATCGCGAGTACAAGTGAAATTGTAACGGACGAATTGGTGAATTGTAATTGTGTGCAGCAAGTAATTCTGTGTAATTGGCAAGAGTTTAACTGTAAGTCGGTGGAAATAAAGAACATTTTTGAGTGGTGAAATTGGACTTTTCATTTCACGAACCCCACAAAGTCACACTGGTGTCAGGAAGCGGGAAGATAGCATCACCGAACATTACAACCATGGACGCGGCATTGGAGAAAATTTTGGAGAAGATGATGGAAATGAAGACGGAACAGACAGAAATGAAGACGGCAAATGAAAACCTCGCTGCAAAAACAGAAGCGGCAAACAACAACCTCACCGCCGAGTTGAAACAAATGAAGACGGCCAACGACAACATCACCGGGAAGATGGAAGAAATGAAGGCCGAATTAACAGCGAAGATGGAAACGGCAAGCAACTACTTGGCCACGACAATGACCGCAAAGATGGCCGAACTGACAACGGAGATGAGGGAGGCGAACGAGGTCCTCGCCGCCAAGTTTGAGGAACGGTTGGCTGGCGTGAGGGATGGCGTCACGAATCTGGGCAAGCGGATGGGTCAGGTAGACGACAGCCTTAATGATTTAGAGGAAAAGGCCGACAACATCGCAAAACCCCTCACCCGCCTGACAGAGGAACACCGACCTTATGTGTGGACGGAGGACGCCGAAGACGCTTTCCAGCACCTGAAGGAAACCCTGTGCAGTGCTCCAATTTTGGGTCTCCCACAACCAGGTGGCGCCTTCATTGTGGACACCGACGCCAGCGACCATTGCATTGGAGGTGTCCTATCGCAGATCCAGGACGGCCATGAGCGCACAAGGGTGGAAGAGAAGGAGCGTGCCGCAGCAGTCCGAGTAGTTGTGGCAGTGCCTGCTGAAGGCTGGGATAGCGCAGGCCTGAGGAGGGAGCAGCTGGCGGACGCAGACTTGGGGCCACTCTTGAGGGAAGTGGACGCAGGGACGAGACCAACCTGGGAGGACATCGCACCGAGGAGCGCCACCTGCAAGTCGTACTGGGCCCAATGGGACTCGTTGAAGACCAGAGAGGGCGTGCTGTTCCGGGTATGGCAGTCACCCGATGGGAAGGCGCAGAGAGAACAGTTGGTACTTCCCCGGAGCAAGGTCAAGGAAGTCTTGGAGGAAGAGCACGCCGGTACTTCAGGAGGACACCTGGGAGCGAACCGAACGATTCACAAACTACGGCAGCGCTACTTCTGGCTGAGACTCCGGCGGATGCTGGTGGTACACCTGGACCGCCTCGCACGCTACGATGGTGCTGTTCGGGGCGAACAGCTTTGAGGAGGGAGCAGTGTCGCGCGAGCGCTGGAACACCGTGTGGAAGCAGCTGGGAGCGGGAGACAGGGGAGGACCGTGTTAGCCACACCTACCCCTCGTCTGTCTTATAGTGGTGACAGGCAGTGGTCGGGAGAAAAACATGACTGTGCCGTCTGTTTCTCTTACACCTGGTTCTCGATCATTCTTTTACTGGAACATTCCCGCGGACACTGGAAGGCGGCGATATTCCTATATAAAGGGGGGTTGCAGACAGACGGGAGTCAGTCAGTCAGTTGGTTAATGAGTGTGAGTGAGGAGACAGTCGCAGTTCTTGGTGTAAGAGTTAGTCAGTGACGTGTTAATGAACGAGAAGATTGTGCAACGGAAGACTGTACGTAACTGGTATGTGCATCGGAGTTTATGTAATCGCGAGTACAAGTGAAATTGTAACGGACGAATTGGTGAATTGTAATTGTGTGCAGCAAGTAATTCTGTGTAATTGGCAAGAGTTTAACTGTAAGTCGGTGGAAATAAAGAACATTTTTGAGTGGTGAAATTGGACTTTTCATTTCACGAACCCCACAAAGTCACAATATACATTTAAGGCTTTAGAAAATATTGCTACTTTAAATGTTGTTAAAAATACCAAGAGAAAGTTTGTATTTGTTCCAAAGTTCAAAAAGCCAATATCAGCTGCATCTGCTGCCGCAATAATTAGTTCTACATTTTGGAAAACTGTTTATGATATGGAACCTAATAAGTATATTAAGCATAAGTATATATTGTCACCCAATTATCGGAAGGCACGACCAACTGGAGCTGGGTAGGGGACAGTAGGAATTCAGACAACGCCCACCCATTCATCTTTTAGCGCTAACATAGGGGATGGTTAGGAAAGTGTCACTAGGCACTGTACTGTCTCTTTACCCTCCCCCTGACTTCTGGAACAACCAGGATATTTCATCTAACCCGGAACCTTCTAGATTGGCCAGTTGGTCCTATAATAGCGACGCTTCGGGCTGGAAGAGAGCACAGTTCTGGGCGAGCAGCCGTGAAGAGCGCCGTGCTAGCGAACGGACTGGAAGACTGTGTACGTGTATCAGAGGAGTTGTACGTAATTGTGAGTGTGGAGTGGACTTGTGACAGGCGAACTCGTGGATTTTAATTGTGTGCGCTACGTAATTCTATGTAATCGGCAAGTGTTCCAACTGTAATTCGGTGGAAATAAAGAATATTTTGAGTTTGTGCAATTGGACTTTTAATATAACTAACCCACAAAGTCACAATATGTATTGGACCGAATGTAGATAACACATTTGCAATTAAGAATGATGAAAATAGTTATGGAAGGTGGGATATTTAATTGTTAGGTTTTCTGTTTAGCATGTTTTACTGATAGTGCAATGCAGGATGATGACTAAAGAGAAGATTTAAAAAATGAATGTTGTAAAAATAAATATGCACACTGTACTCAAAAACATAATCCTGAATTATATTCCTGGAATTAGAAATCCTGAATTCTATTCCTGGCCAGGGCAAACGTTTTACAAAGTTAAAGAATGAAGGGAATACCAAGCACTATGGGATTTTTACACACACACACACACACACACACACACACACACACACACACACACACACACACATATATACATACATAGTGTGACTTTGTGGGTTCGTAGAATTAAAAGTCCAATTTGCCGAAATTCTAATTGTTCTTTATTTACGTAGAGATTCACTGTTCAATTCACACGTAACAGCATTGCATCACATAACAACATAATCTTCTAAGGTCGATGACAATAACAGCGTCCAGTTCAGCTCTCTTTACAACAACACTCTTGTTACGCAACTTCAAATATGACTCTCGTTTTACACACAACTGACTCATCACTAGCCATGGCTTCTCTTTATACACCCATTTATGAATTCCAGACCGTTC
Organism: Mantis religiosa; assembly: GCA_030765055.1. Classification (NCBI taxonomy): domain Eukaryota; kingdom Metazoa; phylum Arthropoda; class Insecta; order Mantodea; family Mantidae; genus Mantis; species Mantis religiosa. Next base: position 63,772,896 of record CM060950.1, read on the forward strand.
TCTACAATCACTAGATGTTTCTCGAATCAACAAGGCATCTAATGATGTAATCTGAATATGCTATCACATTCCGGAAACGTCTCGGCCGGCAAGTCTTTTATCTCGGCTATCGGTTTACACTAGCCGCGCTAACATTAACTGCTTACGCAAGCTCTTCATTACAGTGAAACAATATCCGCCGTCTGTTTTCTATTTGTGCCGAAACTTTATTGCCTGTTGCCGCGACAATAGGGATGGGTCCTCGATACTTGCGATACCTCGACACTCACGATATAGCATGGTATCGATATCGAACGATACTACAGAAAGTTCGCTCCCTACTCTTTCAATACTTCGGTGGTGATTCTGCAATTTTTAATTTATTTTAAAATACAAAATATTACTGCGAAAGTAGAACATTGCAAAGCCCGAGAAATTGCCAGGAATGTGGCAACTGTAGAGTAACATTATGCAAGAAAATAATCGTGTGTCAAATTCAGTGCCAGTTACCAATTCCCTAGAATAAACCACTGCATATCTCAACGACGATTTGTCACTTCCTCTTTCTAGTGAACTTGTTTCCTGGAACACAAATTCAAAATTCCAAGAAAAAAAGGTAGCTGTGGAATATTTGTGTATTCCACCTGAAACAGTTTTCTCTGAAGGACTATTTAGACAGCAGAACTAACCGCAGTGACAGGCAGCGATTAGGAGGCTGCGAATTAATCGAAGTCAGATAATTAAAAAAGAAGATAAATTAAAGAAATGCTTTGCTAAACTAATATAACTATCTTGATATAATTATATGAAATTAGAATGATTAAAATAGCGGTTAACCTAATGAATAAGAAGGGAAGAATATTATTTAATATAACATATATACTGGCATCCAGGCAAGAAACAGAAAATATTCTTGTAAAAATCTGTACACGTCGCAGAGACAGGAAAGAAGGACCGTTACCTTCTTTGTGCTAGTAAAAGTTCGATGTCTGAAGACTATTGTATTCTTTCAGCTAGGAATGTTTTGGGACAAAGGACTTTCAAAATGCAATTGAGTATGAACGCTAAAGAGACTTACTTCGCTGATTTTGTAACGATGCATACCGCTACAGGCAACTCAGGGTAGGCGTTCCCCAAGTCAGGGTGGGCGGAACGTCAGTGAGTCATAAGAGTTTTGCAAACCAATGCGAAAATTCGGAATATAATGAGAAATCAATAATAATGTAACATTTGAGAAGGATGAGCTAGTTTGGTCACGTGATAAAGTTAGAGAGGGGATCAGAATAAGGTTCGAACTGAATGGTGAAGTAAGATAAACCTTACTTACAAGTTGATACTACGACAGGAAGAACGTGTTCATGTGCATTAAGAAGAGAAGAGAAGATTTCGAAGTCTGAAACGTGGTCACCGATCCAAGTGGATAAACATAGATTCAAGAATTAAACCAAATAATTCTACAACAAACCAAGTATTATTAATACGACTGAGTAAACAACAACCACCAAAATTCATTTCCTACAACCATTCACCTGAGGATAGCAGAACTCATAGCTCCAATTAAACTCCAATTAGAACCGAATTAATTTAACGATGATATGCGGGTTTGCCGCAACTCATATGTGGCAGACTTGATCCTGTTAGAGTGAGAATTCAAGTATTTTTGAACAAAACTTATAAAAAGAGACTTTTTTGCCTTTAAATGTCTAATGTAGAGTTTAAAAATAAGAACATTGATTGTTTTCAGTTTTACTTCGTTATATCCGTGAACCTATTTAATTTCATTGGCATTACACGGTTTCGCCAACATTCAATTTTGCATTGAAACTAGAAGTAGAAATGTGGGTATCGAGTATCGAAGTATTGGGTATGTTGGGAAATATCATGTATCGATGTCCGGAATCGAGTATCCAAAAAACTGTTATCGACCCATCTCTAACATATACCCCAGTGATTTGAACCTGGCAACTGACGGTGTCGTTCAGAAACCATATGTGTTTATAAATAGACAAATTAACTTTTTTAAAATGCGTTTTTGGTTTAAAAATATGTCTCTAAACATGAATTTTCCGAGAAATTGCGGCATGCAACTTTTTGGATGTAATTCAATACTTACTCTACTAATATTAAATGCTCTTAAGAGATATTAAATGCTCAAATTCACTGAAGAAGTGAGTTTCACAGCTTAGTGTTAGTAAGTGAGGTTTACAAAGGTTTGGAGCATTGTTTCGAACTAGCCCCATTTTCTTGTTGTGAAAAACATTTACTTGGACACTATACACTCTTGATGTTACGTTGAGTGTAAGGAAAATTTGAGTATACGCTCTAGTTGGAACACTATCGGAATGACACAAATAAGATATGAAACGTTATGAGGCAGATAACAGGATCATGTTTCTGCTTTAAGCAGTTTATCTCAACGTGTAAAACATGTTAATGTAACAAAGAGTGTGATAGTTTGATGTGAGAATCGTACCTTGCACTTGACAGTGACATACTTTACGTTGTAACAGGAATATTTAATTCTAACATAAATTACGCCTTGTATCTGCCCTAGCAAGTTTTTTTTTTAACGAAATTTATTCGGAATGAAAAGTACTTCGGGGACCAGAAAGTTCCCAGAAAGTTGAAGCTACACGTTTTTCTTTTTAATGCAAATATGTTGAACATACCGCATCTGGACTAAATCGTTAGAGATATTTTAGAAAAAATAAAAAATAGACAAAATCTGTTTCCTCGGAGGTAAAAAGTTGCATCCTATGACTAAAGGATTAGGATTACTACGAAGGGGATTTGGTACTGCGACTAGTCTTGATCTATTGTACCTATGGCCCCAAGTGGGGCATTCCCAGGAGGAAGTATGACGCGAGAGGAGACAGAGGGCTGCCGAGCTAAGGAGCCACGACAGTGCAAAGGACATGTTCCCTACCTTTTACTTAGAAGGAAACCTTCTCCGGTAGGCCAGGACAACGGGCATTCATTCCTACGGTGGTTCGGAAGTGTTCAGAGACCGGCAACCGATCTAATGGAGGAGAAGGTGGTTTACTCAAAGTATATGATCTTGCCATGAACCCCGACACTTCTATCCTGAAAGAGACCACAAGAAGAGAGATGATGTGAAATGATAATGGAGATGAAAAGGAGGGACTGGATATTCGTGAGATGTAATTAACCTACCCGACATTTGTCTAGCGACCTGCAAAAATCCCCGAAGAAACCCATTGTTCAGATAGGTCGGCCACGGGAATCGAACCCGGCTCTCGCGAATGCGTGCCAAATCCTATGACTAATGCCAACTCCTATTGTATAGCTGTGCAATGTTTTCATCCTATGTTTTAAAATTTACTTACTCGCAGTTATTAGGGGAAGTAGGTATTGTAATCCACCCAACAATTCCGGTGCGAGATTTCACCAGAAATACACGTTTTGAGATCTTATGAATCAAAACAAACTATTTCTGAAGAAAGTACCTTGTGAGCGTGTATGTGAATAGCATAACTCAAAAAATGAAGGCAAACTAGGGGTCTTCTGAGGTTGCGACATGGAGATTTTTTGAGAAATTTGACTTTGTCAGAAATGACGCTAGTGATTTGGATTGAAATGCCAAAGTTTAAGCTATTTTAATGAAAATTAAATGTTTTTTTCTGAATTGTTCCACAAACCGTCTACATTATGGACATATTTTGAATAACTGATGAACCGCAACAATAGATACTGCACAACAATAGATAACCGGTAAAGCACACAATATAGGTGAAAAATCATTTCAGAAATATTACGTTATATTTTACTTATTGTTTCCCATTCTTCATTCGTTTAAAATTTTATTTGTGTCATTCTTTTGGAGCGACCACAAAGACGTTGAGAAAAGCAAGTGGAGACCTAAGGTATAAGAATTGCTACTGTGGAGCATGATTTACGTTAGGATCTTTATCGAAAATTTTGTGGGTGCACTCACATGACCTTTTTCACTTCCCCCGATAGCTAATGTTTAAGAGCCGATCGCTAAGTTCGAGCTCTGACAGTCTACTCTATTTGTATGGTCAGGATATAACAAACGAATAGCGACTTCCCATTTGAGAATAGTATAATGACTGCAAAATTCAAAGAAATAAACATAATATTTTGGTACTTGCTCACTCCACAAGAATATATTTGACATCAATTGGGCGTTTTAACAACATCTATACCTTTTGTGCAAAAAAATTTGTGTGTCTCCAAGAATTTACCAGTTATGCAAGACACTCAAATGAAGATGACTTCTGGGAACATTCTTGAAAACTCTAAGGGATAAATTTAATTTTATAGAAATATCTTTAAAATATAGTTTTTCAATCAGTAGGTTTGCTTTTCTGGAGTTAATAGGGATTTGAAATGTTTTCCATGCTAGGGGTACTACGGAATAGAGGGACTTTCTTGAAAATCTTCGTCTCATCTGTCAAGTACGCTTAATTTAAACACTAAATTTGGCATTTAATCGATTTTTCTTTTTGAGATATGCACTCCACAGATCCGCATTACACACACACACACACACACACACACACACACACACACACACACACACACACACACACACACACAAATCAAGAGAGAAACACACAGCTACCTTTTTCTATAACACCATTTTTAGATTCAGATCAGAAAGAAACGGCTTAGACATGAACACAGGTAAAACCAAGGCCATCAAGTTTAGAAGAGGAGGAAATATCTCCCAAACTAACATCTTATTATGTGGAACCGACAACTGACAAAGCCTATAGATACCTGGGACTTACACTGCTGCTAACAGGCAAAATCTTCACTAAGCATGTAGAGGAAAGATGCTCGGCAGCGACAAAGGCTATGTTTGACATAAAGAAGATGCATAAATTATCTATGGGCACAGAACTAAGACTTTTTCCACATCAAAATAGCTCAAATCACGTGCTACGCGATCAGCAAAATATGGGCACACCTAGCAACTGCGAACACGAGGAGACTCGAGGCAGTGAAAGCAACGTTCTTCAAGAAAGCCCTCCAAGTATCTAAATCAACCCGATCGAGGATAACATACATACTGGGGTCACAGACTACTTTATAAAAGAGATAAGACAGACCTTGGCCTTCAAGTTACACCGGCGTGTGAAGAGTATATCAAAATAAGGGAAGAAAAGGCAGCAAACATAGATCGGAATTTCTTTCTAACACCAGCCATGTACACCACAGAGTGGAAGAAGCCTAACTTCGAGCTACGACATATACACCCGAGAACGTCAGCTCATGGATTCCATCACAAGATCTGTGGACAAAGAGGACACGAGGACACCACCTGGTATCATAAATATGTACCTGCACTATTTGTGGTCAGTTTTGTGGATATTATCACATATTTTCATGCCAATCAGGGACTTACTGACGGTTTGTGCAAAAGACGATCGCATTTGAAGATCAGTATAGCATTATATTAATCCATATGTACATATTGTGTTCAATAAGTCTTATAAAATAGCTGTATTTCCTATTAAATACCAGTATCAAGCTTTTTAGTGGAATACAATACTTCCCCTATTTACTATATGTATTAGGGAAAGTGTAAAGTTGTGAACATTGCAGACCATCACCGAAAATTGTGGAAGTACTTGGGTGGCATTAACTGCCATAGAATATCAATTAAAACTGCGTGGAAGGCAGAAAATAATCACACATTAGAGAGAAGAAGACTAAAGTCCAGAGGTAAGTGATGGTAGCCTTCGTAAGACAGAATTTTAGATGTACCTTGCTAGCTTGTAACATATGGTAATCATCCTATCTGAGCGTTTGAAGAAACACCAAAAAGCACTTCATTTCGTTAAGCTTCGGCATGTTCAATGATGAATGCGACCCAATGTGTGAAGAGCATCTCAAAAGAACACAGCTTAAGCTAAGCTTTATTGACCTTTTTACCATGTTGAAAACTATGTAATTTTATAAAAAGGAAATTGAAATGCAAAACATCAGAGCACTGTTTTTTAAATATACACATAAATAAAAATTGAAGGAAATAAGTTTATGTAGAATATTCCATAGTATGCACAATCGATAGCAGAATAAAATTCATAATCAGGAGAATACTTGAAGTTTGTTTGATGGATGAAATGTAAAAATTACTTCTTGGTTTTTCGCTCTAATGATATAAACCTTTCCATGTTAGTTTTATTCCAATATGCTTCGGATGCCACGGTTTCAATAAAACCCTCTAATTTAATCTGAAGGAACTGTGAAGATGAAAACGCTAATATTGATATAACATGATTATATAGGATCACTATAATATATGGTAACCCATTCGCGGACTCTTTCTACTGCACGAGAGAATCGGGGAATTGTCCCGTCAGAAGCTTACTGTTATGTGTTTCAAATGGGAAGGGTTCTGCAGTCCAGCTAATCAGATGCCGTATTACATTCAGCGTTGCCAGCTTGTTAGGCCACTCATTTTATATTTCCCTCTCTCTCTCGCACACTCATAAAACATGTAGCTATGCTTGGCGCAGACGTAAGGGTAAGCAAATTATATTTTACAAACTTTTACAATTATACAGTTGCCAAAATCAAAATTGGAAAAAGCATTTTCGCAAACTATGTTTATTTTAAAATACTATAACTATAATTATAGTTTATAAATTACCTGTTGTTATAATCCAATGGAACTGCCAGTGGCTCATCCATATCGCTGTCAATGTCACTTACGTCAAGAGACAATTCGTCATTGTCACTGTCTTCATCGTCTGAGTCTTGCAAATTTAGGATTATAGGTTCCCAAATCTCGTCACGTGCTATTTCTTTCCTAAAATCGTGTTCTTGAAGGTTTTCTACATGTCTCACGCAGTTTTCCCAGTCTTGTTGTGTTACCTTGTCAATTTATTCGTGAACAAGTCGTTTAACGTCTGTCAGTTTAAAATTATTATTTCTGTTTCCAATCCCCCTTTTTATTTGAGCCCACACCAACTCAATTGGATTATATTGGCAGTGGTAGGTAAGGTGGCAGGCGTATTACCTCGTATCCCGTTTCAATTGCAAGTTGGTCAAGCTGATACACCTTTTCCGTGCTTTTAAATGCAAGTACTCTTTGCAATAACTCATTTTTAGTTTCTGTTTCCTAAAACAATTTGAAGAACGTGTACACCATAAAAATAATACTTCGAGCCTGACTTCGCAATGCCTGCCTTTTCGACTCGCCACTAAATTCACCGCAAGAAGCCATTGCACTACTTTACTCTTACTCTACTGTTGTGTAAAGAACAAATGAATGATATTGATCTGAACTCTCCAGAGTAAATAAACACTTCTTATCCAGCATTCAGTCATAAACATAAGCTTACAGAATTCCACAGGCTAACAGAAAATGAAGTGTTTGCTCTTTCTCGAATTTAACACCTTGACTTACTCACAGTAATTCTTTCATCCGTCATGTCAGTAGTTTAAATTTTAGTACTGAGTAATTAAAAGTATATGTACATACATACACATCAACCACTTTGAACTCTCTGGAGTAAATAGAGATTACGAACCATTCATAAACAAAGATATAATGTGACCAGACACGTTCTGCCAGGGCAGTAGGAAATGTATTGTATCCTCTCGCTCGAATTGGATTATTCAAAGTAATTCTTTTATCACGCCATGTCAAACATTTACGTTTCAGTTCTGAGTAATTACAAATATATGTACAAGCATACATGTCAACCAATAATGATATTCATACAGTGCTTACGTCGCGATTTATTGTTATAATACAGGTAATAGTGGTTTACTTATTTGTATTAGAAAAACTATTTGAGCTAAAACTATGGGGTTTTCAGGGTTATGTTAGATACATTGCATACTCTCTACCTTCCACGTGGAACAGTTTTGGCAAAATATGATTTTTTGTCTTAGCGCGAACAGTATTTCATACAGATTGATTAGGTTGGCGCTCGTCATACACCACTTAGCGGGAATGCAATACGACAACACCGCAGGACTGCGATTGGTTGCTCACCTAGTAGCGCTCAAGGACAAACACCTTCCCATTTGAAACACATAATAAATAAGCCTATTTATACTAAAAACAGGCCTAGTTACACTAAACGCTAGAAAATACTGCCCCGTGGCGTAGCAGGCTAAGAGAGCATGCCTTCGTCCCTGGTTACGATAAACTTCGATCCCACCCATGGGGTGCGGATTTTAAGTCCCGGGTATAGAGCCGGTGCTCACTCAGCATCTTGAGGAAAGTGAGAACCTTACGCTAGGTAAGCGGCCCTGCTCACGAAAACCAACGTTCCGGCTGGGGGATGCCGAGATGCTGACCACGTTTCCTCCCCGTATCAGTTGGATGATCGCCCACCTCTGCCGTGCTTAAGGTGACGGCAGTCGGGTTGGTAGCCCTCTTAGGGCTCTCGTGCCAGGGTTTATTATTAAATGCTAGAAATGTGTTCTTTTTTCATTTATACCCCGCCGTTCTCCTTTCGAACATATCCAAGGTGCTAAGCCATATTCGTTTTAATCATTAGTTCACGCACACATTCACACTTTCATGCATACTGCCAGACTTTGGGGAAGATGAGAGTAGTATACAATTGAGCGTTTCAGCACAGTGTAGATAAGATGTTGAACTCTCCTCTGTGTTAATATATGAGTGATGTAGAATGCTCATTGATTTAGAACTCTCCTATATGAAAATCGAGTTGTAAAAGAAGGGGAGTGTTGGCGTAGTGCCGTTCTCCCCTGTGCAGTGAGATGTTTTTGAGGGTTGGGGTGATGATGATGATGATGATGATGATGATGATGATGATGATGATGATGATGATGATGATTGTGTGTGTGTGATGTGTAATGTGTGATGGGTGGGATGGGTAACGGGGGTTCCGGGGATGTTTGAATTAAATGTGAATTCTTTTCGATGTGTGTGTGTGCTTGAACTCTCATGTATGAATATCGAAGTCTAGGGTTCGATATTGTGATGGGGCGGGGTGGGTAACGGGGGTTCCGGGGATGTTTGAATTAAATGTGAATTCTTTTCGATGTGTGTGTGTGTGCTTGAACTCTCATGTATGAATATCGAGTGTAGGGTTTGATATCTATTACGTTTAGTGTATGATATATGATGCAGTATCGTTATTCTTTAGATAAAAGAATATCGAGAGAAAGATTAGGTATGTTTACTGGGAGAGATTTATGAAAATAAATGTAATAAGACATTCTGGTAAGGGGTGTTCCCTATGCAGAATCTTTCCTTGAGCTATTGTATCCAAGAGCGATGTAAAGGTTAAGAAAAGGTTAAATTCCATTCCCACATCGAGGTACGAGAAAATATAAATCTATTCCACATTGATGAAGTATAAGAATGGAAATGTAAATCTATGTGAGAGGGTCGCATGACAAAGAAATGTCCCCTCTAAGCATGATAAAAGTGGTACATAGCAAGTGTATATAAAATAAAAGCACTACCCATCTCTTTAAGAATGATAAAAAGAAAAATTGAGAGAAAAGTATAAGAATGCAAATGTAAATCTGTTTGAAAGGGTTTTCATGATAAAGGAACGCTCCCTCTAAGCACGAGTACCTAAAAAGAATATTCCCTCTAAGCATGATAAAAGTGGAACATAACATCGAAAATAAAATAAAAGCACTTACCATCTATTTAAAAATGATTAAGATAACGAGAGAAAAGTATCTCATCTTCAAGTAGATATGAGTAATACAAAACTGATCAATCAATACGATAATATATATACGCAAGTAGGGGTCTATAGTGTAGATATCCTAACTATTCATGGCAAGGTATCACCCTCCATATAAAAAAATTGTCTAGAAAATCTCCCCTCAGTATTACGAATACTCCACTGAACTACATCCCCCTTGGTATGTAGGTCAGAGAAAAAAAAAGAGTTAATCTCTCCAGACTGGTGACAGGGGTGATCAAAACATTCCTATTGCTGTAGCGAAGTCTAATTTTGTCAAATAACGTTAGGAAAAAAAAGAATATATTTTAAAATTAAACGAATGAATCTATATATTTGTATGAATGATGAAACAATACTATGAATGTGTTAGTATACCAAATGTAAAAAAAATCAAATGTTCAGAAAAATATATTTTGTACAAGTATGTATATGTGTAAAGAAATGTGTAACTATATCACCCTCCCCTCCAAGATGTAGGGAACGAATCACAGTTAGTGTGCGCACGCAACATGGTGTTTGGGAAGGAGAGATACGGTTGGAGGGGGTGTAAAAAATGATGAACCTATATAAAGTTTAAACTATGATAATAAAGTTACTAGTAATACCTTCGAACTTATAACGTAGTCACAACTACTTTAAACATATAGCGTAATATGTAGACAGTAACACCTCTCCCGGACGGGGGGGGGGGGGGGAGCGGAGCATCTGTTAATAAATACCGCAGTACGGATGTGTGAGGAGGCAGTCGATTCTCTGGAAATATGGATCCTACAGGTAAGATAGAAAAGTTGTATACTGTAATTCATTTTTTATCTCTGTTTACGAAGAATGTTGAAGTAATACTGATTCGTGTGTGCTTATATGTATGTTTCAGATCATGAGATGCTACAGCTAAATCAACTAGCTGAAGGTGGAACACATCTTCCCACAAAGAAACTACGTGAATTAGATCAGTCCGATCAACACATCATTCGATCCGTCAAAACCGTGAAGACCAGATATGGTGAACGGGTCGTCGTCGAAACATCAGATTTCCAAGTCTTCCTCCCGGAGAGATTCAAACACATGACCGCAGCGCAGAAAGATCTACTAAATCGTGGTGACTGCATACTCCAATACCATGGCGAGGAAACACTAGAAAGTGGTTTCAAACGACATAAATTGTCTTTTTTAAGCAGCCCGTAATGTCGTCAAAAGGTGAGTATAATTATTGAAAAAATTTCATAAAGAAAGTGATAATGTAGTTACTTGCATGTAAATGTGAAATCGTACATGTTGTATTAGAACTTAAAGTGTTAATTATCGCACGTCATGTAGTATTAGTAATTGAATGTAGTTACTTGCATGTAAATGTGAAATCGTACATGTTGTATTAGAACTTAAAGTGTTAATTATCGCACGTCATGTAGTATTAGTAATTGAGAGTGAACGTTGTAGGGTTAATTTTCATGTGTAATAATTACGTACATGTGATTATCGTAGTTCAGTTACGTTATTTCACATGCATGTTAGTTACGTTTGTTTGTTACACGTAAAAGTAACGTTGTAGGTGAAAAAAAGAACGTTAATTTATATGTGTAAAACGTACATGTGAATATCGTAGTTCAGTTACGGTATTTTACATGTATATGGTTTACGTTGTGTGTTTTTATCATTTATGTAAGGGAGAGAGCATTACGTAAAACAGTTACATACTATCTGAATATTGTAGTTACGTGATGATAGCAATAATTGTAAAATACATAATCATTATGTAACTATTTTCATATGTAAAAGTTACATGCATGTTACGTTCTACGTAAAGTATAGAGTTTACGTAAAATTGAGATTCAGACATGTAAAAGTTATTAACATGTATGTTATTTCTGTTACCACCTTACATACATGTAAATCAATGTTCCCGTATGTAAAGTTAATCGAATGTTGTAATTGCTTTTTTCAGAAACGACGACAAGATGCTCCGATACTGCCACTGGACAACCCTCGATTCAGCAAGATGAAACCTGTGCGAACGTGACCCAGGCTGAAGGATTACGATGTATTCACAGTGAGTCTGCTTTCAAAAAACGATTATCTACCTACGAAATTCACAACTGTGTTAATATACTTGACCCCGTCATATTGTTAGCAGAATGCAAACCTTTAATTTTGAATGAAATTGATAAGGGCTTAAACATGTATAAATCAGGTCTTAAGATAGGATCCTGTTTATCCTGTCAATATGTCATAATATCACAAGAGAGCGATAATATTCATACATTTAACTTTAACAGTAAACTTGAGGTGATATTGCAATCTACAGATAAATCTATATGGTATGAAGAGAAGATTGTACAACCTATACTAGATCATATGGATAATTTTGAATCGCGTACCAGTTCAAAAGCTTTATACAGTATTGAGAAATTAACAATATATGTGACACAATACGATTCATTGAATGCAGGGATGTATACTGAATTACCCGACTTTATAAAATCGAAGAGAGCTGTTATTATCATTCGTAATACTGATAAATATTGCTTTGCATACTGTCTGTTAGCATCCAAATACCCGGTAGAACGTAAAAAGAATCGACCCACTTCCTATAAAAGATATGATTTTTGTAACGAATTTAACTTTGAGAATATAACATTCCCCGTATCATTGAAAGATGTAGAAAAATTCGAGAATCAAAATTCAAATATTTCAATAACGATATACGGTGTTGAAAATAAATCGATTATTCTCTTATATCAACCAAGAGAGATAAAATCACATCATGTTAATCTTTTAATGTATAAAAGACATTATTGTCTGATAACAGACTTGTCACGTTTGCTAGGACAGCAGCTAACTAAACATAATGGGCGAAAATGGTTATGTAACAATTGTAACTTGTATTTCACATCAGAATCACGTTTAAATAGCCATAAAAAGAGGTGTATGATGAATCAAATTATCAGAATGCCCGAGGCTGGTAAAACTGATCTCGTTGAATTTAACGCATATTCGAAATGTCTAAAAGTTCCATTCGTGGTTTATGCAGACATAGAATGTATCTTACGTAAGGTAGATTCGTGTCAAGATGTATCCAGTAAAAGTTGGACACGTACCATTCATAAACATGAAGCGTATGCAATTGCATTACATTTGGTCTGTAGTTATGATAAAAATTTAACACGTTTCAAATCATTTGAAGGTCCATATGCAATTGAAAATTTTCTTAAAGAATTAACGTCAATTGCAAATCAGGTCATTAATATATATGCTAATAAAATTGAAATAAGTATGAGAGATGTGGATGAGCTAGAATATCAAAATGCAACACGATGTCACATATGCAAACGTGAATTTCTTAACTCGTGCATAAAGGTTCGTGATCATTGTCATTTGACTGGAAGTTACGTTGGCCCAGCTCATAAGCACTGCAATTTAAATAGGAAAATGCCAGGATTCATACCAATATTCTTTCATTTCTTGTCAAAATACGATGCTCATTTCATAGTAAAGAAACTAGGTTACGATACGGAACCTATCAACTGTATTGCACAAACTTCTGAAAATTACTTATCCTTTAGCAAAAGATATACAAATTCGAATGGAATGAGTATATATCTAAGATTTCTGGATAGCTATCGTTTTTTGGATTCAAAACTTAGTAACCTTTCGGATATGTTAGAAGCAGATGATTTTCATTACACCAATAATATGTACACGAATCCTTTGCATAGACAACTGATGAAACGCAAAGGTGTCTTCCCGTACACGTATGTGGATTCTATAGAAAAATTATACGAGAATAGTCTACCATCCAAACATCAGTTTGATCATGTAAGCGATGAGGATTATAGTCATGCTAGAACGGTATGGAATGAATTCAATGTTAAAAATCTGGGTGAATATTTAAATATATATCTTAAGGGCGATACATTAATACTAACGGACGTGTTTGAACGCTTCCGTGAATTAAGTATCGGTTTGTACGGACTCGACCCGTGTCAGTATTACACACTTCCCGGATTAGCCTATGATGCAATGTTAAGAACGACTGGTGTACAGATTTCATTATTAACAGATAAGACTATGCTAGATTTCTTCGAAAAAGGAATAGGAGGTGGAATTTGCACTGTGTCCAAACGGTATGCAAAGGCGAATAACAGATACATGACTAGCTATGATAACACTCAACCAACTAATTATTTAATGTACGTTGACTGCAATTCTTTATATGGATATACAATGGAAAATGATAGCTTACCATACACTGATATAAGGTGGCTAACTGATGCTGAAATTAAATCAATAGATTTTATGTCTATTACAAGTGATTCTGACGTGGGATATGTGTTGGAAGTAGACTTTAAATATCCACAGGAACTTCATGTTAAACAAAATGATTTGCCATTATGCCCTTTGAATGAAATCGCGCCAGGTGATAAGTATACAAAATTGCTAACAACATTGAATGATACAAATAAATACGTATTACATTATCTCAATTTTCAACAATGTGTTAAACTTGGTTTGATTCCATCGCGTATACATAGAGTAATAGGTTATAAACAATCTAACTGGATAAATCCTTACATTGAACTCAACGCTCGTAAACGTATTGAAGATAAGACGAAATTTGGTCAAAATCTATGGAAGTTAATGAATAATTGTGTTTATGGAAAATTTATAGAGAATGTAAAACGTTATAATTCATTTCATTTAGCTACCAGCTGGAAACGAGCGCGTAAATTGTTAGCTCGACAGACATGTATAAGGTATGTGATTTTTGATGAAAATTTAATAGGTATAGAATTGGTCAGAGATGAAATATTGATGAATAAGCCAATATACATAGGACAAGCAATCCTGGATCTATCCAAACATAAAATGTATGATTTTTATTATGAAATTCTGAAGAAAAAATTGAAAGATGTAACTTTAATCTATACGGACACGGATGCTTTTCTCTTTGAATCTAGCTGCGATATATATGAATTTATTAAAACCAATATACATTTATTCGATACATCTAATTATCCAATGGATAATGTGTATGGTATTCCGTTAGCAAATAAGAAAATTTCAGGATTATTCAAGGATGAGCTAGCCGGTAGAGTGATGACTGAATATGTAGGGCTGAAATCGAAATTATATAGTTATCGATATGATACTGAAGTGATTAAAAAATCAAAAGGTGTAACAAAAGATTCGATGAGATTCATAACCTTTGAACAATATCTCTCATGTATTACACATCCTGACACTATACATCGAAGCATGCAGACATGTTTCAGAAGTTATAAACATGATGTTCATACCATTGAATCTAATAAGATAGCTTTAAGTGGTATCGATACAAAACGATACATTCCCAATAATTCATTTTCAACATTAGCATGGGGACATTATGCTATAGAAAATTGTCAAGTGTAAATTTCTTTTTCTTTTCTCAATAAAGCATAGATTCAACTGAGTTAAAAGGTATTACTAGGCCACGATAATAACATATTACTGTATTTCAAAAAATAAAATAATTGAGTTTCAAGTATAATTGTAAAGTGTGTTACAACTGAGTTAAAAGGTATTACTAGGCACATGATAATAACATATTACTGTATTTCAAAAAACGAAATAATTGAGTTTCAAGTATAATTGTAAAGTGTGTTACTAATTACATGATAATAACTTACACTCCTGGAAATGGAAATAAGAACACATTGACGCCGGTGTGTCAGAACCACCATACTTGCTCCGGACACTGCGAGAGGGCTATACAAGCAATGATCACACGCACGGCACAGCGGACACACCAGGAACCGCGGTGTTGGCCATAGAATGGCGCTAGCTTCGCAGCGTTTGGGCACCACCACCGTCAGTGTCAGCCAGTTTGCCATGGCATACGGAGCTCCATCGCAGTCTTTAACACTGGTAGCATGCCGCGACAGCGTGAATGTGAACCGTATGTGCAGTTGACGGACCTTGAGCGAGGGCGTATAGTGGGCATGCGGGAGGCCGGGTGGACGCACCGCTGAATTGCTCAACACGTGGGGCGTGAGGTCTCCACTGTACATTGATGTTGTCGCCAGTGGTCGGCGAAAGGTGCATGTGCTCGTCGACCTGGGACCGGACCGCACCGACGCACGGATGCACGCCAAGACCGTCGGGTCCTACGCAGTGCCGTAGGGGACCGCACCGCCACTTCCCAGCAAATTAGGGACACTGTTGCTCCTGGGGTATCGGCGAGGACCATTCGCAACCGTCTCCATGAAGCCGGGCTACGGTCCCGCGCACCATTAGGCCGTCTTCCGCTCACGCCCCAACATCGTGCACCCCGCCTCCAGTGGTGTCGCGACAGGCGTGAATGGAGGGACGAATGGAGACGTGTCGTCTTCAGCGAGGAGAGTCACTTCTGCCTTGGTGCCAATGATTGTCGTATGCGTGTTTGGCGCCGTGCAGGTGAGCGCCACAATCAGGACTGCATACCACCGAGGCACACAGGGCCAACACCTGGCATCATGGTGTGGGGAGCGATCTCCTACACTGGCCGTACACCTCTGGTGATCGTCGAGGGCACACTGAATAGTGCACGGTACATCCAAACCGTCATCGAACCCTTCGTTCTACCATTCCTAGACCGGCAAGGGAACTTGCTGTTCCAACAGGACAATGCACGTCCGCGTGTATCCCGTGCCACCCAACGTGCTCTAGAAGGTGTAAGTCAACTACCCTGGCCAGCAAGATCTCCGGATCTGTCCCCCATTGAGCATGTTTGGGACTGGATGAAACGTCGTCTCACGCGGTCTGCACATCCAGCACGAACGCTGGTCCAACTGAGGCGCCAGCTGGAAATGGCATGGCAGGCCGTTCCACAGGACTACATCCAGCATCTCTACGATCGTCTCCATGGGAGAATAACAGCCTGCATTGCTGAGAAAGGTGGATATACACGGTACTAGTGCCGACATTGTGCATGCTCTGTTGCCTGTGTCTATGTGCCTATGGTTCTGTCAGTGTGATCATGTGATGTATCTGACCCCAGGAATGTGTCAATAAAGTTTTCTCTTCCTGGGACAATGAATTCACGGTGTTCTTATTTCAATTTCCAGGAGTGTATTTACTTCATTTGAAAGATAACGTGTTGCTTTTTTTATGTTTATGTTAGGGGTGAAGGAATATTTTTTCCTATTCATGTCGTTTTGAAATGTTAGATAGCAGAAATCAATGAAATGTTAATTCAACTATAATCATGTATGATTTTTTATTAAAATATATTTACTAATTATATCAAAATGTTATTATCATGTCTCCGTTAAGGGGTGAGGGGAGATTTATATATATCAATGTGAACTAGCATGTACAAAGGCTCTTATTTCAGCTATAATCATGTATGATGTTTGTTTATCGTATATTACTAATTACTTCAAATTGTAATTATCATGTTTACGTTAAGGGTAGGTGAATTTATATATACTCAATGTGAACTAGCATGTACGTTATGTTAAAATCTCTACAATTAAATGTTAATTCAACTATAATCATGTATGATTTTTTTTTTTAAAAAGTATAAAAATGTTATTATCATGTTTAAGTTAAGGAGATGTGAACTAGCAGTTACAGAAGATGTCAGGAATCAATGTGAACAAAAAAATAAAACACAATATATCATTAAAATTATATTTCTTTATTGAGTTGTGTGTTTTTTATTTATACAATGTCCACCTCATTAATCCATTCACGGGTAGGAAATCCTAACCATTTCACCAGAATCCTATCACCACGACGTCTGATGATCCTTTCAACTAAATACGTGTCTGGATATTGAGTTTTCTGTAATTCATAGCCGTAGAATGCTCCTTCAATCAGTTTACCCTCCAGATCCTCAATGAGATAGGTCAATGGATGTGTCCTTTGCACTGTACGTATCCTAAAGACTTCAACACTCCAATTTGGTAGATAACCTTTCTCCATAACACCTTTATGCTTAGAAATCCTCACGTAGTCACCAACACGATGAAGCCTAGATCTTCGCTTCTCACGCAGACTTCTATCATATTTGTAGACGCTGAGCAGGAGAGAATTATCACGAACTTCTACAGGCTTCATGCGAATCGTTCGATGGTAAGTATTATTGTATGTATGAATAATTCTAGGTAGTATGTTTATCCATTGATATGAGTCTTGAACAATAAATTCCTTATGCAAAATCAGTTTGATCGTTCTTATTAAACGTTCCACTGCTGCAGCCTTAACGTGAGTGAATGTACTGTAATGATTAATATTATTACGAGTCATTAGTTCGCGGAAATGTTTATTGTAAAACTCCCTTCCTTTATCAGATTGAACATTCTTCGGAAACGATTCCATTTCATTCAATATCTCCTCCATAGCAGTCGAAACGTTAATACCACTTTTATCACGTAATGGTCGTGCATAAGCCATCTTGGAATAAAAATTGCATGCAAGAAGAATATACTTATAATTCCTATTGTCTCTTGCAAAATTAGACATGTCCATAAGATCTATTTGTACTAAATCGTTCATTCCTTTGCTTATGATCTTACGACGTAAAAATCGTCTTCTAGCTGGTGCATGTAACTCGGTTGCAATGCGACGTTTTATCATGCTATAATTTTTGATGTTTTAAGTTCTGTAATAATTTCTTCTATTTCGGGTGAGTGATTCAAATTACCTGCATCCCTCGACGCAACTAATAATCTTAATCTGTTTATTATTTCATTCGGATCGTTCCAGTAAATGTAATTTAATTTTCTCTGCGGTACATGTTCTTTCCAACGTAAACCAAATCCAGTTCGATTACTAACAAGGTCACGAATGATATGACGATACTTGAACCCTCGATTTGCTCTTAAACGCCCATCTCTTGAATAACCGTGTCTTTAAACTTGAGTATTTTGTAAGATTTGCGAATACACGTCTAAATCATTATCTGTGTACGATATCTTGCGAGGTAAACGTTTAAATAATAATTCATATAAGCCTGCTGTGGGTTCATACGTTTCTGTTCCTATCTGAACACCATCAGATTTAAACACAACTGTCTTGTTACCCAATTTATACTCATTATCCTCGTAACGTATGCCGTAAGTATTGTCCATGTCACTCGAACTGGCAGTTCGAACCTTGTGTAGATACTTTGACACGAGATCAGATCCGTTAGCATCATCTGTAGTTTCGTCGTCGTCGTCGTCGTCGTTGTTGTCTTGGTGTGCTTTCGCTATTACTTTCAATGGTTCGGTTACAGGTTGAAGAACTTCAGACATGACTCGTTGCGTTTCGAATTTCATTCCTTTGAGAGAACGTAACTTTTCTCTTATTGCCCTACTGTGACGGGCAATGGATTCCTTAAGTCTTATAGCTTCAGCATCCATATCGAAATGAATGTATAATTAATCAGCTACTGCTAATTTATATGAAACTATCAGTTCTATACTTAATATATGACCATCTTTAGCACGTCCGACTGGCGCTGTAAACGATAGAATATCGCCAGTTTCAACTCTTACAGGATATCTTTCAACTAATCTTCCGTTTATTGCAAACAATGTATCATTTACAGCATGCGGATGTACCGATGATACGATGGAACACGAGAGTACACTTCCATTTCCAGGAACTTTATAGTATTCGAGTCCCGATGTTAACGTATACCTTAAAGAGGGACCTCGAAACGGACGTGTTTGCAATGAAATTATGAGTTGTGCTTTCAATTGTTGTAACATAGTGTTTACAACATTTCTCATTCGTGTTTTCATAGTATGAATATCATTATTTATAGTGATTAGTTTATTATCAAGTTCCGTTTGTCGTGCGGTTAGTTCTTTCACTTCTTTTTCTACAGCTGTAGTAATAGTCTCGCTAGCGGAGGTGATTGTTCTAGTTAACTGACTTTGTAATTCATTCTGTTTCCGTGTAATAGTATCGGCAATGTTTGTTATAGTCTCAGTTAAACCCGTTTGCAATTCATTATGTTTCTGTATAAAGAAATGATTAACATAACTCATGGTGACTGCATCACTATCATCTATCGGGTCGGCTAAATCCTTCAATCTCTTCATTCGAAATGATAGAGTTTCATTAGAGTCGTGAATTGGAATCCTATCATCTACATATTTTTTATTAGGAACATCGTGTTCGTGAAGGGGGTCCAACAGCGTTTTCATTCTTATACCATCTAAAATGACATTATTTTCGGAATCACGTTTAAATGCATATTTACTTAAGTACTCCATTAAATTGTTGTATTGGATGTCGAGCGATTTTTGTATGTGATCCCTAAGCATAGCTTCAAACTCGCCCATACGCTGATACGAGGTCTGCTCGGTGAAGATCTGCATTCGATTCTCGACGTCAGCCGTATGCGTATCCACATAACGTTTAGTCGATGCATCGTCACCTTCTTCAGGGTCGTGAATATTGCACAACCGCTTTCCCTTGAATCGATAGTTTCCCGATCCATCTCTAGTTATGATATATCGATTGAACACACCCCTAGAGGGTATGATTCTTCGGGATCCGAACCTGTCGATACACATTGCTTAAGTGATGGATTATTCTATTTATTCATTCTGATAAAGCGATCAAAACCGTGACGGTAGCGTCCCTCGTTCAGTGGATATTCTGGTACTATAACAACAAAGGATCGTTCATCACTCTCCCATATATGTTTACACATATCCTTAAATTCATCATAGGACATATCGGTATTTACATAATCTTCGTATATATGTTTTAAATTGAGATTATCCTGTCTAAAGCATATAATCATATTTGCATTATCTCTAATTAAATGTTTAGGTACTTTAGCATATGATTGTGCTAAATATATAGCATCGACATTACGATGTCTACCCATACTGTAATATGAAGCTATCTTACCCTGTTTTTCATTTATCACATCATCAAATACGAATATCGAATTTTCTCTAGCATCCGACGTTTGAATCACTTTATCACCATCATCGAACGTAAATACACCTATATCGGGTATAGTTTTCAGTAACCTGAGTAAATATCGATATTTAGGTTGTTGCAACGATTTCGAGTATATGTAGAGGTTTTCGAATCTCAGACCATTCTCGTGAATAAGCAGGTTGAGTAAAACGTTCGTTTTTCCAGCATTTGAACTGCCCAGTATGAGCGCTCTAACGTTACTCGGAAACAACGTACCGTGTCGTCCTTTGCGAATGTCATCCTCGAAATCTAACACCTGTATGGGTAGTGTACACTTTTGCTTTACTATCTCCATATCGCGACTAATACTTATAAAGCATAAGTTTTGTCTTTTATTTCGTTCGTGATAAGGGCAATCTATGTCTTTACTGGATTTAGCCAATCGTCATAGGAATCGTATACTTATAAAGCGCACGTTTTGCCCTTTTTATTTCATAGTGAGACATGCGCTCTACACGTGCACGCAAAGGTTCGGGAATTCTTAATTCCTTGATTAATTCATTACCATTTGAGGCACATTTACCGGGTTATCGTTTCTGTGGTCCCGGAACTAAACTACATAAACGCTTGCAGAGAGGTGACTTACCGGTGAACGGGTTAGATTCAGCGTGTCTCGATCACGATCGGGCTTACGCAGAGAGTACTGATACAGAATCTCGTCGTCTAGCCGATAAGGTGTTGGTAGAGAAAGCTTGGAGACGTGTAAAGTCTGCCGACGCTTCTTTGGGCGAACGACTTGCAGCTCGACTTGTGACTACACTTATGAAGGGTAAATTGGCAGCAGGCGCTGGCATGCGTAAACGTCGCAACAAGAGAGGTGGTTTCTTACCTTTGCTACCACTTTTAGCAGCTCTAGGTGCAGCAGGTGGTCTAGCTGGAGGTGCTGCTCAGATTGCTACGGCTGTCAATAAGAAACGTTCGGATGCAAAACAACTTGCGGAATTAACACGTCACAACGAGCGCATGGAATCTTTGGCTCAGGGCAAAGGTCTTCGCCGTAAGAGACGTCGTAAGGGTAGAGGATTATATCTTCGATCAAAAAACTCGGGGCGAGGGCTATATTTATCCCGGAAAAAGCCCTGAGTGCTAACGAGATCGATTCGTATGCACGACGTCTACACATTCCACATTTTAGAGGTGTCTACATGATCGATAAACTACCTCCACATCCTCGATACTATGAGAGAATAGTAGTGAATCTGGATACATCAAATAACCCTGGTACACATTGGGTTGCTGTACGTAAGGATGGTGACGTTGCCTACTACTTTGACATTTTCGGCGATCTGAGACCTCCGGAAGAGATAGAAACGTACCTTTCGGGTGTCAAGCTCCTATATAATACGACGAGATTTCAAGAATTCGATTCTGTGATTTGCGGTCACTTGTGCCTTCAGTTTCTCCTCGATGAGTTACACGATCACCGTGAGTGGTAGTGATACCAGCTTCTCTACATTTCTAAATCCACCATTACATCTGGATCCTAACGGACATTACGAGATAGCTCTATTGAATTTTGAGACTTTTTACTCGATTCCGAATGTGGACGAGAGTAATAATCTATTCCATTACGTTCGCGATGGAAAGGTCGAACGTATAGTAATTCCACCGGGTACTTATGAATTGGATGATATCGCCAGATTGATCAAGGATACTCTCGACATCGGTGACGACTTTATTCTACGTGCTAATAATAACACCATGAAATCAGAAATTCAATCTCCCTATATTATCGACTTTAGTCGTGAGAGATCTATTGCTTCACTTCTCGGTTTCACCTCTAAACAGAGGGTACCGGCAAACGTGCTGACCGAGTCTAATGATTTGGTTAACATATTCAAGGTCAGCATCATACGTATCGAGTGTAGTCTTGCAACGGGATCTTTCATCAATGGTAAAAGTGGTCATTCTCTGTATGAATTTTTTCCATCGGTACCTCCAGGTTATCATATTTCGCAGGAACCATCAAGTCCTATATATTTACCAATCATCGATACGAATCTCATTGATCATCTCGACATTAGAGTGGTAGACCAGAACGGCGATAAGTTAGATTTCAGGAACGAAACCATCACTGTACGATTGCACATACGTCGTAATGGGTATAAGTTTTAAGAGACGATGCTATATTAAAAAACATCTCTCGAGATTGACCTCTACTCGATCATCGACCCGCAAGCTAATCACATCGTCTAATCGAAGATTTCTCGCTAACTTAGGCTTCAAGGTTCTATGATGGATGTGTTGGACGTGACC
Organism: Mantis religiosa; assembly: GCA_030765055.1. Classification (NCBI taxonomy): domain Eukaryota; kingdom Metazoa; phylum Arthropoda; class Insecta; order Mantodea; family Mantidae; genus Mantis; species Mantis religiosa. Next base: position 63,795,758 of record CM060950.1, read on the forward strand.
GGGATTCCGACCTTTGATGATAAGATCAGTAAGGAGGAAGAACACGTATTCCTACCGTACAATACGTCAGCTCTCGATGTGAACGATGAAATTAGAATTCCATGTCAAGCTGAAGATTTGTACACGCTTCCTAGTAGAAGTTATCTCTACATTGAGGGGACTCTCACTAAACCCGACGGCACCGTTGCCACATCGAAATTGAGTAACAATGCTATGGCATTCCTATTCGATGAGATTCGTCTGGATATGAATGGAACGACTATTGATAGAACTAGGAATCCGGGCATTTCATCAACGATGCGTAACTATGCTGCACTGAATGAACTGGAATCGAATCGTTTACCAAATGCTGGATGGATCTATCCTGGAGGTGTGGTAGACATCGTGAATACATCGAATGGTATCTTCAATGCTATCGTTCCTCTTTCGATGTTGCTGGGTTTCGCCGACGATCACAAGGAGGTCATACTTAATAGCAAGTTTGAACTTATTCTCATTAGATCTAAGGATTCTAATAATTGTATCATTGGAAACGATCCTACAACCATACAACTAACTAGACTCGAATGGAGGATGCCTGTACTTCGACTTTCAGATTCTGAACGAGTTGATAAACTTAAACTCGTCAAATCGGATAAACCTCTACACGTCGCATTTCGAACCTTGGACCTTCACACTCAACCTGCTGTATCTCAAACTAAAGCGTTCACATGGAACATTGCAACCACGACTAAACTTGAAAAACCACGTTTCGTCATAGTCGGTGCACAAGTGGATAGATTGAATCATCTCGCTAAGGATGCTTCTCTATTTGATAATTGTAATATCACCAATCTGAAACTTTATCTCAACAGTGAATCTTACCCCTATCACGATATGAATTTGGATTTCACCAATTCGAAATTTGCATCTCTGTATGATCAATATTCCAAATTTCAATCATCCTACTATGGAAAGGAGAATTACCCTCTTTTGAAAAGGATTGACTTTCTGAAATATGCACCGCTCTTCGTCATCGATTGCTCTCATCAACCTGAGGATACTGTGACGGGGGCAGTGAATGTCAGATTGGAAGTTCAAGCATCGTCAAATTTTCCTGCACAAACTTCATTATTCTGTTTAATTATTCATGATAAATTATTCACTTATAAACCATTAACTCATGTTGTACAATCTATCATATAGGTGTAATAAATAAAACATTACAAATTCAAATTATCTTTTTATTGACTTTAACATACATCTCCAATATCCTCTTCCTTGCACTCCTGCTTTTTGCATCATATGAACATAATGATTTATGAATATCATACAACTGATATAAATTTCTTTCAATATATGGAATTAGTCTTTTAAGTCCATTGAATGCAGCACTATTCAGATTTATACTGCCCACATTTAAACATGCATTCACAAACGTTATTTCTTGCATCTTATTCATGCATAACATTATATTAAATGCATATATTATATTTTCACTGTACGGTGCACATGGATGCTTACCATCTTTCAGATACGTATCCAAAACACACAAATTTGACATTATTACCTCCCAATCCTCTTTTGTAATATACACAAACGTATCGTCATGTGTGGCTTTAATGTAAAGTGATGGGAGTTCATTGTATAATCCTATGTTCACACGAAAGTCAATGCTGATGGAGATGTCGTTATCGTTCATGCACACACTATTTACCATCACTCGCAACTTCCTCCTCTACTTCTTCTGCGAAGGGTGTGAAGGGTTCGAACATCATTATGATGAAACTGTCTTGATCGAACGTCTTCTTGGCTTTGACGATTCTCGGTTTGCAGTTCGTCTTCTTCTTTTTCTTGTCTCCTTTCTTACTGGATCTGCGGACATACACGAACTATGTCTCAACATCGTGAATATTTAATACACTTGTTAACGTAAAACTCTTATTATTTTATACTCACTTTTCTATGACTTCCTCCTCGGGTTTCGATGTACCGATATCCTTAAACGGACGATCATTGTACGGACCGCACACATCTTCACCTTGATCCTGTTCGGACTGGCATGCCACATCTTCACTTTGGGCTTTACTGAAATAAACATATTTATCATTAGTTATATAACACATAACAACACTTTCACGTTAACGCACAATTATAATTCTACTTACCCGAGATACACTTTACAATTCTTTCCGCATTGAGCATAAGATGTGATCGAATCATGATGGGAAGGATTCTTGCAAATCACTTCATGCATCTTTCCATCACACGTTTCATCGTGGTGCTCAACCCAATGCTTTTGCAAATCTTCGAAATTGCGTAGATTCTCCCAGAATCTGGTATCACTTTCAATGATAGGTGTTGTTGTTCCACTCATCTTGACGTTGCGATGTGAAGTGAGAATGCATTCGTTCCCTAGTGAGCAGATGGGTGATGAAACGTGATCATACCTGTCTCCCCCCTCCCCATCCTATCGTCGATTGTACTTAACGTACGGAGGGTTTGTGTGAAGTGAGGACACGTTCGTTCCCGAGCTGGCGGGACAGGGTGAGACCTGTTAATTCGAATTTACTCACATATACACAAATCTTGAGGAATGACAACACGTCATCACCCTTATACTTCAATGTGGAATAGATTTATATTTTCTCGTACCTCGATGTGGGAATGGAATTTAACCTTTTCTTAACCTTTACATCGCTCTTGGATACAATAGCTCAAGGGGAGATTCTGCATAGGGAACACCCCTTACCAGAATGTCTTATTACATTTATTTTCATAAATCTCTCCCAGTAAACATACCTAATCATTCTCTCGATATTCTTTTATCTAAAGATTAACGATACTGCATCATATATCATACACTAAACGTAATAGATATCAAACCCTACACTCGATATTCATACATGAGAGTTCAAGCACAGACATCGAAGCACTGAACGTAATAGATATCAAACCCTAGACTCGATATTCATACATGAGAGTTCAAGCACAGTCATCGAAGAATTACTATCAATACATTTAATTCAAACATCCCCGGAACCCCCGTTACCCACCCCGCCCCATCACAGTATCGAACCCTAGACTTCATATATCATACACTAAACGTAATAGATATCAAACCCTACACTCGATATTCATACATGAGAGTTCAAGCACAGACATCGAAGCATTGAACGTAATAGATATCAAACCCTAGACTCGATATTCATACATGAGAGTTCAAGCACAGTCATCGAAGAATTACTATCAATATATTTAATTCAAACATCCCCGGAACCCCCGTTACCCACCCCGCCCCATCACAATATCGAACCCTAGACTTCGATATTCATACATGAGAGTTCAAGCACACACACACACATCGAAAAGAATTCACATTTAATTCAAACATCCCCGGAACCCCCCCCCCGTTACCCATCCCACCCATCACACATTACACACACACACACACACACACAATCATCATCATCATCACCCCAACCCTCAAAAACATCTCACTGCACAGGGGAGAACGGCACTACGCCAACACTCCCCTTCTTTTACAACTCGATTTTCATATAGGAGAGTTCTAAATCAATGAGCATTCTACATCACTCATATATTAACACAGAGGAGAGTTCAGCATCTTATCTACACTGTGCTGAAACGCTCAATTGTATACTACTGATGAGGAATTATTTTGGTATGAGAAAAATCCCGGGAATCGAACCCGGGACCTCTAGCACGGCAGGCAGGTGCTTTACCGAATGAGCTACGGGGCCAGCCATCTAAAATTGTTGTTCTACTTTCAAAGAGGCAGCATGTCTCGCAAACATGTTCTCGCTCACTAGTCTAAGCTAGTTCGGGGGAGGGTACAAATCAAAATTTATAATTGTGTTATGAAGCACCACGCTTATATTTTTAATGAGTCGGTAGACGTATGTGCTCTTGCAGAGTCATGTTGAAGCCAGCCTTAAGATTTTTTTTCTTCAGCCTAGCGATGGAAAAAGTCCATAGCATTAGCTTCTTATATCACCCCGCATTAATTGTTTCATTAAAAGAAATGGGTCATATGCCTTTAGCACTTACCATATACCACACTTAAATTTTTAGAGCGTAGTGAGGCATTTTATGACGTTGCACAAGCTTTTTTTAAAGCCTAACATCGATTTCTTTAACGATTTTCGAGGCTATCCCACTAAAATGCCACTATCTTCATCTAGTTTATTTTCTGTTAAAGCTGATTTCGTCTTTGAATGTTTCTTGTGTAGCATCGAATCCGAAACTTCTTATTCTTAACGGTGATAAAGTCTGGAAACATTTCAACAAGCTTCCTGTACACATGGCCAACAGATTCGTGTTTAAAGTAAACTTTGTAGATAAAAACACGTTTTCCCACAAATAAGTGATACACCATATTTATTATAGCTATAAAGGTATTCGTTGGACTGGACGTCACAGAGCAATGCACCTTTGGGCAAAGTACGCTAGATAGCGAAGAAAGACCCATAATATTCAAGGGCCAGAAGTAACGTTGCAGTTAGATGTTCATTTGTGAAGTAGAACATTAATTTTTAACAACGGATAAATAATACATTTAATTAAACTGCAGCAGGTTATTAACACAGAAAATAAGTTATCCAGAATTAATTAATCATAGCAGTAGCAAGGGCAGACAACGCATGTACTTATCTTCTATAAGGGTTCTTCTTCTTTTTCTTCTTCTTCTTCTTCTTCTTCTTCTTCTTCTTCTTCCTCTTCTTCTTCTTCTTCTTCTTCTTCTTCTTCTTCTTCTTCTTCTTCTTCTTCTTCTTCTTCTTCTTCTTCTTCTTCTTCTTCTTCTTCTTGAACTTCCCATGTTTCAGTACTATCGTGGTGCTAGGCCATTCTTCTTCTTTTATCCATTATGCCTTTAGGCGTTTGGTTGAGGAACCAAAACCCTGTATTAAATAGAGAACCCAGGATGGGTAATCAGCCGATGCCTTGTATGAGAGCGAGAGAGGTAGACGACAGCATGAGGGCGAAATTGAGACTGTATTCCTTCCACCCAACTCATATGCTAATGGATATATGTAAATTTGTAAATAATGATATAGTAATAAGTATTACGTAGCGATAAAAAGCAAATAATATGTAATGTGCATTTTAATCTCAGAATACATGTAGAATGCCATGGCGATATCTAGTAGAAGTGAACGCGTGTGCAGTTTACCCCTGAAAGGAAACTACCCTCCCGCCCACTAATGACCGTCATAAATCTATCTCCACACTTCAGAAATGGAGCACTATCGTTGAGGACCAATAGCAACCCTGATTTTCTCGAAGTGACAGTCGCATATCTACTCCACGTGGAGTCTCAGTTGCCAAAGTTCCAACTTTCAGCTGATCTGTGTGTCACGATGTGGAGACCGTGGTAGGGAAATGCAGTGGTGAATGCAAATGAAGTAGTTGATTACTTTCAGTCAAGTGAAAATAATCAAAGTGAGGTCAATGGCGTGAATAAATGGGCCGAGTTTTATTACTGGAAAGCCTCAAAGAACAAAGTTATAACGGGAACTGTTTCTAAGCAAATTCAAACACTTGTTTTGAACACATATAAATATTTGCTGAAAAATAATCTTGGTAAGGGGTCATGCAATAAACCTGATGATAAATTCTGGGTATTTACAGAAATACAGTAAGAAATATTGTGACGAAAGGAATACCAAAGACGCCGATAAAGTGTGAAAACGAAAGGAAACGTTTCTCCAAAGTAGATAATTTCACATGCGATTTAATTCGTCGAGAAAGTTACAGATTGTATGCAAAAGGGAGAGCGCCCACCTTAGACGAATTGGTTGCACATTTGCAAGAAATTTGTGATTGCCCTTATGAGCATTGCACTTTGCGCGGTCTCTTAAGGAGCAGGGTTTCAAATACAGCACTTTGAATAAGCTAAGGGTTATTATGGAATCCAGTAGAATTGTAGCTTGGCGATATATATATCTGTGTGTGTGTGTGTGTGTGTGTGTATGTGTGTGTGTGCGTGTGTCTGTCAAAACTAAGGAAGTTTTGCAGTAATGGACATAAGATAATTTATTTAGACCAAACCTCGTTCGATACCCATGGCGTATGGAGAAAGGTGGTAACCTTGCAGAAGGGTCTGGCAGAAAGAGGGTCCGTGTTGTAAAACGATTATAAGGGTTCCTCAAATGCAGCGGCCGACGTGCACATGAGTTAACTAAACAGACTCGTGGAATGTATCAGACCTGGTAAATTCCTAAGAGGACAAAGAACCCCAGGTACCATTAGAAAGCTAACTGTAAATATTTTCAGCCCTCGCACAGAAGCGTCCTTCAGTTGCAAGGGGCGTTTGCGTCATTGTTACGCTCCCTTGGGGTACGATTGTTCGCGATAATGCTTATATTGATCACAGACGTCATCCACACGATGGCGGTGAAGGCGTCGTCATCTCGCGCCTCCTGGTTCTCTGGGACGCTCTTACCTTTTGACGCTGGTAATCACCTCCGTCATCCTCTGTGATCATGGTGAGAACGAAAATGCCCGCGGCTGCTCTGGAAGTTCTCCTAAATCTTATGATTTTAGGATTGGGTTGCAAACAATGATCTCTTGAAGTTCAGGGTTGTGTGGGTAGAACACATGGGTGTAGAAGGAAACACAGTTTTCTTGTCTAATGGCAATCACCTATATTTTCCTTGGCTGCAAATTTTATCACGACAAACTTTATGCGGACCTCGCGTCACCAAAATTGTTCTCCTTTATTGAGTATGCTTTTGTCAGTGTATACTACAAGGCTCCGTAATTCTCACCCAAGCTATAAAAATAAACTTATTATATCCACGATATCCGTGCGACTTTAGTGTAACTTGTAAAACTCGCAAAATACACGCGCTCAAACTTTTCGGTCTGACAAACGTCGTTTCACTTCCGCGTATACAGGTGTGATTGCTGATAGTTCTCCGCGTAATCCTTTCGCGCTAACCTACGTGGTTTCTCGTCCACGTAAATGGCAGAGACCCTGTAGAATCCATCTTTCTATCTTTACTTTAAATGCGTCTACAAACACCCCTACTACAGGAGAGTGATGTAGCTGTTCTCTTATTGGTCGACTATAACCACCGTAATCACTTTTTTTATTTTTGCAGAAAGTATTTTTAAATCGATTTGCTGAGAGGATGCATATGGCATCTTTTTTTAAGGGAATAATCTTCTTCCGAATTTTTTTTTCATTCACCCTATATCTCCTGCCAAGTTTGACTGAATACAGCACTTGCGACTCTGAAGATTTATGGCTCTGATCGCATTTGTTACCGAGCAAAACACTTCCACTGACCGAGGGTCCGTTTCAAGTTTGTCTAACATTCACACTAGAGCATCATTTCACCCAATTCATTCACCGTCCGATATGATTTAACGTTGGAGGACGTAAATTACAAAAAAATTACAAGTTTTTACAAGGGAAATAATTTTTTAACATGTTTAAACGTATAAGATCTCGTTCATGTATAATATATAGTTGATCAGTATTTTAACTTAACTTTTAACATATGATGGATTACTAGGAGCAGAGAGAACTGTTTCACAGTTCAGTTCTAGCTTAGACACAGCCGGTGAAACACACACGAGCTAATATTACACAAGTAATGTAAATAGTAAAGCGCTTCTGTTAATTCATTAAATAGCTCTAAAAACTTGAAGATATTATTGTTGGAATTGTGCACGCACTGACCAAGAGCAAAGTGCACCGACTAAAACTAGCCGAGGCAATACCATTTCTTACCATCTGTACTCCCACCCACATCTCAGCTGCACCGTAGCCGAAGAGATCTTCTACCAGAGGTACGAGAATACGTCACATCAGGTCATCGCTATTATAATAATCTGAGGACTGTTATAAAACGAATGAAAGATAATTTCAAAATGGAGCAATTGGTGGAATGATGACATTGGAAACTGGAGATCCCGGAGAAAACCGGCCTCTGCAACGTGTTGTCCACCAAAAGTCTAACATAACGTCGCCTGGGATAGAACCAAGACGTCGTTTTGAGAGTCGAGGGTTTCTATAACTGTTTCCACGGCATAATATTTAGTGCACAGTATCCTTTTCAAAACAATGTGTGACATCCCTCTTCTAATATGCTTATATGGAACCCAGCAGTAAGTGACGTGTTCAAAAACCTGGACAAACACTCTATGATTGTGCATAAAGTACAGAGAACCATTCCACCTGCAGTTGATGATGCTTGACGCAGACAGGATTAAGGCTTGGACAGAAGCTACAGTACACCACAGGAGAGAAAATCTCCGGGGCCTGAGACGCAGGGTAGTTAGAGAAGGTTCCCACACCCTTCCTGGATAGATTTATGACATCCTATGCCAGTTCAGTTACAGACCATTCAAAAATATTCTGAAGTCTTATACTTTTGTGAATGAATCTTCTCGGTTTTAGTGTACAGAGTGAACGGGCTGCGTCACACACAATCGTTATCCTTATCTCACTGTGTAAGAGGGCGCATTCCTGTCAGAGACTTACCCTGCGTTGGTGGACAGTATTTTGTATATAGTAGTATTTCTTACTCTAGGATAAACTAGCCTTTATAGTAATGTTTAATCTATTTCTACGGGTATGATAGCAAATATGTTGTGAGAATATCAGAAATAGCTATTACTGTACTACCTTTCTCTGTAATACTTTACTTTTATATATGGGCATATTGTTTATTTCAAACTGTATTTTTAGAGCTTATATTCTTTTTTGACTGACTTACTATCCATACTAGCTTTACTTTACCTTCAGCCGTAGCTTTAATGTGTAGAAGGAATGGCTATAAAAATACCAGACGTGATTGCTAAGACTACTTCATAAAAAACCATACTCTGAACTTTGGGCAAATCATTGGTAACCTACCAAATATGTCCTTCAAAACCGTAAATTTGTATGCTGAAGTTGTATTTTTATTCAAGCCCATTATTGCCGTGAAGCGTTATTCTTATAAAACAGGTGTTTATAAATACTACGATAACAACATAGTGTACACCTGAATATTTTCACACAAGTGACTCATAGTGTTTACATTTGTATCTTATCTGTTTTCAACCATTCTGGAAATTTCACCATAAATATGCAAATGGCTTCGCTACAGTCGAAGTTAATTTTGATTCCGGATGCTACAAGACACATATTTTAGTCATAAATACAAGAAGAAAAACATTAAGGCACCACAATTAAACAAATAACGCTATCTTTATGCCAATCAGGTTCTTCCTGGAGTTCCACTCAAGGTTGTTTTACCTGTTAAGGTCACAGCTGGTACACTGGCGTTTTATTTTTGAGGATACCCAAAATGGTGTATACAAGTTCACCGTGATGCAAGAGCCGTAAACATGTGGTACTACCAAGTACTGTAATTCAGTCTATTGTTACATTTGAAGTATTAACTGAACTATAAGCAAATTTGCGGCTAGTGTTCCCCTCTAATCGTTCGCGGGAAAGTCGAAGCACAACTTACGTACAAGTTGCGTTAACCAAGTTGTCTTCATGAAGAGTACTGCCGAGTGCAGTTCATTTATCAGACATAAGCATGTATCACATTAGCCAGAATTTTCTATATATTTATTTATTTTTACTTATTCATTCATTGCTTTTTTCCTTCATTCGTTCGTTCCTTTGTTCGTTCGTTTCTTCGTTCGTTCGTTCGTTCATTCCTTCCTTCGTTCGTTCATTCATTTGTTCGTTCGTTCATTCATTCGTTCATTTATCTATTTATTTAGTTTAAGCGAATATAAAAGTGGTAAGAAGAGCAGAACAGGTTATTAATATTGAATTATTATCTGAGCGCCTCAATCGATTATACGAACCAAATGTAATAATAATAATAATAATAATAATAATAATAATAATAATAATAATAATAATAATAATAATAATAATAATAATAATAATAATAATAATAATAATAATAATAATAATAATAATAATAATAATAATAATAATAATAATAATAATAATAATAATAATAATAATAATAATAATAATAATAATAATAATAATAATAATAATAATAATAATAATAATAATAATAATAATAATAATAATAATAATAATAATAATAATAATAATAATAATAATAATAATAATAATAGTAATAGTAATAGTAATAGTAATAGTAATAGTAATAGTAATAGTAATAGTAATAGTAATAGTAATAGTAATAGTAATAGTAATAATAATAGTAATAGTAATAATAATAATAATAATAATAATAATAATAATAATAATAATAATAATAATAATAATAATAATAATAATAATAATAATAATAATAATAATAATAATAATAATAATAATAATAATAATAATAATAATAATAATAATAATAATAATAATAATAATAATAATAATAATAATAATAATAATAATAATAATAATAATAATAATAATAATAATAATAATAATAATAATAATAATAATAATAATAATAATAATAATAATAATAATAATAATAATAATAATAATAATAATAATAATAATAATAATAATAATAATAATAATAATAATAATAATAATAATAATAATAATAATAATAATAATAATAATAATAATAATAATAATAATAATAATAATAATAATAATAATAATAATAATAATAATAATAATAATAATAATAATAATAATAATAATAATAATAATAATAATAATAATAATAATAATAATAATAATAATAATAATAATAATAATAATAATAATAATAATAATAATAATAATAATAATAATAATAATAATAATAATAATAATAATAATAATAATAATAATAATAATAATAATAATAATAATAATAATAATAATAATAATAATAATAATAATAATAATAATAATAATAATAATAATAATAATAATAATAATAATAATAATAATAATAATAATAATAATAATAATAATAATAATAATAATAATAATAATAATAATAATAATAATAATAATAATAATAATAATAATAATAATAATAATAATAATAATAATAATAATAATAATAATAATAGTAATCTATGTAACCATGCTATAATCTACAGCATTATAGCTGTACTGGAAGTTTGTTCCACCGTTTAAATCCAAATGACTTTACTGACATGAAATTCTATGTGCCTGAATGAACATCGGAGTCGCTCCCAATCGCTTGATACAAAAGTAAAATCCAGAAGTGCTATGAAAAGGTTGTATAGAAATTGGAAATTAGTAATATTAAACGTAGTGCTGTTAACAGGAGGTTAACAACAAGTTAGGTAAACTCAAATGAAGGAAAATCCAGCTCAGATGGAACTAACATTTTCAAAAGTTAAAGCTTTCTACATAATTTTGATACACTAAGGAAAGTCATAAAAAAGTGCATATAGTGCTGAAGTATATACAAAACAAAGTAAACAAGAACGTACACAAATGTCTCTTTGGTCTAATGATCATATGCTAGCTTCCAGATACACGTGTGTATGTGTATGTGTATGTGTATGTTTGGTGTTTAACGCTCGCTTTTACTACTAGTGACACCACAAATGGTAACACTGATGACACATGGAATGAAGTTGAAGCACCGGTGATCCCGGAGAAAACCCGCCCCAGCGCCGAGTTGTCCACCACGGTCGCCTGGAACGAACCTAACCCACCTTGGTGAGAGCCGAGCGGTCTAACCACTCAGCTACGGCGCGGTCTGTTCAAAATACTTAGATCATGGTTTTGATTCCACCTGGAGGATAGGATTTATTTATGCATAATATTATCCACTTTCCTTGAGTCTGGAAATATGAGTGCGAGTGTAAATTTATGTGTAAAATTTATATTCAAGTAGAAAGAGTAAGGTAAATGAACCAAAATATTAAGTAACAGTGTAGCAGTGGATATTGTTATCGGTGAATAACTACTGCAAATCTAAGGCTACCAAAATAACTTTGGATATTAAAAGCGGCATATAAATAATTACAAAGCAAATTGGAAAAATGTTTAATTATTGCAGACTTGGAAACGAAAGTTGGACTTTGATTCCTATTATAAATGTTTGGTTTCATACAGAGTTCATGTGGAGAAAATTACCCTCCTTTCTATACAACTTATTTTCTACCTGTATTTATTGCAAACGCCATTGGCTAATATATGTTATGTAATTTAAGTTCTAGAACCCCAACCTTGAGACGCTTGTAACTCTTTTTTTCTAACTAATTACAAAATAATCGTTACGAAACAGAAACTTCGATTATCCTAGAACCCCATCATAATACAAATAACACTTAGTGATTAATAAATGCAAATAAATATACACATAAAACAAAAGCTTAGTAACTCAAGGTGAAATAAATGCAACAACAGTTCCAAGGTTTGATTCCGTAACAGCAAAAGAGTAACATTGTGTTAGAATAAGAAGAATTTCGATGCATTAGCAATGAAACACTTTCATATTCCCAACCTTTATAAATAAAGGGAAAATTCTTGAATAAGGGTTAAGGTTAGGAATATTTATATTAGGAACAGAAATAACTCAGTAATTAGGTTATTGGGTTAGCTTAATCCCGAACTATTGCATGTAATCAAGTAGATCGGCACAGGTGCTCGAGATTATGGAGGCAGGAACTGTGAATGGCTGGTTCAGTGTCTGGATCCCTTCAGAGCCGTCCACTCTGACTTCTCAGGTTTACTTCAGTCCTCATATCTGAGAAATACTATACATCCAACAATCATCTGAAATCTTCTTCCACAATATTCCTTTCCATATTATTGTTTTATTTCATGTAATATTATATATGTGGCCGCACCATTGCTGAGTGGTTAGACTGCTTGGCTCTCACCTAGGCGGCCTGGGTTCGATCCCAGACGACCGCAAAGTGAGATTTGTCGTGAACAACACGGCGCTGGGGCGGGTTTTCTCCGGGACCTTTGGTTTCCCCCGCCATCTCATTGCACCGGTGCTCCATCTTCATCTCATGGACCATCAGTTTCACCGCCTGCAGTGCCGTATGTAGTAAAAGTGGCCGTTAAGCACTACACGTTTCATTTTCACACCTAGGCGGCCTGGGTTCGATCCCAAGCCACCGCAAATTGGAAAACATGGCGCTGGGGTGGGTTTCCTCCCGGTCCTATGGTTTCCCCTACCACCATTCCACCAATTTCTCCATCATTTATTCATCCCAGGCGTTGGACCCACCCCAAAACTCTGATCTCATCTATCAGATCAATATGCTTCGGCCCCCTCGCTCTGAGGGAATCCAAGCGACTTCTAACACCAGAAACGGTGAGGAAGGGAGACATGAGAAATATATATAATAAGCCATGGCGCGACAGCCCTTAGAGGGCCAAGGTCTACCAACCCGACTGCCGGCCTCACGCCCACTTACGCACGGCAGAGGTGGGCGAGCATCCAACCGATATGGGGAGATGTAGTCAGCATCTCGGCTCCCCAGCCGGAATGTTGGTTTCCGTGACCTGGGCCGCTTACCTAGCGTACGCTCCTCACTTTCCTTACGATGCTAAGTGGGCACCGGTCCTATACCCGGGAACTAAAATCCTCACCACTTGGGTGAGATCGAACCCGAGCCGCTTTCCGTGGCCAGGGACCAAGGCATGCTGCCTTAGACCGCTACGCCATGGCACAGGACTGAAAAATGTTATATGTGATAAAAATAGGCGAAAAAACTATTTAAAAAGAATTAAATGCATGCAGAAGTTAAAGACAAATAAGGCGTTTATGCGGAGGAGTTTGGCGTCCGAAGGCATATAAAATAATAAAAGTAAGTGTATTATTCAAGATAATCAATTTTCTAATGCAGTCACCCACTTAAAACGCTTTGTGTTGTACTCAATACCACAATCCCAGCGTTAAAACCATCTTCAGGGTACTCACTATAGTACATCTCTGACAATGTGACCAAAATGACATTGTTACGTGGATCAACGGATATGGCGTCCAATTTTTTATATAGAGCTGCTCTCACAGTATTGTGACTTTGTGGGTTCGTGAAATTATAAGTCCAATTGCACAAAATCAAAATGATCTTTATTTCCACCGAATTACAGTTGGAACACTTGCCGATTACATAGAATTACGTAGCGCACACAATTACAATCCACCAGTTCGTCTGTGACAGGTCCACTCCACACTCACAATTACGTACAACTTCTCTGATACACGTACGCAGTCCTCCAGTCCGTTCGCTAGCACGGCGCTCTTCACTGCTGCTCGCCAAGAACTGAACTCTCCAAGAGAGCCAAGAGTGAGAGCAAGTCGTCCGTGGGTGCTCCGGACGGTGGACAGAGCGCCACGGTACCTATCCGCTGAGCGGATTTACCCGTGCGGTCTTATAGAATTGGTCTTATCTCCAAAACTTGGATGTCCTTGTAAACTGATGGACCTGATTCGACCTCTGCTAATGCTCCTGGCAGCGGGATGAGCTTCCAGATATGAAGACCGTGCCCTATGCCGCCACGCTAGGATCGGCCCGGCGTGTCGCTTATATAAGACGAACTGACCTATCTGGAAGGTTCCGATTTATATGAAATATCCCGACTGTTCCAGACGTTAGGGGGAGGGGAAAGAGGCGGCTAGTGATGCTTTTCCAACCATCCCCTCAGTTAGCGCTACACAGATAAATGGGTAGGCGTGAATGAATGCTTCCCGTCTGGTCCCTACCTACCAGCTACTGGTTCTCTCGGGAATTCCGATGTTCGGGTGACAGTTTGTTATATGCTCTATGGCTTCAATGCCAAGTTTATTTGTTACACGTTGTCCGTATGGTAAACGAGAACAGGAAATATACTAATCTAATGATGTCACTTAGACACTTTTCGTCTATAGTGGACCTAGAAGAACGTAACCTGTTACTGGCATCAATGCATCAACGCATCAGTGGCTTAAGGAAGATTTCCAGATAACCTACTGCGTTTCGACTCTCTCCTTGTTTGTGTGCCGTGTTCGGGAGCTGCCAAGGAGCATCTTGCATATACGTAAGTTAGGAGAGACCTTGATGTTCACTTCCCCATGATCTTTTGATTCCTGGCCTGCCCCTATCGTATAAAGACCATGGTGTCGGTTATCTGATATAGAACTCATTTTATAAAATTGACCAGGAGAATTTCATGACACAGTAGTAATACAGTAGACATTGAGAAACGACCACATGTCGCCGCTGATGCAAAATTTGGCAGACTTATGCACTTCGGCTATTTATATTTTCTGCAATGTTAAGAGTGCACTATAGTTATTATAATGTTCAAAGAAGCCGTCCAGTATAGACCTCATTGTGTTGGTTCAGTAAAACCCAGAGTTATTCGATCTGTTGCATAAATCTTATGACAAAGGTAGCATTTTAAAGGTTACAGCAAAAAGCTTGAAATATCTAGTCTATTCAGTAGAACGAAATAAGAATTACAGAGTAAAGTGATATCCTATTTTATATGACCCAGTGCTTATTGAAACATAGAAGACCAAACGAGCAGATCGAAATCAAGAATAAAAGTCGCTGATGGAGGTCGAAACAAGGACGTTGGTTATGTGCAGATCACAACTATATGAACGGCAGAACATGGACAGTGCACAGTTGAAATGTGGTAGGTTAGTTTAAATCACAACGAAATGAGCGGTAGGGATGCCGGTCACAGCTAAGCTACAACACAATACGTTTTACCATTGTAGGTGTTCTCTTCATTTGGCTTATGTGATATTTCATGTGGCATCAAACACACCGGCTCTCAAAAAACCTTTAAATACACAGATCTCTATATCATTTGCAGAGGTTTTGCATTTCCTTTCTTTCTTTCTTTCTTTCTTTCTTTCTTTCTTCTTTCTTTTTCTTTCTTTCTTTCTTTCTTTCTTTCTTTCTTTCTTTCTTTCTTTCTTTCTTTCTTTCCTTTCTTTCTTCTTCTTTCTTTCTTTCTTTCTTTCTTTCTTCTTTCTTTCTTTCTTTCTTTCTTTCTTTCTTTCTTTCTTTCTTTCTTTCTTTCTTTCTTTCTTTCTTTCTTTCTTCTTTCTTCTTTCTTTCTTTCTTTCTTTCTTTCTTTCTTTCTTTCCTTCTTTCTTCTTTCTTTCTTTCTTTTCTTCTTTCTTCTTTCTCTTTCTTTCTTTCTCTTCCTTCTTTCTTCTTTCTTCTTCTTTCTTTCTTTCTTTCTTCTTTCTTTCTTTCTTTCTTTCTTTCTTTCTTTCTTTCTTTCTTTCTTTCTTCTTCTTCTTTCTTTCTTCTTTCTTCTTTCTTTCTTTCTTTCTTTCTTTCTTTCTTTCTTTCTTTCTTTCTTTCTTTCTTTCTTTCTTTCTTTCTTTCTTTCTTTCTCTTTCTTTCTTTCTTTCTTTCTTTCTTTCTTTCTTCTTTCTTTCTTTCTTTCTTTCTTTCTTTCTTTCTTTCTTTCTTCCTTTCTTTCTTTCTTTATTCTTCTTCTTTCTTTCTTTCTTTCTTTCTTTCTTTCTTTCTTTCTTTCTTTCTTTCTTTCTTTCTTTCTTTCTTTCTTTCTTTCTTTCTTTCTTTCTTTCTTCTTTCTTTCTTTCTCTCTTTCTCTCCTTCTTGTTTGTTTTCTTTCTTTCTTTCCTTCTCCTTCTTTCTTTCTTTCTCTCTTTGTCTCCTTCTTTCTTACTTCCTTTTTTTTCTTTCTTCCTTTTTTCTTCTTCCTTTCTTTCTCTCTTTCTTTCTTTCTTCCTCTCTTTCTCTCCTTATTTCTTTCTTTCTCTTTCTTTCTCTCTTCTCTTTCGCTCCTTCTTTCTTTCTATCTTTCCCTCTCTTTCTTTCTTTCTTTCTTTCCCTTCTTTCTTTCTTTCTTTCTTTCTTTCTTTAATTCTCTCTTTCTCTCCTTCTTTCTTTCTTTCTTTCTTTCTTTCTGTCTCTCTCTTTCTTTCGTTCTTTCTCTCTTTCTTTCTCTCTTTCCTTCATTCTTTCTTCCTTCCTTCATTCATTGATTCATTCCATTATTTATTTAATTATTTTATTTATTTATTTATTTATTTATTTATTTATTTATTTATTTATTTATTTATTTATTTATTTATTTATTTATTTATTTATTTATTTATTTATTTATTTATTTATTTATTCATTCATTCATTCATTTATTTATTTATTATTCCTGTCTGACTTTTTTCTCATTATAATGCAGATCATAAATATAGACGTAGTGGCATTCAGCAAAGAAACTTCGGAATCGATTTAACTGAAAATATATTTCAGAAAAGGGTGTATGTGGTCGCGCCATGGCTGACCGGTTGGACCGCTTGGCTCTCAAAACGGCGTCACGGGTTCCATCCCAGATGACCGCAAAATGAGATTCATGATGGACAATTTGTCGCTGGGACGGATTTTCCTTCGAGTCCTCCGGTTTCCCCTGTCGGCATTCCACCAATTGCTCCATCATCTTTCCTATCGGGCCCAAATGATCTCGCTGTAAACGGGCTCTAAAATACCACTCATTCACTCACTCACTCACTCACTCACTCACTCACTCACTCACTCACTCACTCACTCACTCACTCACTCACTCACTCACTCACTCACTCACTCACTCACTCACTCACTCACTCACTCACTCTTTCCTATCATTCATCTTACTCTCCTGTATATCATTCACTTCCTTCATTTTCACACCAAGCATGTGCTCATCACCAATCCTGGTTCTTTAACGGATCCAAAGCTTCGGTTCCCCACGCCCGACCTTAAGGGATAGAGGAAAAAGAATCCCCTAAGACCGCGATAATGGTACAAGGTAAGTTGAAGAAGAACAAGAACAAGAAGAGGAAGAAGAAGGAAAGGGTGCATGTAAAGAGAGAGTGTGTGCGTATGGGAAAGAGAGAGAGAGCGACAGAGAAACAGAGACAGAACAACGTAACTTAACCAGAAAATATTAAGGAATAGGAAATTTAGCATTTTATTCAATCTTCCGGAAACCAACATGAAGATTTTTAATGAATTCCCTTCACATTAAACTATATTAAACAAGCAGAGGATGTTGCATCATTTTTATCATTAATTGTCAGTGGCAAATTTTATAAAAGCGTGATATACCTATTGGACACCTTGCATAAATAATAGCTGTCTTGAAATTGCTGCAAACAGCCTATGATATAATTTATATTGACTTAATTTTGTGTACTTTGGTATAAGTAATGGATGATAAAAGCTTGCTGTAGGAAAAATGTTAAACTGATTAACATTGCTTCTGTTTCATGGCATTTGCGGTCTCTGAAGAATTAAATGTTGTGTGATTATCGTTCTAGAAATATATTATCTGACAGATTCCTCGGAAGTTCGCAAGCCCTATTTTATTTTTATTCGTAAGGGTTTTAATCTGGCTTCTTATGCAGTCCGTAGTGTAACTAACTATTGTACTTCTGCACTGTGATAATGATTTGTATTTAAGGGCACTCCACTGCAAGGTCATCAGTGACCTGTACTTCTGAAGTAATGGAATCAATTATGTCATATCTTGCCCATTTAAAGTGTAGCTAATCAAAGTACATTTGAATTTTCATATGGCAGGAGTTCTTCTATAATTTAATTTCCGGCTGTGACCCACTATTTTCAGAAAGGGAGGCTGCATTGCACAAGTTCTAAGCACTGGACTATCTTCTGCCAAAGCCATAACTATAATGAATTTCTATGCAAGAAGATTGGCGGATTGAATTTATTATGCTATGGAGGGGATTTGGTATGGAGTTCCTAGTCGTGGACAACTGTACCTATTTTACAAGTGGGGCTTCCCGGTGAGGAAGGATGAGGCGAGAGGAGACAGAGGGTGGCCATCCTAAGGAGTCATGATAGTCCAGAGGTCCGAGTCCCTACAATTGACCAGTTGGAAACTCCCCGGCAGGCCAGTACAGCCGGCATCCCACCCACTATTATCCTGAAACGCCCACCAGGCCGGCCCAGAGACCTGAGTTCCTTACTACCGAAAGAGTAACATCAACTTTTAATGAATTTAGGAGGAGACATGTGAAAATAGTTTTGGATACTATTGGCAGCATTCTTATTAAACGCCATAAATGGGGTTAGAAGAGCTCCGATTTATATTTTAAATCAAATATGAAGATATGTATGCAAAGAAGCACACAGGATTAAAAGTTATGCACCATTATATCCAAAAACAAATGAACAAAAATCAAATAACCATTTGTTCTATGGGTAATCTCTAGCAACTATAGTTAAGTCGCAGCGAGAGGTAGTGAAACCACAGTGAAAGAGGATTAAAACAAATGAGACTGGTCGTCCCATCGGGGAAGTAACCCTGGACCTTCGAAGGAGAGCCCTGAACGTTACAGTAAGTGCTACTCATTAACCGGGGAAATAAATGAATAGTTATTAAACGCTATGCATTAATGCAGTGTTCACCATAATGACTTGCTTTTCTTTGGCAAAAGTCATTGATTTGTGCAGGATCTACGTCTCTTAACCTCCCACAGGATTTTCCATCAAGAGGTCTAGACAAGTATTATACATTTTGAACATGTGAGCTAACGATACTTACATTATTCGTAAAGTGTTTTCTATTAGACACATTACGGGACGTTAAGTTTAATGGCATATATCCCTCTATTATATTTGGCTGGATGTAAGACTTAGAATCCGGTCTGTCTTAAACGAGGACTAAGGTTAGTAGCTTTAGCACTGATGACGTAAGGGGATAATGACAGAGCTATTACAAGGAAAGCTTCCCCAATCAATCATAATGGTGGCAGTTAGGCCCAAGGTCACGACGTGGAGGAATTGCAGTATAGATGTGCGTACTTACATCCGTGTTTACGAATAATATTAATCTGCTGTCAACAGAAACAATTGAGCTCCTACTGTGTGTCTGTTAATAACTTCTTTTTTCCAAAACATTAACTATGTTGTTATTTTCTTTGTGCCGAATTATGTTTAAATATTGATGATGACGATTACTCTTTTTTTAATCTTTCATCATAATTATCGACATAATTTCTCCAGAGACCTACTTAATCATTCAATATCAAAAAGTAATTCAGCTGAAAGCTCTACTGCGCTGATACGCTTGTTGATTCATAATGCATTGGAAATAACACTGTCGTTTCAATTGTTATATCTGGAATAATTAAGCGTATCTTAAGAATAGCATAGAAAAATCATAATAGGGGATGTATAAACTGTGTTTTCTGCTTAAAAATTATCAATTTCAAAGAGTGCAGCTTCATAGATTCCTCTCATAAATAATAAAGCTGTTTTACTTCGTAATGAAAACATTCAACCTTCCATTCCTGTAGCCCACACTTTTTTTAAAGGATGCATATGACTGTGTTAAGGTTTTGTTACAAAACTACGGTACGAAAACCATCTATGGCTACTGTGTGGATATTTCAAGATTATTGGGCTATTACTTGGTCAACAGACTGGTTCTACAAAGTGTCTGTTTCTTATGCGAATGGGACAACAGAGCGAGATCAGAACACTGGAAAAGAGAACATAGGACTGACTTAAGGACGGCCGGAAAAAATATAAGAAGTGAACCTCTTATTGATCCCTCAAAAGTTTTGTTGATAACTCTCCATGGTTAAATGAAAAATTTGTGAAAACTCTTCTTTTAAATACCCTTATGTTACATTTCCTTCGTTATCCTATGAAAAACTTAAAGCTGGTTTATTCTTTGCTCACAAACTTGAAAATTGTTAATGGACATTCAGTTCGATAAGTCTATGAGTAGAGAAGCAAAGGGTACCTGGAATGCTTTCATAAATGTTGTTTTTAACTTTCTTGCAATTAAAAACAACCAAAATTTTGTTAACATAATGAAAGAGATGTTACAACGTTTCAAATAGATTGCTTGCAACATGAGTGTTAAAATACATTTTCTTCATTCCCATCTAAATTATTTCCCTGGTGATTTAGGAGATTTTAGTGAGGAACAGGGTGAAATATTTCACCAGGATATAAAAAATATGGAAATAATGTATATATAAATGAAAGTGGAGTATTCTCATGATGGCGGACTAGTGTTGAATTTTAAAAAGGGTTTGCTCTGAACAACATGCGGGAACGTCAAAGAGGAGAAAATGTGAAGTGAAACATTGAGACAAGTTATGAATGTGTTATAGTCATTATTAATTAATTACAAATTACTAAAACATAACAAATTATACCCAAGGCCTAGTCTTCATACAAAACTCTTGTTGAAAGTAGTTTGTATTACATTTCACAAAGCTTTAATTTCATTTCTGTTACTTCGAATAGTTTGAAACCCTGACGGGATGGAAGAAAATGGAGATTATTTTCGAATTCACCACAAAAAAATCCGTTTAGGATCACCTTTCAGATTAAAACAAATAAGTTAGGAATGAGAACAGTGTAATCGTCTGACAATCATATCTGCTGTTTTATATTCCCTTTATTGTCATGATTTGACATGGTTGTTTTGACATGTCACACTGTAGCCTGAGAGTAACTTAATGTTTAACTTGAAGTTTCTAGTTACAGTTTCATTATTTCGCATCGATAAATGGGTATATAAACCCCTATTAAATAAAGTTTAGTTTTCTGTAGCTAAATGGTCTGAATGCACGAGGAAATTTGAATGGAAGCGGTTACTTTCTTGCGTATTACAGTCCATAGAAAACATACATTCTACCGGAAATTGCAAAAGGAAAGTCGGAAGTAAAAGACCTCATATGATGATTATTCCAAAAAAGTTGGAAGTACATCAATTAATACAAACGAAGGATAAAGCCCTTTAAGTGTGTTATAATAGAGCTGCAAGAAGGGGATTAGTCGCAGCTATGCAAAACATGTAGCTTAAACCATCTGGACCAGCGCTTCCGGTTTTCTCACGGTTGTGATAAGCTTCTGCCCCGGAGCTACACACACGCTTTATGGTTTTTAATTTATCTGGCACTAATGCTTATAAGAAACAAATCACGACTTCATGAAAAGCTGTGTTTTCTATTCGAGCGTTATTCACGAACTTTTCCATATACACAATACACAATAAACTGCAGCATCTGAGTATGATATAAATTATAATACGACTCATTGTTCCTAAATGTCCGACCAACTATTGTGAATTATATCTGTTTACTGCATGCAACAGTGTTTCACCACTGGGTTATGTGTTGCAAACAACAATCGAGATGGAGAGAACTGGAAGTCCCTTGGCACCCTGTGACAAGCGGAGTAAAGAATCACCGAAGTTGCGATATACACTCCCGGTTTACTTTTTCTTTTCTTTTTTCTTTTTTTCCCCCTTGGTCCCGTCACTGAGCAGAGCTCTAGGGCACTGAACACGTCATACAGAACATAACGTCACCAAATCAACATAAATCATTTTAACTACCACCGCCATACATCAAAATGTGCTTTTTGAATTTTTTATTTGTTTATTTATTATCATCCTAATCAAACATATAACATCTGTAACATTTAAGTAAAAGAAGATAATACTTTAGGAACTACTACCACACACATTATTATTCAATTACTCATCAAGTCATCACCAATACATCTTAACACAGTGCCTAATCGACATACAAGATTAGAAAAGGAAATTAGATTTAAAAGAGTCATGTGCAAACATGTCACATAACCAAAGAAAGTGTAACAACCATTTGTTTATGGACATGATACATTAAACCAATACAATGACACATCACATTCCCTTTATATCGGACGTATCCAGAAAGAAAGTTCCCTGGTCTTTTTTTAACAAAGGCAACATAGTTACGTTAATAACTTTATTGGCAACAGGTAGAGCAATGTTGCAGCTATTTTTCGACAGAGTCACCAAAAGAATTCCGATACTTGCCATACCATTTGATCAACTTTTGTATTCTTATGTTGCAGAAGTCCGTCACCTGTGAATGGGATCACCGTGTAACAGTCGTCTTCAGCTGTTTGTCGTTGTCGAAATGTTGTACAGAGGATAGGAATTTCTTGAGGTTCAGGAAAGATGGAAATCGCTGGTAGCAAGACGAGGACTGTATGGTGATCGATAAAACAGCTCCTAGCCAAACGTATGCAAATGCATTGACTGATCCTTGGTTTCCGGAGTGAAGTACGAAATCCACGTCTCATTTCCTGTGACATCCCTGTCGAGGAACTCGTCGCCATCATCATCATATCGCAGCAGAAATGTCAGAGCTGCTCCTAAGCGTTTCGTTTTGTGCTTGGTTGTCAGGTTTTTTGGCACTCACCTGGCACACAATTTCTTGAACAGCATGTGCTTAGCGACAATTTCATGTAACAAGGATCGGAATATCTGCATGGCTGCTGAATTCCGTCGGTGCTGCATGATGCGCTGTAATGTTAATTGATTTGAGACGCTGCTACTTCCATAATACAAATTAACCTTTAACAACAGTTAAATAAGTGTGCAGATGAGTTTTACTTCCGGTTTCTTTGGAACGCATATTTAATGAGTACATATCGTTATATATGTAAGTGAATAGGGCATTACAAGATAGCAGGATATATCTTACTGGATATGTTGGACCGCTGCAGTAGAAACACATCATGCTCGTTCTAGTGGGTTAATACATACAAAAACCAACCTGTATTACTTAAATTAAAATGTGGAAAACTACAAATAGAACCATTTGTGTAGCGAGTGACCAAATATATCTGTAATAGCAAACTTAAAAAATAAATAACATTGTAAATTTCATTAAACACAATTGGCTATACGAGAGCAACTTCAAATAAGAATAAGTATTAGACATTAAAATGATCTTATTTTGTATAAAAATTTCCCCTTTAACATCAATGCACTTCTGAAGTCGGTGAAACAAGCCCTTAAGGCAATACTGCTACTCTTCCTGAGCCACTTCAAAAATCAGATTCTTGTAATGCCCCTCTGCTACACCTGATGACGAAAAACTAATTCCACGTATTTTATCGCACCAGCTCAGCCAGGTGATTATTGATGAGGGACGGTCGCTCACTGCGCTCTTCGTCATGGACACTTGGACCACCTTCGGACCAGCGTCGCACCCAATGTTTGCTCATGAAGTTCTGCGCCTAATCCTCACAGAGCTGACGATAAATTTCGAGGGGTGACCACACCTCGCAGGCGGCGGGAGAACAAATAAGGGAAGCCACTTGGAACCGCTGCCGTGCTCCTGGCTCTAGGAGAGACATGTGAGGGCAGCATATGCTTGTCACGTTATAGATCTGTTACGCTTTCGTAATGT
Organism: Mantis religiosa; assembly: GCA_030765055.1. NCBI lineage: Eukaryota > Metazoa > Arthropoda > Insecta > Mantodea > Mantidae > Mantis > Mantis religiosa. The sequence continues at coordinate 63,819,862 of CM060950.1, forward strand.
TCCCGAATAAATATGTTTACTTTAAAGGAAGCAGAATCGGGAAACTTATCTTCTGGATGAGCCTCGTAGCATTCCCTATATAGACTTTAACAATTATCCATAAGGTCCTGTACCGATTAGGCTTTGGTGCATAGATAATTTTTAAAATCAGACTTATGCTTATCCATTTTCCCTGTAGATTGTCATTTTAAGTATTTTAGAAGAGAAATGAATATTCTGACACATTCATAACATACTCCTTTCTGAAACAAGTCAATATAGCATTAAGTTTGTGTAAGTTCCTTCTTTGTATAGTATTTATGCTGAGCATATTCACATTTTGTCTAAAGTAGTTTCAACTTTTGATATGGAAACACATAAGCATAAAAATATATTCACATGGAAATGTTAAAATATTCAAGCCTTTGAAACAAACCCTTACATGTAGCCGTAACATTGATGTCACATATGGCTCTGTTGGCTTTCTTCTCTAATATAAATATTCGCTTACTGTCCACCGAGTTACGACAAAATATCAAACGATACTTCATTATTGAGCAAAAATGCGCATAGTACACCTGCTTTAATGTCTGAATTAGACAAAAAGAGTTCAAAGACCTAAGCACAAAGTAACCGTTAACTAGAATAGGTGTAAAAAGCATAGTGCCGTTGCTTTCCAGTTTTTCGCTGTATTGAGTTAATACCGAAATTAAGGAATGCAATGTATAAAGAATCGTAATGCATTTCAAAGGAATGTATATTTGTGTGGAACGCGTGCAGGTGCAGTTGAGTTGAATAGCAACGGAGTTGAATAGTTGATTTAACAAAAGAAACGTAAGAAACAGTGTCCTTAGCAGATTTCTAAAGGGTAGTACTTGACTCTGTTTTAATAGGTATTCTTCGGACCCCTAATAATCACAATGGACAAAATAGTCACAAAGGGAATCTTTGTGTGTATAAAGGGCTTCGAGAAAGTGAAAGTTACACACCCACGCGCAGCTGTGAGGACACTCAGTCCTCGGCGTGAAGCCGATAAGGGCAGTCCTCTTCTTCTGTCTTGGTCGAAGGCAGACCAGAAGCGATGAGAGAAGATATTTGTCGGTTCATATGTACGTGAAGAACGAATTGTTTTATTGAGTAATAAGCATTTCACATATAGTAACTCGTAACAGTGATATTGGTAATCCTTGTTCGGCAACTTCGAGTTTAATGTAATGATAAGAAGAAGCAGTCATTAAACCAGTTTGAAATGGGCTTTCCAGTGTCATTAAAACCAACCTTCTCATACATATCCACGCATACCCTGAGATAAACCTCATTGTTCAACCCTGAGCTACCCATATTATTGTATCAAACTGTAGTATCAACGTGGAACTGTACGTCACACACATTTTATTCGTTTCAGAGTACCTAAAGCATAACAATCTTGCAGAATAAAGGACAAGTCCTCAGCGCTATCATGCATTAGATAATTGATAAGCACGTTCTTCTGTGTAGAATATTTGTAATGTTAATTGATTTGAGACGCTGCTACTTCCATAATACAAATTAACCTTTAACAACAGTTAAATAAGTGTGCAGATGAGTTTTACTTCCGCTTTCTTTGGAACGCATATTTAATGAGTACATATCGTTATATATGTAAGTGAATAGGGCATTACAAGATAGCAGGATATATCTTACTGGATATGTTGGACCGCTGCAGTAGAAACACATCATGCTCGTTCTAGTGGGTTAATACATACAAAAACCAACCTGTATTACTTAAATTAAAATGTGGAAAACTACAAATAGAACCATTTGTGTAGCGAGTGACCAAATATATCTGTAATAGCAAACTTAAAAAATAAATAACATTGTAAATTTCATTAAACACAATTGGCTATACGAGAGCAACTTCAAATAAGAATAAGTATTAGACATTAAAATGATCTTATTTTGTATAAAAATTTCCCCTTTAACATCAATGCACTTCTGAAGTCGGTGAAACAAGCCCTTAAGGCAATACTGCTACTCTTCCTGAGCCACTTCAAAAATCAGATTCTTGTAATGCCCCTCTGCTACATCTGATGACGAAAAACTAATTCCACGTATTTTATCGGAAAGTTTAGAGAAAAGAAAGAAATGACTAGGACCTAGTTCAAGGCTGCATGGTGGACTCTCTACGGTGCTGACCTGCAGAGCAATTAGATTCTGAGTTGTCAATTTTACTGCATGTGACAATGCGTTGTCATTTTGTAAGGTTATTTCTTGTTTGGGCTTTTTTTTTCACGAAATTTCTCAAACATTTACGGTAAACGGACAGCAGTAATGGCAAGTTTCCCTAAGCCCGGTTTTCGGAAAAATATCACGAACGCCTTACCAGCACTACGATGCCCAATTAAGAACCAAGCACCCACATCGGAGAAATCCATAAACTCCTTACAAATCAAATTACTGGTTATGTGAATAGTTCATTCATTGTTCTTGTTGTATCAAAGTAACATAAACAATTAAAGAATATATTATACTGACTAAGAATATATTATATATTATACTGAATATGTTAGAAATATTGACATAATATATAAAGGTGCGTTCTTTGAATTATCGTTTGAATTTCTCATCTTCCTCAAAGATGTTTAGATAACTAGGAAACGGTAATATGTAGCGTAATACTTATTGACGGAAAACATAAAGCTCTTGTAGGCATTCAGCTTGCAACGAATGATTTTTTATCATAGAATTAGCCATCTCGAAAATATTAATGCGCAAGTTGGACTGAGGTCTATTATCGCATTCTATTAAAGTTTTGAAACTAAGACTTTATTGTCTATATTTACTGCACCTTACTTATAACAAAATAGGTAAAAGAAACTTAAACAATTTATGGGAAGTTGAAATATCTCCGGGACAGCAAATATCTAGTTCTATAAGAATAATAAGACGAATAAAGAATACGTGATTATTCATTAATAAAAACAGCTGTCAATATTTGAAGCAAAACTTTTTGTTTTAACTGTTGCTCCGTTTTTGACTTGTTCCTGTAATCCCAGATATTTAGTTTCCATTCTCGCTTAAGTTACTGCGAGTTTGTTCTGCATTTAAAACACTAATGTTTTCTTTATACTGTGAGAGATTTCTTACGGCCAAGCCCAATGAAAGTGTGTTGGTTATGTGTAACCAAAACAGATTATTGTTCGTTCACTAACATTTCAGCTAGTGCGTTGGGGTGGCTTGTCTATCAGGTCTTTACTGGGGAGGACATAACATGCTGAACCAGCCAGATAAAAGTTACAGAATGAAGTTAGTGTGAAGCCATAGCGAAGCCAGAGCGGAACGTAGCGGTGAACGGAGTCTAGCCAGAGCAAAGCCAGAGTGCAGCCAGAGCAAAACCAGAGCGGAGGTTGAGTGGAGCCAGAGCCAAGCCAGAGCGGGACCGGAGTGGTGACCGGTGTCTAGCCAGAGCGAAGGCAGAGCAAAACCAGAGCGGAGCCAGAGTTAAGGTACAGAATGAAGTTAGTGTGAGGCCGGAGCGAAGCCAGAGCGGGACCGGAGGAAGGCCGGGACCTAGTCAGAGCCAAGCCAGAGCAAAACCAGAACCAAGCCAGAGCGGAACGTAGCGGTGACCTGAGCCTAGCCAGAGGAAAGCCGAGTGGAGCCAGAGCAAAGCCAGACCGAAGCCAGAGCGGAGGTTGAGTGGAGCCAGAGCCAAGCCAGAGCGCGACCGGAGTGGTGGCCGGATCCTAGCCAGAGCGAAGGCAGAGCGAAACCAGAGCGAAGCCAGAGTTAAGGTGCAGAATAAAGTTAGTGTGAGGCCCGAACGAAGCCAGAGCGGGACCGGAGGAAGGCCGGAACCTAGTCAGAACCAAGCCAGAGTAAAAACACAGCTAACTTAAAGAATGAAGTTAGTGTGAGACCTGAGTGGGACCGGAGGTAGGCCGGAGTCTATCCAGAGCAAAGCCAGAGCCAAGCCAGAGCCAAGTTAGAGTGATTTTAGAGTGGAGCTGGAGTGAGGTTAGGGTGAAGCCGGAGAGAAACCAGAGCGGAACAAGAGCAAGGCCAAATCAAAGCCAAAGCAAAGCCAAAACAAAGCAAAGGCAAAGGCAAAGTGGAACTAGAGTAGAGCTAGAGCACAGAAAGAGCAAAGTCAGAGTAAAGCCAAAGGAAAGCCATAGCGAAGCTAGAGCAGAGCCAGAGCAAAGCAAAAGCAAAGCCACGAAAGGAAAGATAGTAAAGTGAAATACAGTTTTTGAAAGGGCGCTGATGACCATTGAGTTGAGCGCTCTTAAATACAAACCATCATTCATCACCCTTGCCACGTTCTACATGGCAAAGTGTGGAAGCGTATCGGAGGGAATGTGAAAAAAAAAACAGAGATGTTTACGCAAGCCTATCACACCACATGGCAAGACGGTGCATGCACACTCTGTTCAGATGCAATCGTGTCTTCGGAACAAATGAACTAGTAGAACTAGAATCCTGCGGAAAACAACATTAACATTCAAATTTACTTTTTTATTTTTTTATGTAATTAGGCATTGTTCCATTTAAAAATGTGTATGTTTGCTCCAAAAATATTCTTTCTAAGTGTTATTAAAATATATTTATAGGCTAAAACTACGAGTCTCTAAATACCAAGCATTGCTGTGAAAACCGCACACCAATAGCTCTTTCCATTTCGGAAATAATAGCGGTGCAAGTCTTAGGTGATTCACTCTGTATAAGATGATTGAATATTGTGACAAGGAGAAAGAAAAGGGAATCAAAATTCCTTTATGTCAAGCAAAAAAACGGACGGTTGCAATGTTAATTTAATTTGTGTATAATAATTAATTGGCTAATCTTTCATATCGGACCAACAGCTCCCAAATGTCTTATTTTTGTTTCGTCACTTACTGTACGCCAGGTTACTAATATTTCGGTCTTCTAATAAACAAAATAGCAAACGAACGCAGCACAGTGTTACTGGGTCAATACGCCTCAACGCTCTGTCAAGTAGTATAGCAGAAAACGGTCAATGGAATTGCAAGACCACTTGGATTCGGACAAACTCCAAAATATTACCGGCAACAGTGCTTCCTTCAATCTGTGGCGCGCTTCAGACTAAGTAAACAATCCCTCCCACCACTAGCTCAACTCCTACATGCTTCTTATCCCACTAGCGAAAACGTCAGTGAACGAAAAGTAAATTCCTGAATCTTATAGGGTAAGTATGGCTTAGAGCAAGTCGCCCTTTGAAACTGCATCTGGAGCCGTTCCCGGTCAGGTGCACGTGGCCCTGAAAAGCTTTTGAAGCCGTCTGTACCTAAGTTCGTATGACTGCTCCTTATTGGAATTTTATGTGTACGTAGTTTACCATTATTTACGAGAAAATGCCCGATATTTTCTGTATTTCTGTTTGTATATGTAATTTATTATCATGTTCCTATTCATTCAGAATCATACAACCGTAGTTTCCCTTCTTGAATGAGAGGTAAATAGGTGGATAATTGAGCAAATGTGCTACAAATGTGTTTCTCTATGACACCTTCTTCAATAATGTGAACAGCATCTTGAAGAAAGAAAGTCATTTATGGATTGCTAGGATGTGATGGGAAGGTACGTCACAGATTCTTATGCAATAAAGGGAAGCGTTTCCATTAGGTACGGCCAAAGGGTAATTAAAGTAATGCATGGCTTCCATCTAACGGAATACACAATTTATAGTTAGAGGGGAATGTAATTTCCGTGCCGCAGGTTCATCTGCACGTAAACACTTCATACTGAAGAAGTTTCCCAGTAGTTGTTTGAAGATTTCATTCAGGTCTCTTAGTGGAAGTTGTAGGTCTGATATTCCTATTTCATATTACTATATTTTATTTATATTGCATATGAAGTTTTAAAACCTTATTTCTTCCGTTTGATATTCTGTTTGCTTTCTAACTCTGTAAATATAAATTGTATATTAGAAGTGTAATATCCGCAGCAAAAATTTGAGCCTTCTACTTGTTTTCTGCCTTCTTTTTGGCTCATAAAGGATATTCATTATAGAGGAAACGAATGAAGCAGATTACTCAATTACATTTGTGTTCAATTCCGTTGACTGCCCAAGATGACCTTGAGTTTTGGTGTTTCCCATGGCCATTAGGCCAAATGAAAGTGTGGTTTCCCTTATACTAAGTTTCATCTCCCATGTTCCGTTTTATTCATTCATTTCCCAAATGTCATTTATATTGATAGAATTCGCGGTGTATGGCAGTGCCAGACAGATGGAGGGTAGTGTGTTCTGTGGACACCAGAGGGCTGCTTAACTGTAAGGGTTGTTCATCGCCCTATCTGGAGAGTTTCAGAGTTTAGTCGCACCTCTTGTGAGTCTCTGTGGTCTGCGTGACTTCAACATGTTGCCTCCTGCTGTTATTACACAATTCTCTCTGGGAGAAGTTACCCCAGTAAATCTACGCAGATGAAGGTGTCTAATGGGTTCCTAAGATTCTACAACCTATACTTATAGTGTAACTGAAGCAGTGCGATGACTATGTCTATGCCAGGCCATTACTCAAACTACAGAATTAACCTTACAAATGCTTGATAAAGCTCTGAGTCTAAATTGTGTTAAAGGAGGAAATCACTTGTAAGAAGGTAAATGTTGACCGGACAATATAGGAATACATTTTGCTGTTATACAAGTGAATCAGGAAAACATATATTTTAGATATAAAATTACTACTCTAGGAAATTTAAACTCTTAACTCTCAGTCTTTTACTTTCTGTCTCTGTAAGCTATTAACAGAATATATTGTAATAAGGATAAATATTAAGGGAGGCGCGACCATTTTGTTTGTTTGTAATTTACGTCCTCCAACGTTAAGTCATATCGGACAGTGAATGAATTGGGTGAAATGATGCTCAAATGAGTTCAGGGTCCATGGAGCTTAGAGTTATCTGACATTCGTCTTGAAGGGCAAGGAAAAACCCCGTGAAAACCTTATCCAGGTAACTCACCCTAACCGAGATTCGAACTCGGGGCCTATTTAACGTGAGGCAGACACGCTACCATCTATGCTACCGAGGCGGGTGGAGAGGCAACCAGATCTGCATGACAACGTAAACAAACATGGTCGGGTTCTCTTGCGTTCTGAGTTCGAACCCATCTGAGCTCTTCACATACTCAAAGAAGCTCCTAGCCCCGGGGTTGTCCCCAAAGAATTGTCCACCTGAGAGCTTTCGGAGGATGAAATGAAAGGAAATGTATAGTGTTTAACGCCCGCTTTTACTACATGTGGCATCGCAGGCGATGACACTGATGATGAATGAGATGAAGATGGAGCACCGGTGCAATGAGATGGCGGGGGAAACGGGAAACCCAGCCCAGCGCCGTATTGTCCACCAAAACTCTCAGTTTGCGACCTCCTGGGATCGAACCCGGTTCACCTTGGTGAGAGTCAAGCAGTCTAACCACTCAGCCACGGTGCGGCCTATCGGAGGATGAGCAGCCCCGATCGACACTAGGAAGCACTACATCCTACATCCCTTAATAAGATAACAATATAGGAAATAAATGGTGCAGGAGATGAAGGGCAGTAAAGTCGCGGAAGAACAGGAACCACCATGACGTTCTCCTGCCCACCCAGGGAAAGCTATGAATGGATTGAGTGATCATCAAAAATAAAACCAGACTTCTGGAGTGCGAGCCTCACATGTTATCACAAAGCCATCTTACTTGGTGAATTCCATATTGGAATTCATATGTGCCATTCATATATAAAGGATATATGGAGGGGTTATGAGTTATAAAGACAAAGTATAATACACATTTAGAGCTCCATGTACAAATCCCAATATCATGTAGCTCTATAATTTCAGCAAACCGTTTTATTTACAACTTGAATAACTGTCACAGATAGCTAAACAGTTCCATGTGAACTATCAACACATTTTACAAATCTATTACCCCAAACAGTAACTTATTGTTTGCTTAGTTCAAAGGTTTCAGCTCAATACCGGTTCTAAGCTTATGTCTCGCAGTATTTTGTTCTTCATTGTTTTGCCGCACAACTATTTTGTGTTTATTTTTGTTATTGCTGGTATACCAACGTATTTACGCAACATGTGTAACGTAGGGTTCTCTTTATAATATGGAATTTTCATCTGGGTTAAGCTCTTGATAAGAATCTTTCCACTCTTCGAAAATTTTACTTCAGCCACAAGTTGAGTAAACAACCACAAATGTATAAATGCTTATGAATATTCTGATTACGTCTAGTTTTTTCAATCAATCAGTTTACTCAATTTTCACTTTCCCTTAAACAATGCAGTTCTCTTTTCCTGACACTCACTAATGCAAACTAGTTCCAATGTTCATTGTCACTTCACTTTTTTTCCGTGACGTAGCATCTTAAAAAATATGCCCTACCTAGCCGCTGCTTCCGGACCGTTCACTTGATGGGAAGTCGAATTCAAGACATCTCCGACCCCTTGGAGACATTGCACCTCAGCACAGTCTTCACAGCTCGCTCGTAGAACAGTGTTTCTCATCTCACCATAAAAGCACGCGATAACTCACTCACTCCTTCCAAGAGACCTACTTCCCCTCACTAAGGTAAACTAGTACAAAAACAATGAGTTTATGGAATTAAGGACCGCACGATATGTTTTGAAACTGTATCTGGATTTTCAGCTGTTTTCTCAAGAACTTCAAAGGGGAAAGCTGTTTTTGATGTATTTTACCACTAAGCATTTGCCATCAGTTGCTTCGACGCACTGGACATATTCAAAACAATTGAGGTATCTCGTAAGTAAAAGAGATCCTGAGAACGTTTTTCTAGTCAATTAATGGCACAGAAAGATAGAATGGTCAAACACGAGGCTGTGCAAGAGACTTTTATGCTACACTTTATTATTTTGAGTTCCTGCTGCTTTAGAATTCATCCTTAGTCTAAAACGTGATTTAATATTTTACAGTGTAAAATCAATGAATAAAGTATTGCACTGCGAACTTCGACGAATTAAAAATGTTCCTGAATAACAGACGGGACGAATTTGATTTGTTTTTTGAACAATGCTAAAAGGATTATTCATCTTTTTCAACGAATGAAAACACTAAAAGCTGTACATATAGCAAACAATGAAAATAAATCGCTATGCAGACTAGGTTTCGAGGGGCTGGGTACAGTATTTAGGTACATAAGAAACCAATTATCTAAATTCCATAAGCTGGACTGTCTTATGCTTTTGAAATTTTTAATCGTATACAGCCTCTATCGTTCTACGGCTATTCCAAGTTTTATTAGAAATATATGCTAAGTATTTCAATACTGGGATACTCAAAACATAACTTTCATATTTATGTTTCAGTTGAGTTCAATAAGCCCTAAGTATAAAAATGTATACATTTTTAAAATCTTCTGAATATAATATACAATTACTTGAAGCTACTAAACCTTGGTCTCTAGTTTTGTCGATTCTTGCCACTATTGCCTCTGTGAAGATATCTTTATTAAATTAAAACGAATTAAAACATATCCAAGAAGCACCCAAACACAAGCAAGATTTTGAATCTTGTCATTTATTTTGATGGAGAAGAATCCAAGATTCAATACCCCGTCATACATGTCTGCTCTGCCAAGAACCAACGTATAGACGTGTGAAAATTATTAGACTCAATGGTGAAATTTTTAACATATACCGTATATTTTCTATTTATTTAACAGAAATAACATTACAAAATATGTTTTCATCTCTTAGTATTTTGTATGCATTCCTTTATCCTTTATTGCCATTTTGATCCGTTAAGGTATGCTCTCTACAAGGGTGGAGCACTTTTCCTTTATCTCTTCATCTCTGTGCCAAATGCTTATCAGACCCTCAATAAGCTGAACTTTTGCTGTTATTTTCAATTTTTCAGTCTCTGTTTAACAATACCACACAGATTCTCTATTGGATTTATATCAGAGCTATTTCTCGGCCATGGTAGTACTTTTACATTGTTTTCTTTGAGGAACTGGGTTACAGATTTTGCTCTATGGCAGGGAGCACTGTCATGCATGAACACAAAATCACCATTTGGAAACCTTTCTTTACTTTGCGGAAATAGTCTTGTTTCTAATACACTTTTATACTTTTTCTGCTCCATAGATCCCACAACTATGTATAATCTTCCAGGTCTATGGACAGACATACCGCTCCAGACCATTTTTGATGTTGGGTGCTTTACTCTTTGATCGACACACTGAGGGGAGAATGCTTCTTTATCTGTCCTTCTCACATATTGGCTGTTCTCTTCACATACTTCAAATATGGATTCATCTGATAAAATTACCTGAAACAATAAAAACCTCTATTAATATTAAACAGTTTTAAAATTTCTCAAAGATACTATAACAAAACCAGCAATGAGGGAAACAAACTTTAGGCTGTTTATTTCATTTCCATAAAATTTATATGTACATATTTTAATTTTATGCTATATACAATTTTCATACTATTTGCCTTTCTCCAAAATTCCACTGGATGTTTCTGCATCTCTTTGGCCCATTCTAAACGTTTTTTTGCCATTGCAGGTGTCCGTTTAGCCTTTTTACGAGGCCTGCGTGCTGCTTCACATAATCTTCTGCGAACTACTGAGGCTGATATTTTTGTACCGTACTGCTTTAGTTTATTACTAAGGTCAATGCTGGTTGCTCTTCTAATTTTTTTTTCCACATGCACAAAGGTTTTTTTTTTACATCCTTGGTAAGAGCTTTCTTTTCCTCCCACATTTTCCATCCCTTTGTGAGGTCAACGTCTCACCGAATGTTAAAGCTTGATTAATGCGACTAACAGATTATATGAAATACGCAATTTCTTAGCTATTTCACGTTGTGAATAAAGAGTTTCCTTCAAATGACTCTCAGTTACAGCTACTTTCCTTGGGGATAAGCGACCAGTTTTACCCATAACCTTACTTTTGAATCAATGTGAATGCTAAGGATAAGATACACGATGTTACCTGGCTTGAGATCAATTAACAATAAATACTGAGGATATATTAGCCATAAAACACAATGAAGGCAAATATTAACAATCTTCAGTTACTACATTCGCAAAATGAAAGCGATATCACCAAACAGTTGGATAAACAGACATGAAGAAAATGGCTGCTCTTAATTCAGAGCTACAACCATATTACTATAAGTAAAAAAAAATCTCCCAGCTATTATTAAGAGAGAAATTTCATTGAATATGCTTCATATTATAGCAAGAAAAAGAATTACGACAAATTGAAATAGGTTACGGCGGTAAATAACTATTATTTTGAATGATAAACTGAAGCAAGTTAAAAAAAAAACATGAATGAGTCTTAATAATTTGCACACGTCTGTACAGTGCTCAACTACAAATATAGGGGCTGTAGATGATTAAGGGTTTGGGTGGGTTTTAAAACACGTGCTTAATTTAGAAGCTAGTTATCCATAAACATTGTTTAATCATGCGTCTACAACGTGGAATCGTAGTTACACTTCGGAAATGATTACGTTCCACCAATGTATAATAGACTTCCAGTATTTTAGGGATTTGGTTTTGAATGGTGGCATTTAAAGAATGGTATGGTGAATTTCGGAAGGAATAATTGACTGTTTAAATAAGTCTTTCCTGTTTTATTTGTACCAATTATACTTAATATGTTATAAAGCATTCTGTTGCAAAATTGCAATCGTATTTCAGCGTTTGTAACACGGTGGGGAAAAACACAACATTACAAGAACTAAAATGGTCATGTAATTTTTTAAACCATAGGAGGGATGTTATCAGGAAGAAACTCTATTAACTTATATATTGCTACGTTTGGCACAAAAGAGCATTAAAACATATTCAATCAAAGTTTGTCACCAGCGTTAATCCCAAATAGCATGCTCCTGTACTAAGCATAGCAACTTAGTTATTGCTCATAACGATTTCATTCGTAAGCAAAGCACTCAACACCGGCCCAGTACTTAATTGAAACACAATAATATTTCTGCAAGTACACTGAAGCTGAATTATCAATCTTTGCCTGTTAATTTACAATGAGTGAAGTTATACTGCTTTTCAAAACTACAAGGAGATCCAATAGATGCCATGCCCTCTCTACAGAGGGATAGCACATGACAAATTCCATTCTGATATCGTCTATGTAAGAACGCCTAAAAGATAGTTACCCTTCACACAAGTGTTATTGAAGTTGCGTATTTACCCATGTGAAGCATAAAACCCTACCGTATCATGTGATGAATTCTTAAGAAACCAGACTATATAGGTATTACAAAGACCACAACCGTGCTGACCCTTTTGTAGGATCAAAGAAAGTTTTCATATTCATATTCATTTATTGCATCCGTAAATCATACATTCATGATGTGGTATTGTCAAATTACTAACTATACAAAAAATAGTAACAAGAAACAAGAATTACAATAAGTTGTTAAGCATAATAATTAAATTAATAATTAAAATTTGCATTCCTTTTATTCCTACATTTTGTCATTTAAATATTCTTCTACTGAGTAGTAGCCCTTTTGTAACAAATACTTCTTTGATGTGGTTTTAAACTTTGTGAAGGACTCAATGTTTTTATTTCAGTTGGCAGTTTATTGTAGATATCAATTCCGTTGAATTTAAAACTGTGCTCATACATTTTCTTTTTATGATAGGTGACATGTAAGTTTGAACTATTTCTCGTGTTATAGCCATGAATATCATTGCTTTTTTGACATTTATCTAAGTTCGTTCTCACCTGTACTATTATTTCTAAAAGGTAAATGCTTGGTAATGACAATATGCCTAATTTTTTGAACCATTGCTTACAACTATCTGTTCTCTTTAAATTCATCATAATTCTAATTACCCTTTTTTGGATTCTAAATACTTTGATAATGCTACTACTATTTCCCCATACTGCTATATCATAAGAAATTAATGATTGAAAATTTGCAAAATAGGCTATTCTTAATGTATTCAAATTTACACTGTGCTTCAAAATTGATATTTGGAAACAAATGGTACTTAATTTCATTAGACTTTCAATATGTATATTCCAATTTAGACTGTCGTCCATCCAAACTCCTAAAAGTTTTGTCTTTCCTGTATATTTAATTTCATTTTCATCCATTATAATTTCAGGTAAATTAACTGTCTTATTGATTTTATTATGAAAACCCAATGCCTGAACTCGTATCCTTATTTATAACTAATTTGTTAAACATTGGCCTCCAGAATTTCAAAGCAAGCTTAACCAGGGTGAATTGATCGGTAACGAATGGATACAATTTACATACATACATACATACATACATACATACATACATACATACATACATACATACATACATACATACATACATACATACATACATACATACATACATACATACATACATACAATATAATATTTTTTAAATACATACGAGCAGAATAGTGAACTTTTTTTTTTTTAATTTTACGTCCTCCAACGTTAAGTCATATCGGACGATGAATGGAATGGGTGAAATGATGCTCAAATGAGTCCGAGGTCCTTAGAGCTTAGAGTTACCCGACATTCGTCTTTATGGATAAGGTAAACCTCCGGAAAAAACCTTATCCAGGTAACTCGTCCTGACCGAGATTCGAACTCGGGACCTCTTGAACGTGAGGCACACACTCTACCAACACGCTACCGAGGAATTTTGGCTCGTTTGAGATTAAACATGGCAGAGACTTCAGGTTGTAATAAATTGTGCTTAAATCCAGTTTATTACGTCAAAGCCTAGAGCTGCTACTCTCGCAGCTTATATGATTGATTATCATGATAACGGTAGTGTCAGGTATATGTCCAAAAAGAGAAAGAAAACGATATCCTGGTAAAAGCATAAGTCAACGACCTTTGCAAAGATTGGAAGGTAAATCGCAGTATCAGAACTTCATAATTTTATACAGCAAAGGCAACACTTTAACCTAATGTTTTGTGAAGAGGATGAACGTTTGTAACTGCCAGAGAAGAATGGAATGTCTTTTGCAACACTGAAACAGCCTTAGGAAGGCTAAACCAAAAACATTGCTACTAAGGAAACAAATGGAGAGTTGTGCTCACTTGAGATTGACATTTTATTGCCACATTATCAAACAATTTAATGGGGAAGCACTGCGCCTTTCTTGGTAATTATATCTAGTAGCATTTACTAATAAAAATTTAGAAACACCATCTTTGTCCTTCCTGAGTTTTACCACGTACTGAACATTTAGTAATTTATACAACAAAAACCCAACTTATAGTGAACAATGTAATATGAAACACCTTCCATTGTGCTTTTACGGGAGAAAATATAAGTCCTTCATTGATGATACGAGTATTTCTGAACTTTTGGACCTAACAGAAGGTATAAATAGTGGCTTTAGTAAAATTTATTCTCTGTTATTATAAATTCTTAAGAAATTCGTGAAATATATCAACAAGCTTCAGCTTTTGGTAAAGTACTCCAGTACCTTACAATACCTTTGTCACTTTTATTAAGAACTTGTGCAGGATCTTGCGCAGTATTTCTATTTTTCGCTATGGGAGAAAATAAGAATCTCGTAGAAATAAGTATCCAGAACCTGTCGTACCTTCTATGGCTCTTCCTACACTTAAGAACTATAAAAAAGTTTTAAATGACTAGCGTTAGGTTTATGTGAAATTTCTAATATGAGATAGTTGCTGATATTTCATAGTTACCTATCGTCACAAATGACCATGAATGATATTTTTGCTTTTATACCCAGCCACAGGGTCCTGCGCAATGGTATAGTGGACTAGAGCACTGTGCTTTGGTTTCCTGCCACGAAATTTCTCGGGATCGATCCCATCTCTGGAAGGGGGGGTGAGGATTTTAAGTCCCGGGTGTAGGACCAGTGCCCACTAAGCATCGCGAGGAAGTTGAGAAGCTACGCTATCTAGCGAACCCTGGACTAGAAAGCCAACTTTCCGGCTGGGGATGCCGTGATACTCACCACATCTCCTCCCCGTATCGGTTGGATGATTGCCCACCTCTGCCTTGCGTATGTGGGCGTGAGACCAGCAGTTGGGTTGGCAGGCTCTGGCTCGTTTGCGGCCTATTACGCCATGATTTATGTTACCCCTTTACCGTCCTGCGATAAGGGTATGTCAATATCGTGGTACCTTAACCTTCTGGACAGTGCTTTCTATTGGAAATTTTCCAGTAATATTTTTTCTTTTTATCTGAACAGCGGTTTCAAACGAAACCATTTGGAATGACTCAGTAACATAGTCATTTGTATGCATTTGAAGATGATGTTTTTCCTTGTTATGTTAAGTCGTTTTGAAATGGTAAGCTGGCATTGTTTGCTCAATTTTAATGTATTCGTTGAATGGATAGATAGGTATTTTGGATCCATGGAACAACTGCTATGTGGGCGTAAGGCCGGCAGTCGGGTTGGCTGGCTCAGGCCCACTCTGGTTTCTTACGGCATGGGTTTACCTTTTCTTTACTTCACCCAGCCATAAGATTTGTGACAATAACTGCTAAAATACCGTCAGGCTTTACTTCTAAAATATTATCTAAAAATATCAGTGATTTACGTCTGCCATAAAACCACAATATTTTTATAATTGCAGTTTTATAGTTATAGTGATATAGCATACACTATTAATTTTCCTATAACATGTACGTTGTCACCTCATTAGAATATCTTCTCCACAGACGTCAGTGCAGCGCTAAAAATTGAGCAAATAATAAAATTACTAACCCAATGTCCCACAACTGTTAAAGTTGAAAATTGCCTAACATTGTAACCAATTAACAAAACCAAACTAATAACGCGTGCTAAAGAAAGACGTGTAAGGTTAGACAGGAAAAATATTCAATACTGTGACTTAGTGGGTTTGTAGAATTAAAAACCTTGTTTTATTAAATTTAAAATATTCTTTATTTCAATAGAAATACGTTTTGTGCACCCCTTACAGGCTCTAAAACAGAGGTGTCATACAAACAGTAGTCTTCAAGGTCGACTGCCACACGTAAAAAAACAAAAGAATGCACTTGCGGTACACTTCAAAGGTCCAATACACAGCTGCACACACACACACACACACACACACACACACACACACACACACACACACACACACAATTAACAGTTCTCAAATGTCCACAAGCAACTGACCCCGCTTTGACAGCCGCGGCGCTTTTATATCTCCAGTCACTGTTTCTAGAAATTAGTGGACCGCTCGGTAACAATCGAGACGGCATGAAAAGAGACGAAACTACCAGACATCTATCTGTCTCGTTCTCTCTTTCGACAAGCGTTCAGCGCATGCGTAGCTCTATGTCTCTTTTCCCGCTTCTCTCTCTCTCTCTCTCTCTCTCTCTCTCTCTCTCTCTCTCTCTCTCTCTCTCTCTCTCTCTCTCTCTCTCTCTCTCTCTCGTCGTTCGCCTAAGCACGGGCCGTCAGCAGCAAAACAATGCCTGGCGACAATACCTTCACTGAGATGAAGAGGAGTCAATAATCGTAACACTGGCGATAACTAAAATTTTACTCGTGCACAATAAAATTCGCATACAGCTTTCCATCACAAAATGTTCTTTGGATCCTAAGCTGCTATACCACAGTAGCAGAACCGCTATTTACTTTAAAAATACGAAAATGAATGTTTACATATGAGTTGAATATAAAAAGTGGAGAATTTGAAAAGAATGCATAAAATACTTTTCTTCATTTTAACCTGCAGGGTTTTGTTTCACACTGTAGGAATTTACATAATATATTATAATACTATCTGCTATACCCCGCATTGCATTGGTTTTATAAGTTTGGGGTTAGAATAAGGAAGGTCATAAATAATCTGTAATTTGTACTTTTACCTAAACAAGTGTGTAAAGTTTTATCCAGAATAGTCAAATAGTGACAGTCCTTCATTAAGGGCTTGGAAAATATGAATATGTGTAGCTTTATGAAGTTATGTGGAATCCATAAACTTTTGCTCATAGCCCAGCTGATTAACTAAAAATATGTGAATATAAACTAAGGTTAGCTTAAAATTTTGTGTGTTTTACAATTCAAAACATAAATTTGGCGATTTTTAGTTGTTCTAGCGAAACCTAGAACATTTTTTCACTTCCTATTTTATAGTAGAGTAGTATTTTTAATATATAGTTTAAGCAGTGAAAACATCTACATAAAAATTTGAAGATATGGTAGCTTTAGCTTTCAAAATTGCAAGACAGTTTATAATTCTTGCTAGGTTCTGTAGTGTACGCGTACAAAGATTGATCTACATAGGCCATAGAATGTTGGTTTTTATATGAAAGTTTCAAAATATGGATGAAAACTAAAGGTAATTTATCATGGTTTCCAGAATCTAAATTTACCGGGCATGTCAAAAGCTTATAAAGCTTTACTTGTTTAAACTTTTGTGAAATACGAGGTAAATACCTACAGTGATTCTCCCTAAACACCTAAAGTAGCTCAATTTTTTAAAAACTTGAAGCCTTCTAGTTTACTCCTTTGGGCTTAAAGTCATTAATAATGTGACATTTTCAGTAAAGGGACAAAGATATTCTGCAATATTTTATAGTAAACGAAACGGGATTGATATTTGGTGACAGGAATGTGAAAGTTTTCAAAGTTATGGAAACTTAGCTTGTGGCCATATGGAAGAATATGACTTTTCAATGTTTAAAGAATTATAACAGACAGACACACACACACACACACACACACACACACACACACACACACACACACACACACACACACACACACACACACACACACACACACACACACACACACACACACACACACACACACACACATTTTCTCTGCACACATTACACTGCCACGTTCATTTCTCAAGTTTGCTTGGTGGTAAAAAATGAATACAGCAAGTCTTCTGGCGGCAAGCTCAAATTCTTTAGAAAAATTTAAAGGTACGATGTGTGATTCCTACCATATCAGGTCATGCAGAATATGTGCATAGGTGGAGAGTATATGAAGGTTATTTCCACACTGAGCCTATAGTCAGGCTTTGTATGCCAGACTCCTGGAGGAAGGGAGAGAATGGGACGTGCCTAGCGGGGTGTCGGAACCAGGGAACTGACATGGGGCCTCTAGCGTGTGCTGAAAATTGTACATTTCGGCGCCAGGTTAGTTGCATCTTCTTATGGGACCCGAAGTGAGGACATTGCTCTCTATGTTGACAGCCGCTAGCATTTTTAATTTGAATTGTCTCAGTTTACATATGGCCCTATGTAGTAGTACTCGAAGCATAGTTGATGAAATTTTAATGGCTTGACCAACTCATTCAGATCAATTAGTTAATTCATTGAGTACTGACGTACAACATAAATGATAAGGTTGTTATACCAGGTGGCCCAACTACCCCGTCCTTCACGTAAGCAGATATCCCTTCGTGCGTTAAAAGGGTTGCAGAACGAAACGGGGCAGTTCCAGTTGAGCGCTGGCAGTAGTATTAGCGGACTTGGTGCTGCTCCGAACGACAAGAAGCCGTTCTCAGGATTGAGCTGGTCTGTGTAGTCTGCTTACGCCGCTACCGTGGGATTAAGTGAAGTTTTCCTGTTGCATTCTAGAAAAATAGCTTTAGAGTGCACCTTTTAAATGTATATAATAAACTTTCAGTTTTTCAATTTTTTAATTGTTTATTTCAAAACTTCTGTTACCTTCTGGACATTTTTTTTATAATTTACGTCCTCCAACGTTAAGTCATATCGGGCGGTGAATGAATTGGGTGAAATGATGCTCAAATGATTCCAGGGTCCATGGAGCTTAGAGTTACCCGACATTCGTCTTGAAGGATAAGGGAAAACCCCCAAAAAACCTTATCCAGGTAACTCACCCTGACCGAGATTCAAACTCGGGACCTCTTGAACGTGAGACAGACATGCTATCATCTACGCTACCGAGGCGGGCACCTTCTGGACAGCCCTCGTATTTGAGTTAGCATAATAAGTTAAACTGATGTAGCCGTTGCAGTTAAGTACTAGATATAAATGGTACAATTAAAAAAATTATAGTAAAGGAACGCTCTTAAATTACATGTAGCATAAACCCAATGCATGTCATAATGTCTAAAATAAAGCTATTACTCACAAATGAGGAAGATATGTTATTGTTCACTGATTTGGTGATACAAAATAACAATGAATGCTGACACCTCTCACACTGCGACATACATAGATATATTGTGGTTACTACTCACCAGAAGAAAGGATTAAGTTATGGAAACACAAGACTTGTGGATGTCCCTAACAAATCCAGCTTCTAAATGCTGTTGCAGCTGTCTGCAGATGGCTATGAGTGACCTGTCGAATATGCAACCTTCTTGTGTCTGTGGGAGTACATTTTAACAAACATGGCCATGTCATCTGTTATAGAAGCACACCTGAAAGGTGAGAGGGAAACTAACCGAAAAGAAAGCGTGGGAAAATAGATCGTGGTAGATGAGAAATCAGCCCAGCAATTACCCACCAATCAGGAAAATCCACGGAAAACACAGGGACATAGGGAATGATAGATGGGAATCGACCCGCATAGCCATCTCGCTCAGCTAAAATCGGATTTATCAGTGTACGTTTAATATGCATTCTTATTAAGGTTATAGGAAACATTGATTGTGATCGGTTAAGCAAGCGTTGTATGAACCATTCTGCTTAGCAGGTTGTTTATCCTATTTGTTTATTCCATCTGCTAATCGAATGTAAGATAAATAGATAGAAATCACCTTCCCTTCATAGGCTTAAAAAGTCACATATGTTCTAACCTAAAGTCTCCAATATAGCAATCTCTGTGTTTTTAATAATTTTTAAGAGTTTAATGTATTGATTACTATTATACATGAAAAGTCCTTTTAGATTAGAGAGTATTAATGTGGCTTCTTCTGACTGAAGACATAATTACACAAATATATAAAAATCAAATACTGTTTGATAAATCAGAATGTGAATTATCAGAATGTAATATAATACTCGTTTATTTCTGCAATTCTAAAACAGAACTAAATATGTTTCTAATATTTCATCTGCCAAATAGCAAAACGCATGTTTTAAAACCAGCTTATTCGCTTGAAGCATGTACCTATATTTATGTGCATATTGGCCATTACGTTTCCCTCTAAATTGCTTTAGGCTAATGACAATTTCTCTTTGAAAGTACAGCTCGCAAATACTTTTAACATACCTTATAATATCGCAATAATAATCTAAATATGCAATATAGACAATGATAGAGACAATTTTGAGGCTAAATTGCGTTTAGAAAGAACCACAGGGCCACACCCATCTGCATTAGTTACGCTGCAAGGTCATCGTCTGCCTATTTAATATGTATTAATACTCAAGATGAATAATCGGCTTTTACACAGACATAATTTATATGCGCAACGATTTATTTTGATAAATACTTAAGTGGAGCCAAGCGATATAAAGTTTGGCAACATATTTCTTCTGACACATCGACATAGCTATTCATCTTAGAGGATAACGAATTCCGGAGAGTGAAATATTTAATAAGACTACAACTAAATGATTTGCAATAAGCTTTTATTTTGAAAAAATTTACAATTTGTGTTATAAAATACTTTCAATGAACGCGAATCATTTTAAAATTATTAACAATATCTATAAAATGTTCTCTGTTTTAAAATAGTGTAAAGCTAATCATTACAAATAGCGCAGAAACTGTTGTAATATTGTAGACTGTACGTTTATGACTTGAATTACGTTTCAAACATAAAACGTATTTCTAGTTTATTAGTAACTATATAGAAACCATAACAAATTTATCCACGTAAAGAACACAGCATCACAATTTTTTTTTCTCCGGTGATTCCTTTGGCAGAGATCTAATTGGAAGAATGAAGATAGTTGCAAAGCTTAAACCGGCAGGAAGTACAAACGGTATCTTGGCCGAGTGGTTAGATAGCCCGCCTCTCACCAAGGCTGGCTTGATTCAATCCTAGGTACCGTAGCGGCGGCATTCCTGGTGGCCGAAGCAGTTTTTGGGTGAGTTTTCTCCGAATTCCTGGTTTCCTTCACCATCACTCATTACACCAATTGCTCTATAATCATCTTTCACGAATTCTCCGGTACCTCATTCCCCTTCATCGCTTTCCTTCTCATCTTTTAGGATTACGGGGTCTGGCTGGGTGGTTTGGTGGGGTGTGGTAACCGGGTGATACGCATCTTGTACAGGTCTCTGCTCCCGACATGGACTCAGAGCAGTCTAAACCTGTCCACAGGAACTCTGAGGGCTATGGTGAAAAATGAAAAATAAAAACTTTAGACGTGAAAAATGGTTTCAATTCAGCACCATGGAAGGGCCTAATAAGGGAAATAAAAAGGAGGGCAGTCGCACCGTACTTAATAAACCTTATAAGCAGTTATCTGGAAGGCAGGAAAATATTGATTGCAGAAAGCACAAGGCTGGATATGAATTGTGGTATCCCGCAGGGATCGGTCTTAGGCCCTACCCTATGGAATATTTATTATGATGAAGTTCTGAAACTAGAAATGCCATTAGGAGTGAAAACCATTGTATATGCAGGCAATCTAGCATTAATTCTATTTGGTAAGGCCAAACATGAACTGGAG
This sequence comes from Mantis religiosa, assembly GCA_030765055.1. Taxonomy (NCBI): domain Eukaryota; kingdom Metazoa; phylum Arthropoda; class Insecta; order Mantodea; family Mantidae; genus Mantis; species Mantis religiosa. The sequence goes on from CM060950.1 coordinate 63,841,398, forward strand.
GAAAAAATAGCACGGTCCGTGAACAAAATCAACATTTGGATGATGGAAAACGGTATGACATTAGCTTCTGAAAAAAACGGAGATAGTCATTTCGAGGGCAGAAGGACAATTAAGGAAATAAACTTTAACTTTTGCGGCTAAGTAATAAAATTTGAAAAGCAGGTGAATTATTTGGGTATTATCATTGGACAGAACATGAACATGTATGCAAAAGCGGAGAAGGCAGCTGCCATTCTTGAACGACTTATGCCGAATATAGGTAACTAAAACCAAGCAAAAGAAAAGTGTTGGCAAGTGTGATGACTCCATAATTTTTTACTGTGTGGCGTTTTGGTACACCTGGTTGGAGAAACCAACATATAGAAGAATTACAGAAAGACCACTACGAAAGATTATAATAAGGATAGTCAGCGCATATAGAATGGTTTCAACTAGAGCACTTCAGGTCATAGCAGGTGCTACACTATACCTATTCACTTAGTTGCCAGTGAGCGTATACATCAGAAAGATATGACTGAAAAGAAGCGTATTAGGTAAACCACCCTAGAAAAATGGCAAAACGAATGGAAGGCAAAGGTAACGGTTGCTCAATGGACTAAACAAATCATCCCAAACATTAAACCATGGATTAATAGGAAACATGCTGAAGTTGATTTTTATTTGACCCATTTTTTGTCAGGGCACGGAAATTTTAAAGTATATTTATTTAAAATTGGATTAGCAACAAACGGAAACTGCTGGTACTGTAGGGAAAGAGATACCCGGAATAAACAATTTTAAAATGCTGTAAATGGAGGGAAATTAGACAAAAAATTCTTGAAAAGTTCAACCAAGCACTACACATTGGAAATATAATACCAGTAATGTGAGATGATATACAAAATTGGATTGTAATACAAAACATGATAGTAAATATTTTAAAATCTAAAAACGGGATGAAGCATAGTAAGAAATAAAGGTAGCAGCACTATGAAGTAATACCGAGAGGTCTTACCATAATGCTCTTATCTATATTGGTGGGGTTGTAGTGGAGGGCTCACACTTGCCAGTGAGACTGGCGTGCTTAGACATTTCCCCCAAGTAAAAGAATACTACTACTACTACTACTACTACTACTACTACTACTACTACTACTACTACTACTACTACTACTACTACTACTACTACTACTACTACTACTACTACTACTACTACTACTACTACTACTACTACTACTAATACTACTACTACTAATACTAATACTAATACTACTACTACTAGTACTACCACTACTTGACCCTTAGCACCCGTGGTACAGTCTGTCTAGTGAACGGGAGTGCAGTTTGCCCCTCAAAGGGAACCCACACTCCCGCCCACTAATGACCGTCATAAATCTATCCCCACAATTCAGAAATGGAACACTGTCGTTGAGGACCAATAGCAAACCTGATTTTCTTGAAATGACAGTCGCATGTCTACTCCACGTGGAGTCTCAGTTGCCAAAGTTCCAACTTCCATTTGATCTGTTTCATTACGTGCAGAAATTCGTTGTGTGTCACGATGTGGAGACCGTGGGAGGGAAATGCAGTGATAAATGCAAATCAAGTAGTAGATTACTTTCAGTCAAGTGAACATAGTCAAAGTGATGACAACAGTGTGAATAGCTGGGCCGAGTTATGTTATTGGAAAAGCCTCACAAAACAAAGTTATAACGGGAACTGTTTCTAAGCAAATTCAAGCGCTTGTTTTGAACACATATAAATATGTGCTGACAAATAATCTTGGTAAAGGATCGTGCAATGAACCTGATAAATTTTGGGTATTCACAGAAATACAGTAAGGAATATTGTGACGAAAGGAATATCAAAGACGTTGATCAAGTGTGAAAACAAAAGGAAACGTTTCTCTAAAATAGATAATTTCACATGCGTTTTAATTCGTCCAGAAATTTATAGATTCTATGGAAAAGGGAGAGCGCCCACCTTAGACGAATTGGTTGCACATTTACAAGAAATTTGTGATTTTCCTTAACGGCACTGCACTTTGCGCCGTCTCCTAAAAGAGCTGGGTTTCAAATACCGCACTTTGAATAAGTTAAGGGTTATTATGGAATCCAGTAGAATTGTAGCTTGGCCATATATATATCAAAACAAAGGAAGTTTTGCAGTACGATATATGTCAAAAGTATGGAAGTTTTGCAGTAATGTACATAAGATGATTTCTTTAGACGGAACTTGGTACGACAACCATGACGTATCGAGAAAGGTGGCAACCTTGCAGAAAGATCTGGGAGAAGGAGGACGGCTGCTGTAAAACGATTATAAGGGTTCGTCAAAGGCAGTGGCCGACGTGCACACCAGTTATCTAAACAGACTTACCTCTGAGGTTACAGAGGAACCTCGGGCCGAACATTCGAGCCCCTCCCTGAATGGGAGTTATTCGAATTGGTTTGGACTCGAGGAGGCAGTGTATTTCCGACACCCACGGGGAATTGGGTACCTCCGGCCAGGCTACGGCCACCCGGAGGGGGTAGAGGGTTGCCTCATAAGTCCCGAGTGCTAGCCTGCAGAGCTAGTAGAAGGTGTCCTAGATCACCAGGCGGCCCCACCGAGGTTTTAGGTAGTCTTCCCTGCGGGGTTGACGCGCGTAAGTGCTGTATTCACTTCCATTCCGTCTTGACGTTGTGCTCACCGGGGGTGGGGCTTTTTAAGAAATCAGGTATTGCCCTATGGAAAGAGCCCCGAAGTATCCATCACTCCCGGATAGAATGAGGCCCGGGTTCTTGGTCCTACGGATCCAGGACTAATGGGAGTAGAACCTCTGCACTTAACTACTACTACGACTACCAAACTACAACAACTACTACTACTACTACTACTACTACTACTACTACTACTACTACTACTACTACTACTACTACTACTACTTTTACGACCACTACTTGAAGTATTAATAATAATAATAATAATAATAATAATAATAATAATAATAATAATAATAATAATAATAATAATAATAATAATAATAATAATAATAATAATAATAATAATAATAATAATAATAATAATAATAATAATAATAATAATAATAATAATAATAATAATAATAATAATAATAATAATAATAATAATAATAATAATAATAATAATAATAATAATAATAATAATAATAATAATAATAATAATAATAATAATAATAATAATAATAATAATAATAATAATAATAATAATAATAATAATAATAATAATAATAATAATAATAATAATAATAATAATAATAATAATAATAATAATAATAATAATAATAATAATAATAATAATAATAATAATAATAATAATAATAATAATCATCATCATAATAATAATAATAATAATAATAATAATAATAATAATAATAATCATAATAATAATCATAATAATCATAATAATAATCATAATAATCATAATAATAATAATCATAATCATAATAATAATAATCATAATCATAATAATAATCATAATCATCATAATAATAATCATAATCATCATAATAATAATCATAATCATCATCATAATAATCATAATCATAATCATAATAATCATCATAATCATAATAATCATAATAATCATAATAATCATAATAATCATAATAATAATAATAATAATAATAATAATAATAATAATAATAATAATAATAATAATAATAATAATAATAATAATAATAATAATAATAATAATAATAATAATAATAATAATAATAATAATAATCATAATAATAATCATAATCATAATAATAATCATAATCATAATAATAATCATAATCATAATAATAATCATAATCATAATAATAATCATAATCATAATAATAATCATAATCATAATAATAATCATAATCATAATAATAATCATAATCATAATAATAATCATAATCATAATAATAATCATAATCATAATAATAATCATAATCATAATAATAATCATAATCATAATAATAATCATAATCATAATAATAATCATAATAATAATAATAATAATAATAATAATAATAATAATAATAATAATAATAATAATAATAATAATAATAATAATAATAATAATAATAATAATAATAATAATAATAATAATAATAATAATAATAATAATAATAATAATAATAATAATAATAATAATAATAATAATAATAATAATAATAATAATAATAATAATAATAATAATAATAATAATAATAATAATAATAATAATAATAATAATAATAATAATAATAATAATAATAATAATAATAATAATAATAATAATAATAATAATAATAATAATAATAATAATAATAATAATAATAATAATAATAATAATAATAATAATAATAATAATAATAATAATAATAATAATAATAATAATAATAATAATAATAATAATAATAATAATAATAATAATAATAATAATAATAATAATAATAATAATAATAATAATAATAATAATAATAATAATAATAATAATAATAATAATAATAATAATAATAATAATAATAATAATAATAATAATAATAATAATAATAATAATAATAATAATAATAATAATAATAATAATAAAGTCAGGAATACTACAACCTGTTATAATTTATTGCGTGTTATATTTACATACGTATGAATACTTCAACCGTTAGCTTAGTAGTTAAGAAGCTGCATAGTTTTAGTTTCTTACAAAAGAATTAGGTCCCAAAACACTACTTTTCTATCGTAATATTTGATTTTGTTAGTTTAATTTCCATAGTCCGTCACATTCCATATTGTAACAGGAGCGTTGGAGCACCCTGTAACCAGCTGGGAACGGAAGGTAGGGGAGGACCGCGTTAGCCACACCTCTCCCTCGTTTGTCTTATAGTGGTGACAGGCAGTGGTCGGAAAGAAACATAATTGTGCGTCTGTTTTCCTTCCACCTGTTTCTCGAACTTTCGTTTACTGGAACAGTCTCCTGGTCACTAGAAACCGGCGATATTCCGATATAAAGAGGGTTACAGACAGACAGAGTTGGTTAGTCAGTTGTTGTGCTGTGTTGAGTGGTTTTGGTTTAGTCAGTCGGAGTTGGTCAATCAGTTGGTTAGTGAGTGTGAGCGAGAAGACAGTCGCAGTTCTTGGTGTAAGAGTTAGTCAGTGACGTGTTGATGAACGAAAGGATTGTGCAACGGAAGACTGTACGAACTGTGTATGAGTATCGGAGTTTATGTAATCGCGAGTACAAGTGAAGTTGTAACGGACGAACGGGTAAATTGTAATTGTGTGCAGCAAGTAATTTTGTGTAATTGGCAAGTGTTAAACTGTAAGTCGGTAGAAATAAAGAACATTGTTGAGTGGTGTAATTGGACTTTTTATTCCACGAACCCACAAAGTCACACTGGTGTCAGGAAGCGGGAAGATAACATCACCGAACATTACAGCCATGGAATCCGCATTGGAAATGCTTTTGGCGAAGATGAACGAGTTAACAGAGAAGCTGGAGACTAGAAATAACCTGGCCGCGGAAGTGCTGGAGACTAGAAATAACCTGGCCGCGGAGTTGAAACTAATCAGGACGGCTAGGGAGAACATCGCCGAGAAGATGGAACAAATGAAGGCCGAGTTAACCACGGAAATGAGAGCAGCGAATGACGGTCTGGCTACCGAAATGAAGGTGGCGAACGAGGCTCTCGCCGCCAAGTTTGAGGAACGGTTGGCCGGCGTGAGGGATGACGTCACGAACCTGGGCAAGCGGAAGGGTCAAGTAGACGACCGCCTTAATGATTTAGAGGAAAAGGCCGACAACATCGCAAAACCCCTCACCCGCCTGACGGAGGAAAACCGGCCTTATGTGTGGACGGAGGACGCCGAAGACGCTTTCCAGCACCCGAAGGGGACCCTGTGCAGTGCTTCAATTTTGGGTTTCCCACAACCGGGTGGCGCCTTCATTGTGGACACCGACGCCAGCGACCATTGCATTGGAGGTGTCCTACCGCAGATCCAGGACGGCCATGAGCGCACAAGAGTGGAAGAGAAGGAGCGTGCCGCAGCAGTCCGAGTAGTTGTGGCAGTGCCTGCTGAAGGCTGGGATAGCGCAGGCCTGAGGAGGGAGCAGCTGGCGGACGCAGACTTGGGGCCACTCTTGAGGGAAGTGGACGCAGCGACGAGGCCAACCTGGGAGGACATCGCACCGAGGAGCGCCACCTACAAGTCGCGCTGGGCCCAATGGGACTCGTTGAAGACCAGAGAGGGCGTGCTATTCCGGGTATGGGAGTCACCCGATGGGAAGGCGCAGAGAGAACAGTTGGTACTTCCCCGGAGCAAGGTCCCGGAAGTCTTGGAGGAAGTGCACGCCGGTACTTCAGGAGGACACCTGGGAGCGAACCGAATGATTCACAAACTACGGCAGTGCTACTTCTGGCTGAGACTCCGAGCAGATGCTGGTGGTACACCTGGACCGCCTCGCAAACTGCGATGGGGCTGTTCGGGGCGAACAGCTTTGAGAAGGGAGCAGTGTAACAGGAGCGTTGGAGCACCCTGTAACCAGCTGGGAACGGAAGGTAGGGGAGGACCGCGTTAGCCACACCTCTCCCTCGTTTGTCTTATAGTGGTGACAGCCAGTGGTCGGAAAGAAACATAATTGTGCGTCTGTTTTCCTTCCACCTGTTTCTCGAACTTTCGTTTACTGGAACAGTCTCCTGGTCACTAGAAACCGGCGATATTCCGATATAAAGAGGGTTACAGACAGACAGAGTTGGTTAGTCAGTTGTTGTGCTGTGTTGAGTGGTTTTGGTTTAGTCAGTCGGAGTTGGTCAATCAGTTGGTTAGTGAGTGTGAGCGAGAAGACAGTCGCAGTTCTTGGTGTAAGAGTTAGTCAGTGACGTGTTGATGAACGAAAGGATTGTGCAACGGAAGACTGTACGAACTGTGTATGAGTATCGGAGTTTATGTAATCGCGAGTACAAGTGAAGTTGTAACGGACGAACGGGTAAATTGTAATTGTGTGCAGCAAGTAATTTTGTGTAATTGGCAAGTGTTAAACTGTAAGTCGGTAGAAATAAAGAACATTGTTGAGTGGTGTAATTGGACTTTTTATTCCACGAACCCACAAAGTCACAATATAAACCTTTTATAATTCCGAAATATATACTGTCATAAGAAAGCAAATTTGGCCTCAGACTCTTTTATTTGTCACCAAAATTTTTAGCACCAGTTTAACGTACAATCAGCCACTCTTTCACACAAATCCAATACTTGGATTCGCACGTAAACTGCTTCGCGCCTGTTCCACAGCCCGCCGATTCCTCTCTCTGGAACTGCACTTACTGAACCAGTGAACTGCTTTCTGCACCGTTCCACGGCTTACCGACTCCTCAACACGGTGCTTGTAACGTACTACACTTTATGTACTCCTTGGTAGACTCACACAACTCGACTGGCCGACTGATTCATGAACCGCTCCACGGCGCCGACTCCTTTCCCACGGAGACGCAGTAGTCTACTCAACTGGAGGCTCGAAATACACACACGCACGCACGCACACTAAAACTTTCACTAATGTCCTGACTCCAGGCTCGCTTTATATACCTTTCGAGCGTAGCCATAAGCTTCTGGTGACGGATCCTTAATGAGTTACCTTCTGGAATATATTGGAAACACCGGTGAAATGCGATGGTGGGGTGCAAACCAAAGCATCCGGAGGAAAACCTCCACTACTCCTTTTTTCATCACAAATCTCACATGCGGTTGCCTAAAATCAAGCTCGGGCCGCTTTGGTGAGAGTCGAGTGGTATAACCACTCGGCCATGGAGAGGCAAAACGGATTTTCAGTCACGCATATGTATTAGTTTATTAGGCATGTATTTCTTCCATTATAAAATAGCGTTAGTTGCTAGTGGTTCTCAAATTTCTCCATACGACAAAACGCTAGAACGTTGTGACTTGAATCTGGAGATTCATGTAGGTTATGCTCTAGTGTATTTAAATATACTTTTTCAAAAGTCAGACCTGGCGAAAGTGCTCCTTTATGACACTTGTTTATTCCTACAATCTGCACTACACAGATATTATTTGATATAAGAATTCTATGGGAGCAAAATATAATACTGAAATTTTTTTGTATTTTAAAAGCCTATGTGCTTTGGCTCCATGGTGTATTTTCCACATAGCCCCTTAATATGTTACTGAGCAAAGTAGCACCGTGCTGGGGTTTTTCCTTGTCACTAAGTGAATACTAGGGTGGACTTTACTCCATGGATTCCCTTTCTTTCCTTTCTTACTTTTCTCTCTTGTCAACTTGAAGGTTCGGCTGTCAGCGTAGTAGCTCCAACGGATGTGAACACGTGGTATAACTTCATGCGCTCTGGAAATCTTGTTCCCCTAGAAGTTGCTACCTGGGCCACTAGGGACCGCTTCAACGCTCTCTCCCAGGGTGGTGCTGAGAAACTTCGATAGTGCGCGGCTGACATCTCTCCAAATCTAGAGGATTTTTGTACTTCTCCGTGGCTTCGCTGACTCCACCCTCTGTCCGTCTGTGGTCGGTTCAGCTCCTTCCCTGGTGGGTGGTAGTCCACAATAGATCCATGTAGGGTCATGGTGGATTGAAGTGTGTCACCCTCCATTCCTTCATTCGCAATCACAACACTTATGTTGTATATGCACACGGCAAAAGTAAAAACGTAAATCGACATTATTATTTAGTGTAAATCATGCTCAAATATTACATGGCCGTAACATTGCTTTTCGTTGTATATTTCCAAGGATAATGCACCCTCTGTGAAGAGCTTCACCCTCTGTGAAGAGCTTCACTCTCTGTGAAGAGCGTCACCCTAGGTGAAGAGCTTCTGAGTATAAAAGATGCATATGAAATATGTTTTGAAAGTATGAATCTTTGCATGACCTAAAATTTCTGGATTTTCTCAACAAATCACATTTGGGTGCCATAGGATCACTCCGGTATATATAATCCTCAAGTCAAGTTTAACAAGGGTGAAGGTCAGGGAGATCTGTGGCTGGATATTATAAACGTAGTTTAACTAGAAATTTAGATAGACCGAAATTAATTTTAAATTCAGATGGCGATTCGTAGCATTCCAATTAAGTTAAATCACTATGTAATGGTGTAGTTATATCTGAAGGTTGAGAAAGGAAGGCGTTAACTGATCTTCTTCGTAAACTAGTAAATGCTGTCGGTGGAACTGTCCGCTTAGAAAAAAAGAAGATTCATAATATTAGTTGCATGTAGTTAAGGCAAGAATTAAAGGTACGCAAACGTTCCACGGGACAGGTTGATATACGTAGAGTCGAGAAGGTATGCAGAACCTGTAAGAGGCTAGGTGACAGACTAATGTTTATAACAGCACGATATCCCTTAAGTTACGTAATTCTTGAGACGAATTGCGTTATGTTATCCCTAGCTTTTGCGTTTAAACTCAGTTTTTGCACACATGTTTTTATTTGAATTGGCTTTGCAATTGATATCTTCTCACTGCGAGCTGCATCCGGATTGGAAATTTACTGGATGGGATTAAGACTGACTGTTTTGCAAAGTTGAATATGTTTAAGAACTCGTTGCCATTCCATATCTAGGGGTGCATAGATCATAAATAAATCAGGTCTATTTAGGAAAATTCTAGGCCTACAATGTCCTTAAAATATCCAAATAACTTCAACACTTAACAGTTTCACAGATAGGTATTCAACGTGTGCAACTGGGTCTTATATCCTGCAGTTAATCTGAAGTTAAGTTGAAAATTAAAGTTTCCAACACTCATTCAAACTAAATATTATAGCCTAAAATTAAAAGTTTAAACATCATTTGTAATACCGGTTTTGTTCCTACCACTACTGTGGCCCAAGATTCAAAGCGACTCAACAACAGCCTCTTGAATTTTTCTTCTTGGACATAACTTTTCAGCACATCGGTTCCTTACGCCATAATAAAAGTGGAGATGTCTTAGTCTTAATGTAAAACCTTGGGTTACATGGAATAGAGAAACCGGATTGAGGTGGTCGTTTTGGTCTTTTCCTCACGACCTCCACTGACTGGATTTCCCTTACACTTCAACAGGGTCAATGTCCTAGCTTTTGTTTTCAGTCTATTTCTTTTTGCATTGCCGGGATCAAATGGTGATGCAATTCTGGGTCACTTAAGCCAGAAATACCAAGAGAAACAAATTTGTCTTCCGCTTCCTAGGATGCATTTGTTTCTTCATTTGTTTACCATGAATGTTCTATGTCGAGGTGTGGAATGGTTCATGTACTCCAGCGATATCCAGGCTTTATCATCATCGTCATGGATTAAAGCACGTGGCCCTGTTCCGGCATCATGAAGTTATGAACTGTTCTGTAGAATTATTTAGTCTTTTTGGTATGGCAGCTCTCCAGATTCCTTCTAATCGCTTATTTCCTTGTTGGTTTGTTTTCTAGTTCCAAATTTATAGTGTATATATGTTAATGCATAAGCTAGAACTGTTCGCGGAAATTTTATTACATTCACTTTATTTTAAATTTGGAGATCTCAGTATGGTTCAGAATTTGAATTTCTTAACTAGAACAACCAGTTTCACAGCCTAAATGAATTTTCTTCGCTGTTCAGTTCATATTACAACATGTTTACCTCTGATAAATACATTTTAAAGACGTGTGCAAATTGTTAAACTCGATGGTGAAATTTTTAACATATACCGTTTATTTTCTATTTATTTAACAGAAATAATTTTACAAAATATTTTTTCAACTCTTAGTATTTTGTATGCATTCCTTTAGCCTTTGTTACCATTTTGATGCGTTTAGGCATCCTCTCTACAAGGGTGGAGCACTTTTTCTTTATTTCTTCATCTCTGTGCCGAATGCTTATCAGGCCCTCAATAAGCTGAACTTTTGTTGTTATTTTCAGTTGTTTCAGTCTCTGTTTAACAATATCCCATATATTCTCTATTGGAATTAAATCAGGGCTATTCCCCGGCCATGGTAGTACTTTTACATTGCTTTCTTTGAGAAACTGGGTTACAGATTTTGCTCTATGGCAGGGAGCACTGTCATGCATGAACACAAAATCACCATTTGGAAACCATTCTCCACTTTGCGGAAATAGTCCTGTTTCTAATACACTTTTATACTGTTTCTGCTCCATTGATCCCACAACTATGTATAATCTTCCATGTCCATGGACCGACATACAGATCCAGACCATTTTTGATGTTGGGTGCTTTCCTCTTTGATCGACACACTGAGGGGAAAATGCTTCTTTCTTTATCTGTCCTTCTCACATATTGGCTGCTCTCTTCACATACTTCAAACATGGATTCATCTGAGAAAATTACCTGAAACAATAAAAACCTCTATTAATATTAAACAGTTTTAAAATTCCTCAGATAGTATAACAAAACCACCAATGAGAGCAAAAAAAGTTTAGGCTGTTTATCTCATTTCCATAAAATTTACATTTACATATTTTAATGTTATGCTTTATACAATCGTCATACTATTTGCCTTTCTCCAAAATTCCACTGGATGCTTCTGCACCTCTTTGGCCCATTCTAAAAGTTTTTTTTTTTCACTGCAGGTGTTCGTTTAGCCTTTTTACGAGGCCTACGTGCTGGTAAACCTGCTTCACATAATCTTCTGCGAACTACTGAGCCTGATATTTCTGTACCGTACTGCTTTAGTTGATTACTGAGGTCAATGCTGGATAGCTTTTTTTTCCTCCCGCATTTTCCATCCCTTTGTGAGGTCAACGTCTCATGAATGTTAGAGCTTGATTAATGCGACTAAGAGATTTTTGTGAAATACACAATTTCTTAGCTATTTCACGTTGTGAATAAAGAGTTTCCTTCAAAAGACTCTCAGTTACAGCTACTTTCCTTGGGGATAAGTCAGCAGTTTTACCCATAACCTCACTTTTGAATCAATGGGAATGCTAAGGATAAGATACACGATATTACTCGCTTGAGATCAATTAATGATAAATACTGAGGATATATTATCCATAAAACACAATAAAGGCAAATATTAACAATCCTCAGTTACTACATTCGCGAAATGAAAGCAATATCACCAAACAGTTGGATAAACGGACTTGAAGAAACTGGCTGCTCTTAATTCAGAGCTACCACCATATTACTGTAAGTAAAAGAAACATCCCCCAGCTATTATTAAGAGAGAAATTTCATTGAATATGCTTCATATTATAGCAAGGAAAAGAATTATGACAAATTGAAATAGGTTACGGCGGTAAATAACTATTATTTTGAATGTTAAACTGAAGCAAATTAAAAAAAAAAAAAAAAAAAAACATGAACGAATCTAATAATTTGCACAGGTCTATATATCCAAAATATATCTATATTAATTACGTATTTTCGATACATGAATTTGTACCATGCTCAGTGATGAATTTTATCGGTATCTAATAAATACTGCAAGTTTACTGTTGCCTCCTTGAAGTATTGAGGTGAGTTTCAAAACTTCAAACACCGGATGTTATGTAAAACAACTAAATTTAACTTCATGGCATCCCGATACCAGGCCAAGATCTACCGCCCGACTACTACGTCGTGCAACTCTGTCCACAACAGGCGTCACGAGTGAGGTGCAGTACTGGAGGATGGGTTGTGGTTACCCACGAGTCTCTCCAATCCATGAAGAGTGTCTTCACAAATACACTGTGTCTAATTGAAATTTAACTCCCAAGGTCCAAAATTAAGGTGTAACTCTGAGAATCTGGAGTGTGCATTTTCAACACATGCAGCTGATGGGATGTGTGTTCTACGGGAGAACTGAATTGACATTCCTTAAAACAAAGCGACAGATTTATAATAGTAAAATTTAGATGTATATTTTGGTTAATAATACCATTCCTGTGAAGGACAACGTAGTTTTGAGATGTTTGAAGAATATCGTTGTAGATTATGTTCCATTTTAATGTTCACTGTAACAGCATAGTCCTGTAGAGATCAGGAATATAGTGATTATATTTCATTATTTATCATTTAAAATGGACCAATTGAACTAAAATACACTCTATATTTGTACTGCAAGGATGCCTGTGAAATATTAAACACACATAACATGTCATTTTGAAGCTGAAATAAATTAATTAACACGTTGAGCTTACTTTATTCCTAATCACAAGCCCGTATCATGATCTTTTTGTAACCATTTACAATAAAAAGTTGAAATTTTGGTAACTTTGATCATGCAGTTCACTGTTTTAAAACCGAGCGGAATGGTTCAGGTGGCAACGTCTGTAACCCGCACCTGGGAGGTCCCGAGTTCGCTTCTTGCTGATCGATCACTCCGACTTGGATTTTTTTTTTTCTTTTTTGGCTTTCTGCCTTATCACTAAGCAAATATTGTGGATTATCTAATACATAGACTTCTTTCCTTTCCATCCCCATTTCATTACCCTGTTAATTTTTTATAGGGATTTCTGCGGCTCTGTTATAGCCCCACCCTCTGCAGGTCTGTGGCCTCCCTTCACCTCATCTCTCCCTTCCCCCACAAGAAAGGGTATTCGAGCCGGGTAGCTGTCACCACGGAGTTTCCCACCGGTCCATTCACATCACATCACACCATTGTTTCAAATATTAAGCTTTGAGTAGCACATGGTGTAGAGGAATTAGGTACTGAGCATTAAATTCTAATAATTGTAGGTCACTTCAAGCATGGAAACAGAACGACTCACCATTATATCTCCCTTCTCGCATCTGCTCTAGTTAGGATTCAACTTGAAGTTCATTAGTGCTTAGTGTGCCAATATTTGGTGTTGTGCACTGTATAGTCTTATGAACAAACCAAGGGAGAACTAATTTTATGACTGTTTATTTACTTACATGTTTAGCATGATGCATCACCTATGCCAAAGAGCTCAACTATTTCAAAGTTCAGTCAAAAACGTACATAATTTCAAAAAACGAAGTCTCTTTTAACAAATGTTGTCATGTCCTTGATTTTCTTATTATATAATAATAACCCATGCCGCAACAACCCTTAGAGGGCCAAGGCCTACCAACCCGACTGCCGGACTCACACCCACTTACGCACGGCAGAGGTGGACGATCATCCAACCGATACGGGGAGGAGATGTGGTCAGCATCTCGGCATCCCCCATCCGGAATTTGGTTTTCTTGACCAGGTCCGCTTACCTAGCGTAAGCTCCTCACCTTCCTCACGATGCTGAGTGGGCACCGGTCCTATACCCGGGACCTAAAATCCTCACCACAGGGTGGGATCGAACCCGGGCCGCTTTCCGTGGCCAGGGACCAAGGCATGCTGCCTTAGCCCGCTACGCCACGACGCAGGACCTTTTCTTATTATAATGTTATTTATACCTATTTCTGTTTTGAAAAATCTTATGTGTCGCCCACGCATGACTTCCTCTACTCTTGTACGAACAATTCTTACAAACGCTAATTCCTTTATCAATTTCATGTTCATTGAGACAAACATTTGCATAAACTATTTTACTGCTAAGGGGAATATCGGAATACAAAATACATTAAGTGGTAGCTAAATCTTTTAAGAGTTTATCGCTGTGAAATAACTTATACATTTCTTTCGCTTACCATTGCCAAGAGATAAAAAGAGGAAACGAGTAATTAATTAAGAGCTCCACGGGTGATCGGCCAGCGTTTCTCATTCAGTTCATGAAGAAGGTCATGAAGCTTAGAATGGCCGTGAGAGCTTTAAGTCTTACATTAAGAAACGAGTAACCTGCACCTGTTTAAAAAAGGGTGAATAATTTGTACAGTTAAACTAATAAAAAGGAGACAGCGCTGTGGCCGAGTGGTTAGACCATTCGACTCTCACAGAAGTGGCCCGTGTTCCATCCCAGGCGACCGCATGTGGACAAAACGGTGCGCAAAACGGCGAAGAGGGCGGGTTAGCTCCGTGTGCTACAATTTCACCCGGCATTTCATTCCACCTGTGCTCTATCTTCATTCCATGTATCACCAGTGTCACCGCCAACAGTGCAGCATGTAGTAAAACAGGGAGATAATACACTACAAAAAATAAATAAAAAGGAGCAGTAGTTGGTAATAGTTTGCTAAAAGGCAAACAAATATAAAGCATAACAAATAACATAAATTAGGTGATTTAACGAGTTCGATATGTTTTGTGTAGTAAGATATCTTTCTATCTCTTACGGTTTATTAATTATATAAAATTCACTCAGAGCCTTTCCAAGAAAGTTCAAGGCACATTTTGCATTTGTCACTTTTTCTGTAAGTTACGTCCTGCAACGTTAAGTCATATCGGACGATGAATGAAATAGGTGAAATGACACTCAAGTGAGTCCGGAGTCCATGGAGCTTAGAGTTACCCGACATTCGTATTTCATAATAAGGGAAACCCCCGGAAAAGCCTTATCCAGGTAATTCACCCTAACCGAGATTCAAACTTGGGACCTCTGGAACGTGAGGCAGACATGCTACCATCTACGCTACCGCGGTAGGCATTTGTCACGTAAATAACATAAAATGAAATAAGTAGTGTTTAACGTCCGCCTTTTACTGCATGCGGCACCGCAGGCGGTGACACTGATGACACATGAGATGAAGATGAAGCACCGGCTGAATGAAATGGCCGGGGAAAACCGCAGCTCACGGAGGAAAGCCACCCTCTTCGCCGTTTTAGTCACCGTGTTGTCCACATGCGGTCACCTGGGATCGAACCAGGGACACCTTGGTGAGAGTCGAGTGGTCTAACCACTCAGCCACGGCACGGACCAAAAATAACATAATCAGTGGTGTTAGAGCCTTTTTGGGGGAAAATTGACTTTTTTTAAACGTTTCCTGTGAAGGAGACTTTAGGATAAGGGAATGTTGTTGAAAACATTTGTAGTGCATCCTTAGGGGTTCATGCACTTAAATACCAAGTTCGGTACTTAATCGACTTATTGCTTTTGAGTTATGCTGTTCAGAGGCAGACAGACGAGAGCACACACGACAGATACACATAACTTTTCAGTTTCAGCATAGCTCAAAATATATACTTCCGTAGAAATCTTGACATCGAAGTTTTGGGTGGAATACAATACTTCCACTTACCACATATAAAAGAGAAGGAAAAATGTGTTTTATGTTACTTAGTATAAGCCATTGTTGTGGTTAACTGAAGGTAGCAGCAGAAGCTCTAACTTGGTTGTGTATCGCCGTCCTGCAGAGCGATGACTTCTGACCACAAACTCACAAAACATTATTTCAGGTAGCTTCACACACAAAGAAATATGTAAGTTGTCTTGAAGCAAAGCCATAATAACAAAGCCTTAAAAGGTAGGACAAAGATGCTACAACAAATACATCTTCTACGACTATACAGGGATGCAGAAAATAAAGTATGTCTTTTCATACAAAGCAACCTACTGAAGTTGGCACTATTATTTCTTTTGAACTGAGAGAGGGAGTGTACAACATGTTATCAACGTTCTATGCCAAAATATATTAAATCAATTTTAGTAATATGTGATTCATCTTTCCAAGAAAAGGTAAACATAAAGGCGTTTCATACAAACGCAACCCATGTTACTTATGAGACTGCCGATCACTTTCTTCTTCATCCAGTAATTCGTCGTATGCTTAGTCTAAAGGGCCTCCATCATATGGTACCCCACCGCACATTATTGGCCGAAATGAAGCGACCCAGTTCCTTAGAAGCGGCCATAGCTAGCCAGTCAGCTGCCTGGAAGAAATATGTCCACATATTCCACCCACAATTCTTCTTTTTTTATTTTGTTTATTTTAAACTAAACAATTATAATCACAAAGGGGAAAGGTAGAGTGGAAGTTCTGGTTTTACTTTATGTATTCATGTTTAGTTACATTTTGTTGCAACATTTTAGAAAGAAAC
This sequence comes from Mantis religiosa, assembly GCA_030765055.1. Classification (NCBI taxonomy): domain Eukaryota; kingdom Metazoa; phylum Arthropoda; class Insecta; order Mantodea; family Mantidae; genus Mantis; species Mantis religiosa. The sequence continues at coordinate 63,858,196 of CM060950.1, forward strand.
GGCGTGCACACCCGCGCAAAAGTTAGCAAGTGAGATCTCGGTGATCATTAACTCGGACCACACCTCATGATATCTACGCATTTTGTATCGCTCAGCTCTCAGCCACTTTTTGAATGCAAATAAGTTAGGATTAGTTGCACTCAGGCAATAATGATAGAAAGCCATTATCAACCACATTTGAGTCCATGCAGTGTTGCCTTTCTTAATATTCCAGGATAGAATTACTGACACTGTCATATATTCCGCCCTGCTTCCAACCAGCACGCCGATTTTATTTTTAGTCCATTTCCAGATTTCAGATACGTTTTTGCAGGTGGTAATTCTGTGTATCTGCGTGTCCACTTTTGCACGACGTTTATACCATGGGACTGTTGCTAAATTATGTTTACATTTCTTTAATTCCGTGGGCATTAGTTCATTGACAAAGAAGTACACGGACACCTTCCAATCAAGTGGAACGTAGGTGTTTCGAAACATTTTCCATATGCGATCCCATGTTGTATTTGGATATTCTGCAACAATTGCTGGCACAGACAAATACTCCTTTAACGACTCGATGTACAAGTGTTTGGTCGTAAGGCATCCTGACTCCGTTGTAATCAAGGGTAATAGATGCTCATATTCCTTTAGTATCTGTCGAAATGCAGAAGGTGGGGTCGTATCTGAGGACGTCAGGCGATGACAAAACTCCATGTCCTGACGACTTCCCTGTCCATTACATCGCAGCTCACTAACCGCTGTCACCTGGTTCTGTAATGTGAAACAAATAACGATGAAACATGTAAACGTACATGGATATAAAATTCGTGGAGAGAGAGATATGTCATTTCATCCACCTGAAAAAAAAAACAAGAAAAAATGTCCCAGGTATGCCCGGTAACTCAGGGGTATCAGGAAAACAATTACAAACATAAAAGAAATTAACAGTAAATAAGGGAAACAACTTTACTAGCCGCTATTGTTCCTCAATTTTTTACACATGGTTAAATTCTAGCCAATATCCAAATAGTGCAAAGTATTTGGAACTATCTCTTGGCTTCAATCTGACTTTCTTTGGACACATTATTACGGTAAGAGAAAAAGGGAATGTCCGTTTGGACTGCCTATACCTGTATTGAATCGCAGATCGGCCTTCAGTGCACTTTAATGTGCATAATCCTATACAAAGCTCTGATTAAACCATTTTTACTTACGCGTTCCTAGGTGGAGACACTGCGCGAAAATGCACTTAAACAAGCCAAACCTGCTCCAAAATGCACTAAAATAATAGTGAACATTCCCAGGACAGAACAATTGAACTTGCTGCATAAAGACCTGCCCATGTACACAGTTCGTGGATTTATCAAATGACTGGCGCTCAATGTATATAACGAAGCCGTAAGGCACCGCTCATTCATCAGCATGCGACAATGGCAAGCAGAAACGCCCAAGATTGGCTCTCCAATTCCTACATGCCACTCAGCAGCCATGATATCCGGGGGCACTAGTATCCTACGATATCGAAACAGGCGCTACCGAGTACATCGAGTAGTTGTCATATATCAAGTAATGGTAGAAGTAGTAGTCAATTTATGTATAATAGTAATAATAGAGAGTTATTTCTATATTACTCTGGGTATTTTACAACTGTACATTGAATTACTGCAAACGTCTGTATATACTAAGTGGCCCATATAAGCCGTTCTTCCTTGAGGCTAGTTTCTCCCGAATAGCGCGGATGTGGAAAGGTTTGCCTAAGCACAACTGTAAAAGGGACTCCATGCTAACATGGAGGAGACGTTAAATGAAAGACCAGTGCTTGAAAACAAAACTCTAACTGCTATGACTGAGGTAGGTGAATCGGTAGAGCACCTGTCTTCTGCAATGGGGGTCCCGAATTAATTCTCGAGAAATAGGCTCGAGAAGGGTTTCCCAAATCAAGAAAATTTCGCAAAACGTCCAGGTTCTGATGCCTGAATAAAGGGTGTGTGTGCCTTTTTATCGCTATCTAATAGCAAATTTGCCTATAAACAAGAATTTGGATTTGACACTGAACAAAACCCGGGCACGTGCATTAAATCAATAACTGCATTAAGCTTTATCTACAAACAGTGCTATTATATGATAAAAATTAGTGCTACAAAGTGGACAAGATTAATCAAAACGCAGTTTATGTTCCATTAATGCTATGCTAAATTTACTTTCTATTATTACATCAATCGAAATAAATATGTTCATATACATGCCCACATTGGAAATGCATTGATCTAAGCGTCTCTCAGTATCAGAATGGTCACGATGCAACACTGACTTTGTAGCAGAGAAATTACTTGTTATTGCTTCTCCACATTCTGTATTTTCTGGTTCGTTTCCTTCTGGTTCCTATCCTGACTGCTATATCACCATAAGAAAAATATCACGACCTATCCACCGTCAAAAACATGAAACATTTTTATATTTTCTCGAATTCCTCTAGAATAATATGATGGAGTGCCGTTGTGCTTACATTAAATGAAATGTTCTCATCGATTGCACTTTCCGAGCGATAATACCCTGGCAAGACGATTGTGCTTCCAATGTGATTACACCTACCTAGGGTTTTTTTTTTTCAATATTGTATGTGGATTTTATGAATTTCCGGACATATAACGTTAAGTATATTTGTTGCCTTTAGATTAGACAAATCACAGTCTCTCTGCATAGCCAGCTGAGTGGTTAGACCGCTCGACTCTCACCAAGGTGGTTCGATTCCAGGCAACCACAAAGTGAGATTTTGAGATGGACAACACCGCACTGAGTGGGTTTTCTCCGGAATCTCTGGTTTTCCCCGCCATATCATTCCACCGGTGCTCCATCTTCATCTAATACATCATCAGTGTCACCACCTACAGTGCCGTATATAGTAAAAGCGCGCAATAACACTACACATTTTAGTTTCTGCATAGCTAGCAACAGGAAACCTAGACTTGCTTCCCTTTCACTCATTTTCAAATAACATTAACACACTATATATCAGATTCAATCTCTTAAATACGATATGTGGTACTAATAAAAAGTTTACATGGTTAAACAAAAGAAAGCTGAATCACAGTACACAAATGAAGCGTCTTACTCGAGTTATTCGTTAGATCTATATATTTCTGTTTATTTTGCAACAATGTATTTTTATTTATGCATCTTGTGTGCACACTGTTTCAATGAGTTCTTAATGAGCATTATTGGACGTATAAAATTTATTAAGTACTTCACTTTAAACAAAAGAATTCCAGTCCAAAACTTTCGCTAATCGAGTCTTTGAGTTCACATTATATGACTATCCGCACACTAGGAATATCGTATCATTAAAATACGTACTTAAAACATTATTTTATATTGATTTAGAATCTTTAAATAACTATTTATAAAATGAAACCATGGTTTAGAGTGGAGTCTGCTTTAAATTGTGTACCAAAGTTGAAATAAATATAAATGTTGATACTTTATTAATTTTTTTTACCAATTAATAATTTAAATTTTTCATGAAGTTTGTTAATAATTAAATATCATAGGATTGTACGTCGATGGTCATCTATAAAAAATACTTCGAACAGATTAATTTTAACTAAGCAAATCCATAAGTATGAATCAAAATAGTTAGCACCTATGATGTAAGCAAATTAATTATTTATATGGCACGCTTACTCAGGGTTTAAGTATAATCTGAGTTAAGAAAAAAATATTTGTTCACCATCAAATAATCACTCTTTAAATGTCCCTATGTTGCAGCTATTTCCTGATGTATCACGAAGTTTACCCAAGTGCAATACCAGAAGGCATTCACTGTTTCAGAGGCATCTCTAGAAAATATCTTCGTAAAAATACATTAGACGCTCCTTGTTGGTTGAAAAATACCAGAGAGTGTAAATCATAGAGTTTCTACATGCCGGAAGGTTACAACTACTGCGTACGTAACCAGCTGTGTAATTAATCTAAGGCTATGCTTTTATTGTTTGAGTTAGATTAAGTTGAGGCCTTGGCCACACCACTAATATCGCTACCATCTGCTGTGGCTGTTATAAAAACGCGAATAGAGGAACCAAGGCCATACACCTGCACACAACTGGTTGATGGTTGTCCAGGATCCCTAATTCCTCACCTTCTCTGAAGCGGAGTTGCCATGTTGGTTCCCGCGGTTGGGATAACAATATAATTAACTCTGGGGTCACATTGAGTTGCAGTCACACTTGGCTCCCCTTTTATAAATACTCAAATCTAGGAATGAACAAAATATTCACTCACAGACACATTAAGAATTACTGCAGAAAAATGGAAATAAAAATTTAGAACCGTGGATAGATGGCATGCCTGCAAATCTATATGATGCTTTTCTTTATTTGAATTTTCGTATAACCTATGTTCTATGAGTAAGTCAATTTTATTGGTTTATATCATATAAGCCTGACATGCACTAAGCCTGCGAATATAGATCAGGCCTAGGTAGACAACAAATGGGCAGGAGGTTAGAATCACTTCACCTGAGTGGCTGTAAGGCATGCCACGCCACGCCACAACCTTCCACACCAACTCCTGGATAAGTCCATCTCTCATTGGTGTGATAAAAATTTGCCAAATCGGTTTCAGATTCAGGAGCGAAGGAAAACGAAGAAGCAAGAAGTATAATGTCAGAATCGGAGCTGTGCATAAGAAAGGCCGTGCTCTAGTTCGTTCACAATATAAATCGCTGCAAATTTTATCCACACAATACTAAGTACAGGACTGTACCCCCTTTTGCTTTCCTCTTGTGCCTAAACCGAATTCGTAAGTTAATACCTAAATGCCAATTTTTCGTCTTTAACCTAGTCTCATTCAGAGACTCATGTGGGCCGTTACTAGGCAGCACGCCTTTTAGCCACTCAGGTGAAAAGCTTCCGTGCTTCTCAACCTTTCGTCACTCACCTAGGCCTGACCATAGTCAGGCTTATCCAGGGCTGGAGTGGAACACAAATGATAAGGAGATTCTGAAAACATAAAATAAAGAAAAAATACTAACAGCATCCAGAAAAACCAACGCATTTGTTTGGAAACACCTTGTCAAAGTACAAATACATTAAACAGCAAATACAATTTAAGAGAATTTGCTCCAATTTCGATACAGGCGTTTTTAATGCAAATTCTGTTATCGAAGGTGACGCCTCTGTCCGCAGAAATAGAGACAATAAACAATAAAGGGAAATGTATCAAAACATAACCAGCAAATCGTAATCCTAGGTTCTGCAGGCTTCTGTGGTCAGTATTGCGTCTACAAAAGCAGTGCATATTCTTTCCGGATATAGGCTTGGACAAACTAATAAGAGCAATTTAATATATTTTATATTGTAATTTTTTGGGTTCAAAGAATTAAAAGTCCAAGTTGCACAAAATTAAAATGTTCCTTATTTCCGTAGAAATACACTCACAGTAGCAGTATTACGAACCACACAAATGCAATCTTCTAAGGTCGTTGACCACAACAAAGAGTTCACTTCCAAAGCACCAGTTTCAATTACAACTCACGTTATGTCTTTGTTTACAACTGTTTACCACTACTTTACAACTTTCCAGTTCTTATGCCCTAGGTCCACACTACACTCACTATCCCGGCTCCTCGGCGTAAAAACGGACTCTCTGCACGCACACACTCCTATTTATACGCGGGTCAGCTGTTCTGGAAGCTTCTGCACATCGGGCGAAGACATACGAGAGCTTCACTTTTTCCAGGCGGGCGGAGAAGGGGAAACCAGTGACTTCTGGTTACTTCAATCTCCACCCGGTCTCTCCTCAGCACATTAGCGCTACACATTAGCGTAGACGTGGCTTAGCGCTATCCGTCTCCCTCACTCCCCGCATATCTTTTGCCGCGTAAAGGGCGTCTCGCGACAATATATATTGCCAACCGTGCAAGCCTCTCTTATTACCAGATTTTTACCAGATTTTTACACTCTTGTTACCCGATATTTGAGGTCACAGGGTTAGGTGGGATATCCTGTACAGCATCACAGAAAATTCATGAGCCTTGTGGCTCTTAATTCGCTTGTTAATGTTGTAATCTTCAGATTTCCTTCACTAACATTAAATGTGCGCATATATCCCTTATTCATACTTAAGGCTCCAGTGAGGATGATAAATTCTCCTGGCTAGAGAAAAATTCCCACCTCAGCTGTGAATCGAAACCGAGACTTCTGGCTAAGCACGAGAGCTAAGCACGATAACCACCAGTGCTTTAGAATAGTTGTGATTAATAAAAAGTATGATAATTTACTAGGAGTAAACTTTATACTTCGCTAAGCTATGTTATTGTCTAATGATGTGCTAGCTTGGGACACGGACTGTGGTGTAAAATATTTTCTTGGTAAGAACTGAATTACTTATTTTAGAAACGTTGGATCTAGAGATAAAATAAATGAATTGTAATAAACCTTCAGAGGTATAAGTAATGCAGCGCAGTAGTGGATAGTTCCGTGAAGAAACCCAGTGCTTATATTACAATCAAAATTCAGATGTCTGGGTTGTCGTAAGGAATGAGCTCACAGCACACAATTTTGGATGAAGATGTTAAACTGACGGTACCATCTTCATTTTTTTGCATTACAAAGTATGAAGATTGCACAAATGCTTGTCTCCTATACGCAGTCTGTGGTGCAACATTTTTCGGCGACGTATTATAGACAACATTTTGCATTGAACCAAAACGACACAAATGTAACATAAGCAAAAACTAAAGGTTTGATTCGTTGTAAAGTAGGTTTTAATTCATAATTGTGCCTATAGTTAGACATTGTATAATGAAAAAGTAGGAATAAAGCTGCATATCTCTTATAAGTGTGACAACAATCGCTTCTAGCTCTAAACTCTCAGATTCTGTTATAAATGTCCACATTTCTGCAACAGAAGTTTTAACAATATGAGGCGTTCCTGTCACAACAACTGCTTGATTCCTTGCTAAGTAGTGTTATTAAATCAAACGACTGTAATATGGAAGTTTGCTTACATAAGGATTGCCGTTTCACTAAGCACAGGTGTTTGCTAACACTGTGGCTGCTTGATTGCTCACAGAGTTTACAGGTGATTTGTTCGTTAGTTGATGAGGCAACAGCAAACGACGACTGTTTGGTCATCATTCATTACATATACGATTCCTCAGGGGCGGCCGGTGAGGTATTTTATTGATGGTGCCATAAATAAATAAGGGTTGTTAAAATATAAATATGTGCATCAATTACGAACGATTTAGGTAATCTTATCAATAATCCAAACCACTTTATAATATACTGTACCATACAGAGCGTACAGGGAAACGGAAATAGATATTTATTACATTCGTACTCTTGTTACGCATAGGTGTAACGAGTACAGTAACAGTTTGATAATACAGTTCATGGAGAATGTGATACGAAGCGTTCGTGTACGATTTCGTGATAGAGAGACAGTTATTGTTATTGCTTTAGCCATAAATTTCCTCGCACTGAAATCAAACGAAACAAACTCGAGAAATTTTTGTCTCACACTCACAAACACATACGAGCGAGCACACACGCACGCACGCACACACAAGACGCAATTCTTCACTGCAAAATGAGTAATCTGAATTTTTGAAAATGGTTTAATGAAATTACTAACTTTTAAAAATTAAAAGCATTGTACTCACCGAAAGCAGCAACTCCATGACTTTATGAAGACAGCTTCAAATGAATTAGTAGGAACGGTATTGAAAATCCATTCGTCGCTCCTTCTTGTTGGCAAATAAATCTATCACCTTTGAATTGAAATTGTCCATTTTGCACACGAACAGCTTTTCACAGGACAGCATTCCTAAGGCACTCAATTGCTCTTCTTTCATTGTGTTTCGTAGAAAAGTTTTAATCCTCTTGAGCATTGAAAAGCACCGCCCAGCTTCTGATGTCGAGATAGGCATAGTGATTATCAGTTTCAAAACTTTAACAGTCTCTTCAAAAGTAGCACAGAGTTCATCCTCTAGTATCAGCGAAAGAAACGGAACCGCACCGGAAACTGCTCTCAACTCAGGCCTAGCATAGAACACTTGAAGCTCTCCCTTCAACTTTCTTTTCTCCAGAAATGTATATGTGTCCGTAATTTCAAGATATTTGTCTGGAAAATGTGTTACATAATTGTCAAACTGGCTTACATCAAATAAGTTGGTTGCAATTAGGTGCCCAGTGAACTGAAAACGTGATTTTATTTCACAAAATATGGCCTCACACACCTCCAAAGCATTTTGCTTTTTGTTATTATCATCAACCCTTGCTCTCTTGTAAGGCATTGTTTCGTCATTTTCAAAACTAACCTGACTGATGGAGTCAATGTCATCTCTGATGTTTTGCATTATTGTTTCAAAGTTATGAATGTCTTGTTTTACCTTGGTTGGCTCAGTTGTCTTCTTTTGAAATTGATTAAAAAGTATGTCCACATGAGGCATTATCTTATAGAAAAACGATAGCCAGAAAACGAAGTCTCTATCTTGCAGTCTTTGTTTGTATGAACCAGCTTTTTCAGTAGTAGAGGGTAATTTTATGTTCTCACTCGTTTCAATTGTTTCCATGACAGTAATAAGCTCCTTCCTGTTTTCATAAATATCCTTTACTACTTGCGAATGGTACTTCCATCTTGTGAGAGACACACGGGGTAAGCTTTTCTGAATTATGCTATGCAACACTTTCGATCTTTGTGGCGAATTTGAAAAGAAAGAAGAAATGCCTGAAAGATGTGCAAAGAAGATGCGGGCTTTGCGATTAACTGAGGCTGCAGTAGACATTATAAGGTTTAACTGGTGCGCATAGCAATGAATGTAGTGCGCATTTGGGTATTTGTCTTTTATTAATCTCTGTACTCCGTTTGACTCGCCACTCATAACGTTTGCACCATCGTAACTCTCAGCTATTAGTTTTGCTCGGTCATCTCCAATTAAGGGTTCGATTTCTTTCAGAATACACTCCGAGATAGACTGAGCACTCTGACCTTCTGGATTAACAAAATTCCAAAATCTTTCAATGGGTGTTACATAAACAATGTATCGCAAAACAATAACCAACTGAAATTCGCAAGACACATCAGTGGCTTCATCCGCGATAATTGCAACATAATCCGCACGCTTTATTTGTTTGCGAACTTCCTCGTGATACACTTCCAACATGCACTGCAGGTGTTCGTTTTGAACAGTCCTAAAAATGCCTTTGAATACTGATGACTGACTGAGATGCACTTGAAGTTCTTTATCCAACTCCGCACTAAACTGAATGAGCTCACGAAAAAACCCCTTATTTTGAGAGGCATCAGATTCGTCGTACTCCTAAGAGCCAGCTCCAAAGCACCGCAGAACCGAATACAGTTTATAATTACGTTCAATATATATCTGTTCTTGTCTACTTGTTTGTTATGGCTGTTAACTGCCTATACTGCGAATCTAATTTGTCCTGAATATTCAGTCCAGTCTTACACAAATGGACATCTCCCCCAAATAACACACAAGGAAAACAAAAAACTGCAATGTTTTCATCACAGCCGCAAATCCATTTGTTCTTTTGATAAATATCCGGATTAAACTTACGGCATCGATTTTTTGTTTGCTGCTGCAGATTCAGTGGCCTACCTATTGTTTTATCTGAATTTTTTCACTTAGAGTCCTATTACTAAATGAAGTTTTCAGTAATTCACTCACCTTGTTCATGTTCGTAACTTTACTGTGAATTTTAACTTAAAGAAAAAACACTGAACACTGTTTTAAAAATCCTTACTCACGATGAACTACAGCATTACAGGAGCACATACAGAACTACTCTACCATTGCTTTGAAAACATGTGTCCAACACATGCTGGACGCGCGGGTTTTATGTTCTACCAACAAAACTGCTGCTGTGAAATATGCACATGTTGAAATACTGTCTCTAAATTTTAAAATCTAATACTATATTCACATTGAAACCCAATTAATTTTATTTATAAGGATATCTATGTGTTATGTTTCTACAAGTGATTTCATTAAGCATTAATTTGCGTTTTGAAGTTCCTCAGAATTAACTGCAGTAGGATGGTGACACTGCATTAAAGGAAGGTATAGCGCGAAATGTATTCTTACCATTGTCTTTCGCTAGGTGGCAGGATCGTTGTTCTCTGAAGTCCCGTGTTTTACTGCACTCTAACGGGCAAAGCGTAAGTTATGCGCCAGAGAAATCCCGGCACTACCTTCTCTGACTTTCTTCCATAAGAGCCGTGTATAAGCAGACATCTTAGCCCCTAGCCCTAACACAGGCGTTTATGAGCGTAGAAGGTGCCGTTCTAGTATCGGCACCAAGCTACGGAAAACAACCAAGAGAGAGCGCTGGCGTTCAACGCGCCTATTCAAACGAGGGAGCAACTACTCATCAACAATTCCTTTTGCGCAATTCTTATACACTTCTCTTTCTTTCGCTCTCATACAGATGGTGCCATGGCACAGCGGCACTACCTCAGAAGCCGCCCCTGCGATTCCTAGTTCCGGGGTTGGATCCTGGAAAAGCAGTATAAATATTTGTTGACACAACTTCTCACTACCTATTCATTGGGGGCATCTTCTGACAAAACCCTGTCTGCTTACTGGCTAGGGGAAAGGGAGGCTCATATCATTGTAAATGCTTGCTTGTCAAGCAATAATAGTTATTAATACTGTAACTGTTTATGAAGCCTTATTGTTTCTAACAAAACAGAGTTGTTATTAATGGACGTTCTTCAACTTTTGAAGTTTCAACTTCTGTAATTCTTAGCATCCAATTCTATATTCGGCGTGAAGACCACTTAATTTTGCTCAGAGGTCTCTTTATCGGACTTGAGATTCTTTTACGGGTCTTAAATCTACGACACGGGACCACCGGCATTACTTCCCTTCTGAAGAAAGATATAAGAATTTTTACGTCTAAAAATTGCATCGCCCACCACCGAGTTGCAACCAGGGACTTCGAGAACCAGAGGTTAACCTGTTACCACTAGACCACACAGGACCACTGCCATGTGACTGCTTACGACTAAGCATTATGGGTAGTCGTTAGTAATGCGGCTAACTGTTGGGTTAAGCGTTAGGAATAGCTGAAAACCCAGATTTAGACTGGACTGTCCTGAATTATAAGCGAAAGGAATTCACACTAAACCAGCAAATAGGTTATTGTATGTTGGACCTCCTGGGAGGAAGGGATCAGATGGGAGCGCTCTGCGGGTGTGCTGGAACCCAGCCAGCGGTACAACCCCGCATGAGGGCCTCTAACGTGAGCTAATCGACTTATTGGTCTCATCGTTTGTCAAACTATAACTATACCCTTTTTATTATATAATACACCCAGTAGATAATGCAACCCTAAATCGAGTTTTTACCCTTCATTTTGTATTACTTTTTATTGTTGCAGCTTTCACAAATGTTCTTAATTGACGCACTCAGAATTTTCTTTTACATTTACCATTTTTATGTGTGCCATCCACTGTATAATTCCGTTCTGTAACTGATAATCGGTAACTTTACTTAGTTACAAACGTTGGAAAATTATATTCATGTTGCTTCATTTATGACAACTTTGCCAGCTAAGGGATGGAAAATGATCCACCAAAACAAAGTAGCACCAAATATAAGATAACAACATTGTGACAATTTAAAATATTTTTCCCGCCTCCTATCTTTTCCTGCAGGTCCAATTACAAATAAAAGTAAATAATTTAAATGCAAATAAAAGTTATATAAATAGAAGTGTTTTAAACGTTAAGGGATGTATAATAGTCATTTGTAAGAAAAGCAATTAGAAAGGTGTTAGCAATTTATGGCGGGAGGTACAGACGGATAGATAGGACCCTAATCCAGTCAAGCAGTTCTGGAATAAAATTCAAGGCACAAAGTAAAAAATATTAATAAACAAGAAGAGGTAAAAGGCGGCGAGTGTGCATGCTACTCTAACCAGCGGTTAGAGACTAATGGCCGGTTTCTAATAAAACAATGACAATTATATACCACCTCTCTCATTTCAGACGATTCTTCTAAGCGTGTCGAGTCGATTCCCTTTCTGGAGCGTTGCTTTTGTGTATGAGGCCTATTTAGAGAGCTGACCAGCGCCTGAGGGACAGTTGAGTTGAGTAGACCGTAGAAAGTTCACAGTTGGATTGAGTTCAGAAGACAGACCGAGTGCAGTTCACTTATGAGTTGTGACTCAGGAGTTCAATTGCGATTCGATTCGATGGATCAGTTGTGTTTTGTTCTGGGTGCATACAACAACGTTTCAGATGTAACGTTTGCGCTACGCTGAACATCCAAGTGGTAAATCAAGTTTCTTTAGGTGCAATTAGTGTTTTCACTTGACGTAATTACTGGCTGAGAAAAATACATGGAAACAACATATCTGGGTGCACAGTTTCAAGTTTTCCTTATGTTAATAATTGCAAAGAAATTACGCATTTTACGGGGCTTTTCCCACTCTTTCTTACTTTACTTATTTATTTTTCAATTTTGTTAACTTTATTAATACTATTTGTATATTAAAATTGGACTAAAATAATATAATGTATATTTTCAATATACAAAATACATTTTAGTTAATTGATGGAAATTAATCATTTCTTCACACTAGCCCTATATAGGCTAATGTTTTTGATAGATAGAATCAACATGAAAAATTCAATGCCATGGCCGGGATTTGAACCAGGGATCTTCTGGGTTTCGTCCTGCCGCTCTAACCCATGGCCATGGTAGCTCAATAGGTTAGAGCGACTGGACGGAAAGCAGGATATCCGTAGTTCAATTCCCGGCCATAACATTGCATTTTTCATGTTGACACTATCTATCTATACAAAATACATGTTTTGAGATTGCAGTTGTTAACTGTCTCCGAATATATTTTATTCCACACCTCCAACAAGGTCAGTATGACAGTTTCTTTTTTACTCTTTGTTACTACTACCTTGGTGGCAGGTGCAGAGGAATCTGGTTTAGGAGGCTGTTAGATAGTTGGTGAACGTTCTAAGTCGAATGTAGCAAGAGGGAAGTATGGCATGTAAATTAAGGGCGGCTTTGCTGACGTATGTAACTTAAGACATCCACTTTTATTTGTAGGGCTGGTTTAAATGCTTTTCATTTGTGTATTTGAGACTAAGCTTCATATGGAACATCCGTGCTAGCCGTATTAATTAAACATAGATAATTCTTTTGAAGATAAATGGTAGCTGAAACGATTTTTAGAATATGCTTTAATTTTTAAATCACTGAACAGAAATGGATGTTCCATGTGAGCTTTGATGTCCCTTCTTAAATCTAAACATTTAGATATCTCGACCTTTGTATTTCTTAAATTCCTAACTTGATGACAAATTCCCCAGCTTCGGGTCTAAGTGTGAAACCGATTACTTTTGGATTTCTAGAAGGGGTTTCGCATGAGTCACTCATTTTGAGCACAATTTGTGTCATATCTGCAAACTTTTAATCATTCTTCTGCGAGTTGTGTGTAGCTTACCAAAGAATGGCAATGTCGTCTGCAAATTGCTCAACTGTAATGTTTTATTGTGAAGGAAGGGTTGCCGTATCCTGAAAGCTATTCCAATAGGGGAGAGGGTCCGTCCCCTTCAGCTGCTGTGGTGCGAGCGCTGAGGATCCTTAGCACTCGTGGTAAAGTCTGTTTAGTTAACTGGTGTGCACGTCAGCCGCTGCCTTTGACGAACCCTTATAATCGTTTTACAACAATGACCCTCCTTCTCCCAGATCTTTCTGCAAGGTTGCCACCTTTCTCAATACGTCATGGGTATCGTACGAGGTTTCCTCTAAATAAATTATCTTATGTACATTACTGCAAAACTTCCTTAGTTTTGATAAATATATATCGCCAAGCTACAATGCTACTGGATTCCATAATAACAATCATCTTATTCAAAGTGCGCTATTTGAAACCCAGCTCCTTTTGGAGGCCGGCCAATGTGCAACCAATTCATCTAAGGTGGGCACTCCCCCTTTTGCATAGAATCTATAAATTTATCGACGAAGTAAAACGCATGTGAAATTATCTACTTAAGAGAAACGTTTCCTTTTGTTTTCACACTTGATCGGCATCTTTGGTATTCCTTTCGTCACAATATTTCTTACTGTATTTCAGTGAATACCCAGAATTTATCAGGTTTATTGCACGACCCCTTACCAAGATTATTTCTCACCACATATTTATGTGTTCAAAACAAGCGCTCGAATTTGCTTAGAAGCAGTTCGCGTTATAACTTTGTTTTGTGAGGCTTTTCCAGTAATATAACTCGGCCCAGTTATTCACACTGTTGTCATCACTTTGATTATGTTCACTTGACTGAAAGTTATCTACTACTTGATTTGCATTTATCACTGCATTTCCCTCCCACGGTCTCCACATCGTGACACAACGAATTTCTGCACGTAATGAAACAGATCAACTGGAAGTTGGAACTTTGGCAACTGAGACTCCACGTGGAGTAGACATGCAACTGTCACTTCGAGAAAATCAGGGTTGCTATTGGTCCTCAACGACAGTGTTCCATTTCTGAAGTGTGGAGATAGATTTATGACGGTCATTAGTGGGCGGGAGAGTAGTTTCCTTTGAGCGGCCAACTGCACTCCCGTTCACTAGACAGACTTTACCTCTGACGTTACCAGAGGAACCTCGGGCCGAACTGCCGAGCCCCTCCCGTCGGAAAGTTGTTCGGATTGGGTTGGACTCGAGGGGGCAGTGTGTTCCCGGCACCCACGGGGAATTGGGTACCTCCGGCCAGGCTACGTACGCCCGGAGGGGGTAGAGGGTTACCTAATAAGTCCCGGGTACTAGCCTGCAGAGCTAGTAAAAGGTGTGCTGGACCAACAGGTGGCCCCGCCGAGGTTTTCGATAGTCTTCCCTGTGGGGTTGACGCGCGTAAGTTGCATATCCACTATCATCCCTTCTTGACGTTGTTGTCAACGGGGGCGGGGGCTTTTTAAGAAATCATCTATTGCCCTATAGAAAGAGCCCCGGAGTTATCCATCGCTCCTGGGTTGAAGGAGGCCAGGGTCCTAGGACTTCAGAGTCTTTGGACTTTTGGGTAGATCCTCTGCACATAGCTATTCTAGAAGCTATATATCAGGCCGAAATCTAAGCATAAAGCCAATTGGTAAAAGGAGTTGTTAATTAAGGAAATTCTTTTTAATATGGATTAATTAAACTTTTATTAAAAACACCGAGAAAAAGTATTACAATATTGAAATTGGTTAATATATAACAAATTTGCAGAGTTGAACTTAATTTACACTAAGTTTTGTATTAATCATAATTCTCTGGCTTTTGGAAAGAAAAAAGTAACTTTCTGTAATTATGAATAATATAAAATGTACAAAATAATGTTTAATGCTGTATTGAACCAGGAATACTTCAGTGAATGAAGTTAAAGGAGCCCATTCCTTGCTTCTGTCCACTGCGCATTTAAAGAGAACTCTCCCTCCATAACTATGCCCCGTTCTGAATACTGCTGCACAGAAACACAATCCTGTAAAGTTGATGTCTTTCTTTACAATGCACTTTCAACAGATTACGATCTTTGATCTGTCACAGAAAATATTTATATTTCAGAAACTGATCAAACCACAAGCTCTTATTTATTGTGCAGCAAACATTCTGTTTTTCCCAGTTGGTACAATTCTCAGCAAGCTTCAGTCAAAATAAACAAGTTCATAAAAGGTCTTGCTCCATCAAATCCAACAGGTGATATAATTGTCTGGTCAAATAGCACTGCCTTCTCTTGAAATTTGAACCTTGGTTCCATTAGACCATTACCTTGTCACGTGTGACATTGAGGAGTGTATAGGACATCTGTAATTATGTATTTTATTATACATGCGTATTATTCCAAATTCATACAGGATGGCATGGGATATTTTTTAGTTGCTAACTAACTTGAATGCGTGACTGGATGTAAGTTGGTAACCACTTTCTATGATAGGGACTATCATAGAATGGACTTTACAGTGACATCAGCTTCCTGATGGAATTCCACAAGAGATTGCATCATGCTACCAAGGGATATTATATCTTACTAAGAAAACCCTGAATGTCCACTCATATCTGGGACGGAAATATACCAAATTTTGGTAAAGCTTTCTGCACAGTAATAGAAACCACAGAGAGTGGCACGATCCCTATATAAGGAGAGCCAGGAGTGCAGTCTGAGTCTTGTCTGTCCGTCCGTCTGGCTCTCTGGCTCTCTGCTCTCGCCGGTACGCCGTGCCCTCTTCTACATCTCTCCTCAGTGACCCACGCTTGGCAGATCTCCAAAGGCAAGCCCCTTGTGGTAGTTGATTCTGTTTGGGTAATGTTTGAGTTCTAGCATGTAGACCCCATCTAGCATGTAGACATCTCATCATGCTCTACTTTGCTAATACATTAATCTTTATACAAGCTAACATTATTGTTGTCCCCCATTTCGGATCCTTATGCTACATTCCCAGGTCACATAATCGAGCCATGAACGTGACAATATCAACCATTTTTTTCGCCCACAACTCCCAAGGACCTGCTCGGTTAACAGACGTTAAACATCAAGCCACCTTCCCCAAAATCCTACATATCTTATAAATATGAGAATGGCAGCAAAGTACGATTATTCAGAACATTGTTATTCTCATTAATGGCCACTAAAAATTTTCAGACCGTTATCCCTTCATCGCAAACATCGTCTTATAGCATAAAATCGAGGATGGTGTGGTATGCCGCAAACATGTATAATGGCAAGATAGTCAAACTCTATTTGCAACTGTCTTCTCTACATGTGCTCTTCCCCTTTCGGCGATAACTGGGATGAGAGAAGTAGTAATTACCCTGGAATCAAACCAAGAAGGTGTGCGACTAACTTCACTATCAGTCATTTTCTACTACAGTGTTCGGAAAACATTTGTTTCTGATATGGCGTTCTAAATGGTAGAACAAAACAGTAATGTAGCCCATGGTATGGTAAGCATTGCGTTTCTTAGTGAATGAAAATATTTTCAACTACGTCCAACCCTCAGTGATATTTCCTGTCAAGTATTTGTATGGTGTGTTTAGATGATCAATGTGTTTACACTTTCCATTTCCTCCGGTCATTTACATTATGCCAGTAATGAGAAAAGTCTAAAATTAGTATATACTGAACAATATTAGAAAACTCTTAAAGTCTTTCTTTATATATAAAACAACATAAGGATTTGTAATGTCTTGCAATAATTACAGAAATGCATGCAAATATTCATAAAAGTAAAACAGCTCCATTATGCAATATTTACCTTCTGTTTTCACATAGGTGCACTCGAGAACTGTCAAAATGTGCCTAAGTTTGACAGCATAGCTATACTGATGTCTTCCAAATCCAGAAAACTATACTTATTTAGCTGGGAGGAGATCAACAGAAACACCATTAGTGTACAGTAATTTATGAGTAGAGAAGAATTTTCCTGTCCTTGCAAGCAAGGCGTTCCTGCAGGTGACTGCCCGAGGAGACGTCGGTCATCTGCTTCCATGTCTGTCTATACACGTGGTGTACACGTGAAGTAGTTAACTAGACAGTGCACAACATGTACTGACACATAAGAATAGTTATCACTTTCAAATGGAGCCCGCCTCGGTAGCATGGTGGTAGCGTGTCTGCCTCGAGTTCAAGAGGTCCCGAGTTCGAATCTCGGTCAGGGTGAGTTACCTGGATAAGGTTTTTTCCGGGGTTTTCCCTTATTATAAAAGACGAATGTCGGGTAACTGTAAGCTCTATGGACCCTGGGATCATTTGAGCACCATTTTACCCATTCCATTCATCATCCGATATGACTTAACGTTGGAGGACGTAAAATTACAAACAAAAAGAAACGTTCAAATGGAAGCATAGATTACTTCCATCTGATTGTCATTATTATACAAATTTAACACAGGATTAACAGGATCTGTGAACATCAGTAATGGAGGGCACTAGGTAGTGAAGCAGGATTTTTCAGCACAAGCAAAAAATATATATCCGCACTTCCTTCTGTTAGCTGTGAATATTACGTCTAGTATAGTGCGATGCATATAAACCTGAGCCATTTCAATAGGCCACGTGAAACTTTGGGAGAATATATGAGACAACTGGAGATTGCACTACACTATTTACATCTCAGAGAAAATGTTGGAAGTGTCCTCTACCAGCATCTATACATGTTTGCACTCGTCTCACCATATTCTCTAAAGTTTTACGGAGATTATCTTCTCCAGTGTTACTTATTTCGGTTCGAATGGATTGCTTGAGAACATCAGTTGTCCGTGGCCTACTCTTGTACACTCTATTTTTATATACCCCCACAAGAAAAACTCCGGTGGGGTTAGGTCATGGGACCTGGGCCGCCACAGACCCCTTGAGATTATTCAACTATCAAAGAAACTGGTTACAAGTTCCATGCTGACATTAAATATATGGCACGTTACTCCATCTTGCTGGAAATAACCTTCTCTCAATTCGATAGTATCCAGCTGCTTCACAAATGTCTTGAAGATACCCATATAAACTTCAGTGTCTACAGCTGTACCACAGAAAATGGTACCAACGATCTATAGATGCTGGTGGAGGACACTTCCAACATTTTCTCTGAGATGTACATAGTGTAATGTAGTCTCCCAATTGTGAACTATATACTCTCAAAGTTGCACGTGTGTCTTGAAAGCATACTAAAATAAAATAACTTCGATTTGATGCTGAATTATTTTAACAATAAGAAAAGCATGGGAAATGTTTCAATTTCAGTGTTACAAGCTAAAAAATATGCTCTCTATTTGTGAATCTTCTAAAATCTTTAATTCGATTATAATTCCTATAAACAACTTATTTAGCGATGAAAAACTGCAGAACATTCGGCACGAGTCAAAATGCTTTCTGCCATTTCAACATTCTCTATTTACGGCTGGAAATACGCCATTGCAGGAGCGGGGCTAGACTTACTGGATACTTTATTCTGCCATTAGGATGGGGTGGACCCCGTAGAAGTAATCGGTGATAATGTTGGGACACACAGTGTGAGTCTTACGAATTTTCTAAACATATTACTATACTTACTTTTTGATATGAACTCATTTTCCATTATACGCCATAATTGTGAATTCACCTGTAACAGATCATGGCCACTGTTCCGTGGAACCAGAGTACCTTCCTATCCTTCAACAAATACATTAAATATTAGAAAGGATGAGGCGAGAGGAGATAGAGGGAGGCCGACCCAAGGAGTCACGACAGTGCAGAGGGCAGTTCCCTGCAACTACCCATTTGAAAGTTCCTCGGCAGGGCATAACCACCGCTATCCCACACGCCATGGTCCTCAAACGGCCCACCAGGCTGGCCCGGAAAGCAGAGACCATCCTACCGGAAGAGGAAGTATTTACCAGGAGTATATCATCCTGCCATGCAGCGCCGACACTTTTACCCTGAAAGAGACCACCAAATGAGAGAAGATGTGAAATGATAATGAAGATGAAATTACAAACATATTGAAACCTCAGGCAAATTCAAGGACAGTGATTAGCGATTATGTGCATTCTTGTGGCAGACTTGCCGTGAAACATGACCGTTGGAATACTACTGCTTTTAAAAGGGCTATTACAGCCAAACTTCGCTGAAAAACAAAATGTATACCTGAACGATATTAAGACATTATTTAGTATGTGTTAAAATAGGTAATTAATTACCTATTATGGTAAACGCACTTATCAAGAAGAGGCCCCCAAACGGGAACAGAGCACCACGTGTACTTCAATCTGGAGTTATGGCATCCAACCCCTGTGAGGGATGGATGGGTGAGATATCCAAATGGTGACAGGATCCTGGAGACTACAGGCGGAGACATGGACGGGGTCTTTAACATTTCCAGATTTAACGCATACGACAACACTCAAGCCTGTCTATATGTCCAGACATCCGAAGGCCCTCTGAAGGGGACTCTGCTCACTGAGGGTGGGTCCCGCCGTCATCATGGAGAAAGTTTTACACAGCATACAATGACGTTCAGCTGGAACGCAGCGTACACTGTATCCTTATCCTTCAACCTGAAATTATGATGAAGCAGAGAAGTTGTGATTGGTGGAGAATCATCACAGCATTCACCTACCGATCCGAGAAAACCACAAAAATCACACAGGATTGGAGACTGCCGGGAATCAAAACAAGTTACCACTGATACATCACTGAGATTTATTAGCCGTAACCTGTTTTTTTTTTTTTTTTTTTTTTTTTTTTTTTTTGATCCGGTATTCCAAACAAAAGTTAGTTTACTCTTTGAAAGGGAATAACAAAATCAAACTTATGTATTTTAAAGCACTTTTGTACGTGGTTACATTTTCCATGATATTTTGACGAATAATTAGAAACGAGAAACTTGCAGCTCGGTTACATTACCAAGTTCACCAGATTTTTATGTACAAATGTAATTAACCTACCCAGCATTCGTCTGGCAACCCAAAAAACCCATGGGTCAAGTAGGTCGGCCACGGGTATCGAACCAGGGCCTCCCGAATGCGGGCCACAGAAGAAACCGCCTGAGCCATTGTATTCGGTATCTACGATAAATTACCCATATATTGCAGATAAATTATGAGATATTAATATCGGGAAGGCATATGGGAAAGAAGAATCCATCCATTTAAGCATATGTTATTCACAATAAACGGATAAGTGTAACTCTTCCGCCTACATCCTTCCAAGGCGTAATTAGTACTCGCTGGCATATTCTTAATGATACAGAATGCCAGAGTTCGTATATTTTACAACTAATTATTACGCAAAAAAGACGGCACAAAGGACACTACGCACGCACGACATAAATATGCGTGTTTTATCACGTGAACTGAATGTGCAAGTTTAAGTCACGTGGTCTACCACGAACTATTTCCTAAGAAAGTAATTAAATCTTCGACATGATTAGACTATTATCCTCACGTATATTTTCTATTCCATTCACATGTTGTACACGTTCCATTATGTACACTTTAAAGTGGAAATTAGGTCGTTTAAGGTTCTAGTAGTCGGCGGAGAATGCCTTTTTTGAATATTTATTGTCACTTAAAACATAACGAATGGCGCAATAGCCCAAAGTAGGCCTGAGCCTGCCAACCCAACTGCCGGCATCACGCCCACATACGCAAGGCAGAGCTGGGTGATCTTTCAAAGTATACGGGGAGGAGATGTGATCCGCAACTCGGCACTCCCAGCCGGAAAGTTGGCGTTCTAAACCAGAGTTCACTACCCAGCATAGCTCCCCAATTTCCTCAGATGGTGAGTGGGCACGCAGTCTAGCCCACTATACCACTACGTGCCACTGCGCAGGACGTTACTCACAACTGTAGCTACGAAAGTACATGCCCACCCAAATGGTCCAATGTCTGCAACAATAAATTCAAACCCCAGGAAAAATATTTTTGTGTGCAAGGATTTTAGAGAGAGAGAGAGAGAGAGAGAGAGAGAGAGAGAGAGAGAGAGAGAGAGAGAGAGAGAGAGAGAGAGAGAGAGAGAGAGAGAGAGAGAGTTGCTGTATACATCACATTGCTCCAGATGTAATTTAGAACTTTTGTCTTGAAAATCAACTACATACGTACATATATGTATGTATATGTATATATATTGGTCTATCATCCATCAATAATTAAGGTTTTATTAGGTGTAAACATTTGAATTCCACTTATACTAGTTTAGTAGGAGTTTAAGGGATGAAGGCGCAGGCGAAACCCAATTAGAGAAGTAGTTATCATTGAAGCTATCATTGAAGGAGTCCTAAGAAAATGCCTGGTTCTTAAGCAAATTGACATTTACAGTTAAGGTACTTCTCATGTCAGCGGGACAGTAAACACGCACAATTGCTTTCTTGGGCAAGATAAAATTCCCATTTGCCCCACGAGTTTGGAACAAGTCCAAACGTCACCGTATTGTGTGGAATGAGCATCCACTGTGCATGGGCATCCACTCCTTTTGCACAAAACGTCATGAATGTTACTTAGATATGTTGCAGTCGTCTCTGTTGACACATATTGAGCAAGAACAAAGTAGCGTTCCAAGATCAAAGTATTGTCCGTAATTTCCTAACAATGAAACTATCACTGTGCTCACACCGTTACGTAGCTGGAAATTTGATGGTATAATACTTGTTCTATATAAACCACGTACACCAAAAATCTGCTGCGGAATAGAACTGCAACGCCCAAAACTAAAGCCCAGAACGTGCCGCATGCTACCACTTGCAAGTAGCTGCTGTACATCTCTCGTCAGCTCTGGTCGGCTGCGGTAACGGTGACCTTTACCGATGCTATGTGTAGGCTGCTAACGATCAGGGGTAAACAATCTTTCCCGCTCAATGCTCTGTTATTATGACTATATGTTCCTAAGGTTTCTGGACTCATTTAGGGGTATTTCCGGCCGTACTCCGCAACCGATTTTTGGCACAAAGGCCCCACATAGAGTAGAGATAATGCCATCAAACTCTCTTGTTCGTGCCACTTTTAATGCTGTGCGATATGGTCGTGTTGGGCCCATTGTTTGGACTCCACACTTCCCCGATGTAGCTCTACTTGATTTTTTCGTGTAGGATTTTGTTAAGTATATGCAGAGAAACCAAGGAACTTCGATGACCTGAGAGTAAAAATTATTCAAGCTTTTCAAGAAATCACCTCTCTTTTTTACAAGGTACAAATATTTAAGTGCACCACCGTTATAGGTTATGCAAATTATGCAATACGAGTCATGTTGAGCACTAAGCAGTCTACTACCATCTTTTCAGTATTGTATACACAAGTTTTAAACACTGAAATTCAGTAGTAAATGTTTTATACGCATATCATATTTACATTTGCTATACTTTATAATAAAATTATTAGCAGCTTAAGAATTTTCTCTAAGAAATTACTGGCAACGTTCAGAGGTTACTCTTAAACGTAGTGATTAGGAAGACACAATTACTGTCATCTCTTCAACAAGGAGTTAATTTGCTTTTTATGGCTAGCCAAATCAAAAACCCTACGTAATATTTTATTCTCACATAATGCTACACGTTTGTTATAATTGCTAGGATGTTTTTGTTATTTATTAAGCTATTATTATATGACATATGGCATAAGACAAAGAGTCTGCAGGTGTGATACCTAATGCAACCCTATAGCAGCTGCTCCTGGTATAGGTACAGTGTCTGTGAAGTTCGCGGATTATGATCTCTTTGGCTGGAAAAGATCTTGCCATGCTGTCCAACTTCTTAAATATCATTTTATTACTTGCTGTGCTTAAACAGTATTGGCTATTACATTTAAAAGTGAGAAAAGGATCTGCAGAAATGTAATTAAACAATATATAACAGATATAAATGCTGGCTGAAGCATAAGTGTTTCGCTGCAGAGTATTCCAACAGGACTTCAAGATACAGAAAAGATGAGCGCTATGACCCGATTTACTACATGGCAGAGCGTTGATGCGTACTCACCTGCAAGGATGAGCGCCGCATTCACTTGTTATCTTGTTTACTAGAAGAGCGAAATATTAGAAACCAGTCGTGCAGTAAGTGACGAAACGCAAATAAAGCATTTGGGAGCTGTGTCTCACATAAAATGATAGTCAAATAATTATTGCACATAAATGGAGATTATTACTGTAGCCGCCCTTTGTCGATTGACACAAAGGGATTTTAATTCCCTCTTCTTTCTCCTTGTCACAATGTCTAATCACGTTAAATGTCATTTCTCACGCCTGCTGCTGTATGACACGTTGCTGTCCAGAAGACCTGATTGCATCTGATCAGTGTGTACATACGCTGACTCGCCGTGTATGCATACGATAGACTTGCGTAAGCAACTCCGTTGTTTACATGTCTTCCGATACGCTTCCACGCTGTCATATAGTACCTAGGTTTGTATAAATTTATCTACAATTATAGAAATATTTGTCTTATATCCTATGCGAAGTTGTAGGATACCTTTTAATTTATAAATGTAAAGTATTTCTCAACTGTACTGAAAACACTGAAAACACTTTAAGCTACTATGTGACATTTGAACCGGTGGTTTACTTCTTAACACTGAAAAAGTCACGTAATTAAATTATAACAACAACGTTCTATATAATCTTAATCCAACTTTATTCCTTGCAAACTTGGTTATCACTGAGAAATATATCTTGCATTGCGTGGCCTTTAAGTACAAATTTAAGGCTATATAAAATGTATTAACTTAATTATAGAATTACCATATCATATATTATATGCTATAGCAGCTGCTTATCAAGCGAGAGAACCGAGTTTGATTCCCGGTACCGGCGTGAGGATTTTCTCCCACTGGGAGCTGGTCTAGCGTGCACCCATTCTCGTGAAGTCCCGAAAAGTCGAGTTGAGCAGCGACTCCTGTTTGAACAATGTATTCACCGGCCGAGAGGGTCTTGGAGCGCTAATCACGTCCAATCCTTTAGAACTGTATTCTTCACACAACGCCCAATTTGGGCAGAGTAAGCGGCGCTATGGTCGGGTGGTAGGTCTTAGCTCATTTTAGAGCTAATTTGCCGTAGAGTTTAGTTTAATAGCGCATGATATAGCAAGACTGGATTTGGAATTGGAACATGTACTTAGGCTATTCTGCGCCAGGTGAATACATAAACGCATATTTTACACGTGAAAGTGCCTCCTTAATTGATTGTAGCCGCATTGGGAGCAGACGATAGGCATTTCACACATTGAAGAGTAGATAAGCACAATTTTTTGTTAAACCCTACAAATCTGGACATAAAACTAAAGCAGGTGTATCATTAGAAGGAGGTATGTATTTGAGATACTTGTAGGGCTCCATTCCACTCTGCCGTCCGTTTATTATTTCAGCTTTGTCGCAGAATGTGGAAACTAAATGTATAAATGAGCTGATTAACTGCCAGTGGGGACCACTCTAAGGCACAGGAGTGCTTAACTGGCTATATGAGTATTATAAAAAAAACTGGTTGAATTTTATTATATGTATAGGATTTCCCAGGATATAAAACATATTCTTCCAAATGAGCAACAGTAATTACGATAGCTAAGTGATGCAAGGTCAGGAGTTGCGCAATTTCTGGCCTCGCACTTCCTTTACAATCCTAATGGCCTTAGAGTAAAAGGCTGCAAGTGAAAAATTCAATGGAGAAAACATCGCAGTAGGTAACTATTTATGAAGCGATTACAAAAGTTGCTGAATGACATGCCTGAATGTGATATGCAAAGGGTCCACATGTACAAGTGCTTGAAGCTTCTTCAGTGTGACCGTATGGCGGTGAACGCGGATATGCGAAGTTTTCATCAGTTTTCTTCTAAAATCTTATATAAATGCGAAGATTTCTCATGCTGCTTAAAATTCAAAATGAAAGCCATTCTGCGCGAAAAATTATATAATACATAAATGTATTTTAAATACAAAATAATTACAAAAGTTTTATAATGTAGCACTTGGTGTCTACTTTTGTATCTTCTGATTTAGTTCTGATTGACACATTTCCGTAGTCTGATGATTGCTTTAGACGTTATGATACCAATGTAGCTCGCATGAGGTCGTATATCATATACCTAACTTTTCCTAAGTCTTGGTTCTACAAACAGAACATTTTTACTTCACTCTGTGGAAACATAAACCCTTTATGTGCGAAGTAGTAACTTAAGCCTATTCTCTAGACGAAAATGTATTAAATTTTACTAAGCTTAACACTGTAAACCATAGCAACCAAACCCAAAATCTTAAGGTATTCTTTTAAACTCAGCTATACCATTATACATGCTAACATTGTTAAATTATACAAATTGAAAACTATAAAATGTATTGATTGTAGCTTCATTTACACAGTGTATTATTTTTCACTGGTGGCCGGCTGGAGGTAGCTGCGTGCGTACAGTGCTTCTTATTGCTCCTGACACCCACATTTCTCCGCGTCAGTGCACGTTCGGCCGTTGCTAGTGTGGGTTCTTTTTGTGTTCTTTGGGGTCAAATTGTGATTAGTTCTGTTATAATGCCAAGAAGTGTGTATACTTTAGGACACCACATATCCATATGTGATTCTTACGTGCGAATAGTCTTGTAGAAAAGTGACACGGCTACTTGTAGACCTATTCCTGCGTCTCGCACACACACACATACACACACACACACAGAGAGAGAGAGAGAGAGAGAGAGAGAGAGAGAGAGAGAGAGAGAGAGAGAGAGAGAGAGAGAGAGAGAGAGAGAGAGAGTGTGTGTACGTAAATTTGTAAAGAGCTTCAGTGAAACTGGTTCTTCCTGATAAGAAGCCCAATAGAACTCGTCATGTGCTTGCAAAGGAAACACTCGATCAATTTCTGCAATTAGGTGGGATGGTAGTGGGTTAAGTTAATTATGACCTTATGGAACCAAAGTTGATTTTTTTCACAGACCAAGCATGGTTTTCATTACATAGTGTTGTAACAAATTTTGGAATCCAGAAAAAAAAACTATTGTGCACGAAATTCCATTGCATGGTCTGAAAATTGGTGTATGGTGTTCTGTGAATGCGTACTTAATTGTAGGGCCTATATTCATTGAGGAACCAGTTAAACGAACAGAGCTACAGGGATGCAATACTCACACCATTCCTGGGATGTTTGTGTGACATTGAGTGCACACAGGCATATTTTCAGCAAGACTGCTACAGCACATGTAGCTGATCTATCGTTGCAATTAATTAGGGAAATTTTTGAGGATAGGATCATCAGCTAAGTACTATGGCCAACGGGATCCCCAGACCTTACTGTATGTGATTTTATTTATGGGGGAATTCAAAACTCAAAGTTTATCGTAACAACCCGCATATTTGGAAGAACTGAAAGAAAATTATCAGAAGAGAAATTATTGCAATTTCGGAAAATGAATTAATACGTGTTAGCAGAATTTTTTTTCGGAGATGTAAGACAACCGTGGCAGCACAAGGACATCATGTCCAACACCTTCTGTGACAAAGTGGTGTGATTTTTATAATTATAGTTTTCATGATAAACCTAAGCACTAGAATTTAAACATTCAACGCGACAGCAGCGTGCCATCTGCTGCAGCACTAACCGCCCGCTGGCAGGTCGGCCACCAGTGAAAAATAAGGCACTGTATACACAGACGTGTGCAAATTATTAGACTTAATGGTGAAATTTTTAACATATACTGTTTATTTTCTATTTATTTAACAGAAATAATGTTACAAAATATTTTTCCAACTCTTAGTGCTTTGTATGCATTCCTTTAGCCTTTATTACCATTTTGATGCGTTTAGGCATGCTCTCTACAAGGGTGGAGCACTTTACCTTTATTTCTTCATCTCTGTGCCAAATGCTTATCAGGCCCTCAATGAGCTGAACTTTTGTTGTTATTTTCAATTTTTTCAGCCTTTGTTTAACAATACCCCACATATTCTCTATTGGATTTAAATCAGGGCTATTCCCCGGCCATGGCAGTACTTTTACATTGTTTTCTTTGAGGAACTGGGTTACTGATTTTGCTCTATGGCAGGGAGCACTGCCATGCATGAACACAAAATCACCATTTGGAAAACACTCTTTACTTTGCGGAAATAGTCTTGTTTCTAATACACTTTATTACTGTCTCTGCTCCATTGATCCCACAACTATGTATAATCTTCCAGGTCCGAGGACAGACATACAGCTTCAGACCATTTTTGATATTGGGTGCTTTACTCTTTGAGTGACACACTGAGGGGAAAATACTTCTTTATCTGTCCTTTTCACATATTGGCTGCTTTCTTCACATATTTCAAACATGGTTTCATCGGAGAAAATTACCTGAAACAATAAAAACCTCTATTAATATTAAACAGTTTTAAAAGTTCTCAAAAATAGTATAACAAAATCAAGAACGAGAGAAACAAAGTTTAGGCTGTTTATTTCATTTCCATAAAATTTACATGTACATATTTTAATGTTACGCTTTATACAATTTTCATACTATTTACCTTTCTCCAAAATTCCTTTGGATGTTTCTGCATCTCTTTGGCCCATTTTAAACGTTTTTTGCCATTGCAGGTGTCAATTTAACCTTTTTACGAGGCCTGCGTGCTGGTAAACCTGCTTCACATAATCTTCTGCGAACTACTCAGGCTGATATTTCTGTACCGTACTGCTTTAATTGATTACTGAGCTCAGTCCTGGTTGCTCTTCTATTTTGTTTTGCCACCCGCACACGTTTTCTTTGCATCCTTGGTGATAGCTTTCTTTTCCTCCCGCATTTTCCATCCCACTGTGAGGTCAACGTCTCACCGAATGTTAAAGCTTGATTAATGTGACTAACAGATTTTTGTGAAATACACAATTTCTTAGCTATTTCACGTTGTGAATAAAGAGTTTCCTTCAAAATACTCTCAGTTACAGCTACTTTCCTTGGTGATAAGCGACCAGTTTTACCCATAACCTCACTTTTGAATCAATGTGAATGCTAAGGATAAGATACACGATGTTACCTGGCTTGAGATCAATTAATAATAAATACTTAGGATGTATTAGCCATAAAAGACAATAAAGGAAAATATTTAGAATCTTCAGTTACTACATTGACCAAATGAAAGCAATATCACCAAACAGTTGGATAAACAAACATGAAGAATATGGCTGCTCTTAATTCAGAGCTACCACCATATTACTATAAGTAAAAGAAAAATCCTCCAGCCATTATTAAGAGAGAAATTTCATTGAATATGCTTCATATTGTTGCATACCAGGATTGTAAGGGGGAGGAAAGACTTACAAACCTAATCTACAACTAGGGGTGTAGCAATAGGGATGGTAGAGCAAAATAAAACATCAAACAATCAACCTGAGCCGACTAACTCTATTTAAAGAAACCTAGTAATTATACAGAGTATTTCCTGAGTCTAGAAGAGACCAGGGGTGCTTTGGTAATACTTGGTGACATAATAATTTAATAAGATCTTACCATTGGTGATGTGTTGGGTGTATGGCTGGTCCGAAGAAGTATAATCTGCTGAGTCTGGCGGGGGTTATGGTATTCGTAGAAACACTGTCAGATAAACCGACATAGAGTCCCCTCTGGCATCCCTACGACGTTTCACACTGAGGGCTAACTTTACCAGGCTTAAATAGCGGTTCTACAAAAAGTCAATTCAGCGATTCCCACTAACTATAAATCATGCATTTTTGCGTTATTGAGGAAATGTTTAAGCCTGTTACCTACTTCCTCTTGATCAGCAGAACCAGCCTGGGTCACCTGTGAATTATTTCCTTATGCCAACAGACTGCCAGTCAGCGGAATTTACGTTTGACATGCATTTCTGTTAGGATCAATACCCTTTACAGAATACCGAAATTTCCAAATCTAATTCAGCCTATACACGTAACACATCCCCGTCGCCTAGATTTTGCTGCCCTCAGCAAATCCAAACGACTGGTAACAAAATTTTTAAATACATACAATAATAATTTACACTTCATAGGCAAATAGAGCTTACAAACATTTACATGTACACATTTTTTTTTTTTTTGAAAAGTCATAATTGTAACACCTGAAAAAGAAAATCAGAGGACAGGAAAATGGGAATGAATAGATGCGGGTTGGTTTCGAAGTATCCCACGCTGAATGAAGTCCATAGTTCCATAGAAACACACTGTTCCACCACTATGAGTTTATAGTTTTGGGAGACACTTCACAACACTTGGTCACTGAAGGGTTGTAATTACTACTTTAAGTTTGTCTAACAAGGCCCTAGCTATTACAAGTAATGTAAACTTCAAAGAGAGAAGAGTTTAATGTGCTTCCTGCTCCAGTTTGATAGTCTGTACTTAGTCTTTTAGAACAGGGAAGCTGATGAAGAACCTCGGTTGTGGCTTACTGTTTATATGATATCGTGTTCAAGCGTACGGTGCTCCTTGGTAATGCTTGGAAAAGTCTGTACTGAAGAGCCGATGAAAAGTTCGAAAGTGGAGTTTATGGTTTTTTTTTTTTTTTTTAAATAGTCCGCTTAGCTTACACTCGCCTACATCAGCTGGGTCTGAGTTCTTGCAGGTGAGAACACGAAAGAGTGACTTATAAGTTATTGTATTCGAGCCACTGTAAAAGCTTGCTGGGTAGAGTTGCTTTGGCTTTTACCCAGGGTTTCACAGCGAAAGCCATGAGTTAATGAAGTTGAGGAGGTCCTCTGGAAAGATTAAGTGCCTTTCCAGACGCGAGTAGTCTTGGTTGCCACTCCTGATGTGATACTTGGTCATCTGGGGTGCTTTGGTTCTCCCAGGAAAGAGTAACTGCTAGGGACCCAGGTGTCTCCTCTGCTTTCTCCTTATGGTGGTGGTGTTTCCTGATGCTTCGACGTGTTTGTTCATCCATGCCGCAACAGAAAACAAATGATCCAGAGTTAGGATTGATGCACAAGAATATTTCTATGGGGTGATGATGGGTTAAAGTTCACGGGAATGTAATTAAATGAAAGGGATTTTCAGGTATCACATTACCAAATGAATATTTCTTATATCTATTTACAAATTATGGTTATATATAATTAACATAAATGGAACATGTATGGAATTTATGTGGAACCATTTTTAGAGGTAAAAGGCAGAAAAAAAATTGGTTAAAGTTTATAGAGTAAACAAAAATGAGATATTATGTTTGCCTTATGGCTGAATAACATAAGCAAATAATCTATGAAAACTGCATAGATGTTCCACTTAAGTATGGTTGTTCACACATTAGTGATAAACTTGGAATAAATTACAAGTATTCTTCATAAGACCATTATACAATTGAATTATACATAATTAGTAGCAATAATGAAACCAATTTGGCTAAAGAAAAATGGAGTTCGTTTAAAGAATAGTACTTGTTATAAATTATAGGGCATTATTTACAAAATTCATGTCTAATGAAT
Organism: Mantis religiosa; assembly: GCA_030765055.1. NCBI lineage: Eukaryota > Metazoa > Arthropoda > Insecta > Mantodea > Mantidae > Mantis > Mantis religiosa. The sequence continues at coordinate 63,889,054 of CM060950.1, forward strand.
TGCCATAATAGCGTCCATATACTGGATTAGACCTACGCCTAACAAATGTCCACTGTTGTCATAACATCAGTCAAATATCAGAGTTAACCTTGTCTTTCTATTTTGTTACAATAAATCTTCATGCTACTGAAGTAACGTGTTTCTAGAGTTACATAACATACCTTCATAATACATGGTAATTGAGGTCACGTTTATACAACCATCTTACAATCTATAAGGATATCCTATAACTTTATCTTTTTACATAAATATAGCAAAAGTAACTCTGACATTTGCTGGTTTAGCACTGATTGTTTAAACAAGAGGTATAATGTTTCTTTTCTTCTTTTCGCAAAAAAAAAGGTGTGATCAAAGATATCGATAAACAATATCGATCTTATTATCTGGAGATATGATGTAATCTACTGTCACTGGATGTTAAAAACAAGTGTTAAATTACAGTGCATTGGGTTGCCTTATAAATGAAATGTTAATTGATAATAATTAAATCTTCTCTTGTTTATTAATCCCTAACAAATTTAGGCATGCTTTTATAGCATGGTAATTATGAGTGATAGCAAAAGAAAGGGGAGGGGGTTTATAGGTTGTAGATCTCATCGTGCTGTGACCTGTAAACAGAACTTAATATAACGATTAGTTTAATCTTGGTCATTGGTCATATCTCATATCCATAATGAATATTGTCAAAGGAGGTATTTGAGCTATGTGCTGCCCACTGAATTCAATAAATGTTGGAGAAACTGAGTGGTGTAAGAGGAAGTACCCTAAGAATAGCATACCCCGATAATTACATCAAGTTGATCAGTCCGCTTTGATAAAAACTAAATATAAGTCATGGATTGCTTTATCAATACTTAAAGGAGAATTGGGGAAACATAGCTGGATTCCATGATTTAGAACCTTAGGTATCACCTTAGTTAAAAAAAATTCTGTGCTTTTCTTATCACATGATTTGAGTCGTTTATTTGAGTTTGCTCTTCAATCATCATAGCTAATACAATTTCTTATATGATCTTAGGATTTGTGGTTATCTCTATTCAGTTACACTATCACAATCATACTTTATTATAAGCTAATGAAGGGGGGCCCTTTCCTCCATAGCACAAAACTTCACATACATACTGCGCAGTCATCACTCATACTTAAACATTAATGCTATTTTGTCTTCACAACTTCTTTACTTAAACTGATCAGTAATTATAAGCTTTAAATTGGCAATGTTTATAGGGAAAATCACTTGCGTGAAAGAACCCTTTTATAACAGCTTTATCTATATCAAATCACCATGAGAGGCATACACAACCTAAGGGTCTCGCGAACACCAAAGGATGTACCCTCTGTCGCTCATACAAAAAAATCTTATAGCTTGAAAGCTTGAAACTTGAAGATACCATCGTATATGCATATATATTCACTAAAACTGTCTCCGAAAATCTTGCGATGTATTCGGAACAGAACACTTTACTAATAGAATCTATAAACACTTAAAATAGCCTATAAGAACGCCTCGCGGTTGTTCCTAAGTTCAAAGGGTACTACAAGCATACGTTATCTTCACAAATCCTAAGCCTTTGGTCACAACGATCATAACTTATAACTTTTAAGCACAGAGAATATAAGGTCACATTGAAATGATTTATAATAAAAAAAACGTGGTGTACCGCTGGTGTAGTTGTTGTCATTATTTTTTTTTTTTATTTCTCGGAAGGGAGGGAGTAAGAGAAGGGCTGAATATGTGCCCTGTCATACCGGCAAATGTTCCAGAGGAGGAATGCTGGGGAATCCATTTGCCGAGACATTGCTAAAAGTTTATAGTAACGGGAAGTAATGAGTATAACCGAATAATCATTCATAAGAGTGATGATTTAGAAAGGAATTTGCTGTCTATAATAAGCGGTGAAGGAAGGGCTTTTTACTGAAAATAATATTAATACGTGTTAGAAATAATACCTATTCAGAAACTATGATTATAACGTTGTATTGCTTGAAAATATAAATAATGTGTCGGATATGAATCACGGGACTTATCCACGATGGAAGTTTGTTATTTAGCGTGAACACGTCTGTCTTTCCTGTCGCTCAACGTTTAGCTTGCAAAGTTTCATATTTCACAGTGTAATCGCAACGTCAGTATTTTAGTTTTTGCTGGCCTATGAAAGTCGGCAGTGTGCCATTTCATGAGCACCGCGTACTAGCGTGTACAGATATGTAATTATTAGATTTGTGGGTCATTTCTACGTGTTTATAATTTTGGAAGAGACAAATGCAGTAAAGTAACAGTGTGTTAAATCGTTTTCCATCGTTTAATGGGTGGATGTCATCTTAATACGTCGCGTGCTATTTTATTGAACTTAATGTGTATTATTGTGTATGTATAGAATGAAATAACGTGCTAGCTGGTCCAAGTCAGGTCAGTGAAATACCAACCATTGTAATTATAGGTTTAGAAAGATAATTTATAATCAAGAGACAGAAAAAAATTTGAATGAGATTAAGCACATCGAGAGTTGTAAATGGAGTTACATGTGAGGGTAAACGAACATTTTTCTCTGTATTTTGAGTGTGGGGGTTCGTTATTTATAAATTGTTAGAAGGTATAATGCGTTCCCAAGGTTTGGAATTGCTTAACATGAGTGGGTGAGGTAAACATTCATATGTGTAACTACGAAAAGAATTGATTCCGGTTTCGCAAGAGCGTAACGCAGAATTTAAAATTTCATGTAAAGCCATTCATTAATTGAAAATTATAGATACTGAATATTACTTCAGTGCACATTTTAATAATTTTATGTATTCTTTGTCTTTTGTTTTATTTTTTTTTCCTGAAGTATTATGGGCTTTTCCGGGAAATTAGATTGGACATAGGATCAGCTCATAATTATTAATTCTATAGAGCTTTTCTTTTTTTCCTTTCTCTTTTTATGAAAACAACGTACCACTGTGTTGATTTCACGGCCCTTGGCCATTAGGGATAAGGCAAAACAAAATTTAACATCTAAGAGGAGGGAAGATAGAGACCGACAGTTTTTGAAATTTGATTATTATTTTTTTTTATGAATTCTAGGAATTTGGATTAATAATAAGATCATCTTATTGAATGAGAATTCATATGAAATATTGCAAAAGTAGTGGAAAACCATATTGGATTTGTTGTGGTAAGCTATTTAGGAGAAAGGAAATAGGGAAAGAAAAACATTTGAACACATTGGAGGGGAGAAAGATAGAGATAGACAGACTTGGCAACATTTGTTTGTTTCTTTTTTTTCGGTTTGCATCCATTCTTAATCATATAGGGAGTAATACTGCATGCTCAATCTTAAAGTAATTGTAATGAAATTGTGACAGGTACTCTATAACTAAATATATCAATAAATTATTAAGGTGCATAATAGGGATGTAGTCTTGATACGTGTATGATACTATCATATTTCTTTCGTCCAGTAACATTTTTAATGCGGTAGTTTACGGGACTTGTTTGTTCCACAATGCGAAATGGTCCATGATACCGATGAAGCAATTTGGTCGTTTTGCCTTTCATTCTCGTTGGGGTGAATACTTTCACTAATTGTCCGGGTTGAAATTTAATGGTGCGTCTTTTTCTGTCAAATATTTTTTTGTACTTAATTTGTTTTTGCCTGATCCTTTCCTTAGCTAGTTGACGAGCTATCTGAATGTGCTTTTGTGTAGTTTGGACAAAGGGGTTGTCCGTGGTGTATCTTAGTTGAACTTCGTTGGGAAGGGTGGGATTGCGTCCATACAAGAGGAAGAAGGGTGATTTTCCCGTAGTTTCTTGTTTACTCGTATTATATGCGAAAATGACATGCGGGAGTGCTGTGTCCCAGTCTCGTTGATCAGTTGACACGTAATGTGATAGCATATTGATTACAGTCTGGTTAGCACGTTCTGTAAGTCCGTTGCAGGCTGGGTGATAGGCTGTGGTAAATGACGGGTGCACGCCCAGGATCTTTAAGAGGTGTTTCATTACATCACTTAGAAACACAGTACCTCTATCGGATAAGAGCTCGGCAGGGGAACCGTGCCGACAGATAATTTGCTCTAACACAAATTTAGCTACGTGCTCTACAGAACCTTTAGGAATAGCACGAGCTTCTACCCATTTTGTAAAGTATTCAGTTGCTAGAACAATCATAGTGTTACCCTGTTTGGAACGATGAATCGGACCGATGAGGTCAATGCCAAAGCGTTCTGCGACATTATTAACGGGAATTGGCTGTAAAAGACCAGCTGGTTTAACATTTGTCCGCCCTTTTCGCCCTTGGCAAGATTGGCATGTGCGGACGTATTTTTCAATGTCTTTCTTCATCCCAAGCCAGTAATATCTGGAATTAATTTTTGTAAAAGTTTTCTGGAATCCCAAGTGTCCTGACAGAGGATCTGAGTGACACGATATTAGAATTTCGTGTTTCAGCTGATCAGGGATGACCAATAAGTGCAAAGGTCCTGAACTTCCCGCATTTTTGCGGTACAGGACTCCTGCTTGTAAAGTATAGGTTTTTGCCTGTCGTTGTAACCTAGGTGAGCCGGATTGGGGATTTTCTAACGTAGTTATTAGGGGTAGCAGCTTGGGGTCAGCTCTTTGTTCATTTGCTACTTGAACTGGTGTTAATAGACAAGTTGGCAAGTCGTCCAATTGTTCCACTAAATAGGGGTTGGGTTTATCCACTGGAAAACGGGAAAGAGCGTCTGCGTCCGTGTGTTTTGCACCTGATTTATAAATAATGGAATAATCATATTCCTGGAGTTTTAAAGCCCAGCGTGCTAGTCTTCCTGTGATGTCTTTTAAGTTACGAAGATAGCAAAGGGAATGATGATCACTTACAACATTGACGGGGAAACCATAAATATATGATCTAAAATGTGTTAGGCCGTATACTATCGCTAGCAATTCTAGTTCCGAGATACTGTAATTTTTTTCATGCTTGTTTAGAGAACGTGAACAGTAAGCAATTGGATGCAATTCGCCATCTATGCGTTGCAATAGAGCGCAACCAATTCCTGACGTAGAGGCATCAGTATGAATTTCTGAATAGGCTCCTGGTTGATAGTGAGCTAATACTGGGGCAGTTGTTAGTAACTGTTTTAATTTATCGAATGAGTCTTGTTGCGTTGCTGTCCACTCAAAATCTTTGTTTTTCCGAGTTAGTTCATGGAGAGGTGAGGCAATAGAAGCGAAATTCGGGACAAAACGTCTATAGAAGCTAAATAAACCAAGCACTTTTCTAACGTCACGAGTAGTCTTAGGGACTGGCAAATTTTGAATAGCTCGTACTTTATCATTGTCTGGTTCTATACCCTTAGCGGATACTTCAAAGCCTAATAATTTTATTTTTGACATACCAAAGAAACATTTTTCTGGTTTTAGTTTGAAGTTATGTTTACATAGTTGACGAAAGACTTCTTCTAAATTTGTTAATAACTCCTGAAATGTTGGAGCAAAAACAACAATGTCATCTAAATAGACTAAAGCTTTTTTATAACAAAGATCACCCAATAATTTACGAGAAATTTCTGAGAAAAACCTAGGGGCATTAGCAAGTCCGAAGCTTAGTCTGTTAAACTCATATTGGGAAGAACTTGTAACGAAGCTTGTATACTTCTTGCTTTTCTCATCAATAGGAACTTGAAAATATGCGCTTAACAAATCCAAACTGCAATACCATTTTGAGTTGCCTAAGTAACTAAGCAAATCATCTATGAGGGGTAGGGGGTAGGAAGTTGTTTTTGTGACTGCATTAAGCTTCCGATAATCTATACAGAATCTCATTTCACCACTTTTCTTCTTAACTAAGACCACGGGTGAACTCCAGGGACTATGGGATCCGCGAATAATCCCGGCATCTAGCATTTCTTTAATTTGGGAATCTATGATTTCTCTTTGTGCATGAGATACACGATATGGTTTTTGTTTTATGGGTGTTTCATCTGTGACTTCTATTTTGAATTCTCCTATATCTGTTTGGCCTAATTCTTGCAATTTTGTAGCAAATACATGACGGTATTTCTGTAATAAACTAGTCATTTGAGATTTCTGTTCGAAAGTGAGTTGTGAATTAATGTTAAATTTAGCGTTTTTAAGCTCGATGGGTTGGGAATCTGTAGAAGACCAATTAGAAGCCTGTATAAGGGCTACTTCATAAGCATTGGCAAGGGTTGTTCTAGCAAAAATAACTTTCGGTTCAGCAGTATTGTTATGTACTGGTAGTGAACATTGTCCTGCATTATCAAATAAGATAGGTGAAATTTGTAAACATTTCTTTTGCATAATCGAGTCTCTGGGTTCTAACAAAATTTGTCCTGGTTTATCAAGATTAATTTTTACTGGTACGTTCATGGAAGTGAAAGGAGGTATACGAGTGTCCTGTGTACAATATGCCTTAGGTACCGTGTCAGGGTCCTGTTCTGGTTCAATTGTAATCTGAGCCAAGTGACAGTTTTGTTTCTCGCCACAGTGTATATTTACTGTGCTATCGTCAGATGTCTTAAGAGTTATATCGTAAGAAGCTAAATTAATAAGAGCTTGATATTTGCTTAAAAAGTCCATTCCTAACAGAAGGTCGTGAGCGAACTCTCGTGCTACTAGTAATTCTTCTGTAAATTGTACTCCTGCAAGTTGAAACTGAAACTGGGTCGAATGACCAACGTCTAGTAGTTTGTTGTCTGCTGTGCGAAGGAGTAAACTATTAGATATTGGAAATACGAGTGACGTTACGAAACGTTCATGCACTATGCTAACGGCACTGCCGGTGTCAAACAATATACTAATCACTTGGTTGTTAGCTGCAATCCCCTGAGTCGTAAGTACATTCATAGGCCGAATATGTGCAATTGTAAAATCTGGAATATTAGCTGCTACGGGCGCCACAGGTTTTACTCCTGTGACGTCCTTTGCCCGTTTGGGTGACTTTGCCTAAGTTTGCAGTTTATCGCTGTGTGGCCTTGTCGGTGGCATGCGACGCACACGGGCCGTGCATCAGCTGTTCTACTGTATGTTTGCCAGCTGACATCTTGTTTAGCATTAGGGGGTCTCCCAGAAAAATTAGTTCCGCGTTTTTTGTAAAAACCACGTGTAAAATGATTGCCAAAGTTAGTACCGCGAACGTGTCCACGAGGTGATGTACTATGTCTGTCATTGTGTGAAAATTGAAGTCTTTTTATTTGCTTCTGTAATGTTTGTACGGCTTCAGTCAACGTGTCAATGGGGTCTGGCGCATTGGCATCGTTAATGGCTGATACAGGTCTCGATGTAGGTCTCTGCATTAAGTCTACACGTTGTCCTGCCAGATATCTAGCTGTTTCTATCCTACGGACGAATGTGATTAGGTCGTTTACAGTCTGTGGGTTTGCAGGGAGCACTTGCTCCAGTAAGGATGGTTTAAGTCCGCGGGTAACATGACGTAAGCGTTCTCTCTCTGTCATATTGGGGTTCACTTGATCACATAGGGCTAGAACATCATAGATATATTGTTCTGTAGGCTCGGCCAAATCTTGCATTCTTTGCCTAAGCCGACATTCTACTACATCTTCGTATGCTGCTGGCACAAAAGCTTGTTGTAAAGCGGACTTTAAGTCTGTCCAGGTATACTGTGTATGTCGGGGAGCAAATGTTTTAAACCAAGTGGCTGCAGCGCCACGTAAATAACATGGTAAATATTGTATTTTTGCGTGGTCATCCCAGCCATTAGCTGCTGCTATAGTATCAAAATTGTAGAGGTAAGCAAAAATGTCCTGTCCGAGTCTGCCTTCAAACACGCCAGGGTCAATAAACGGTCGTGCATACGGCATCATTGATAATCTGGAAGGCTTAGTGTTTAAGTCTTCTCGGATTGAGGGGTCGACTGGGGGTACTGAAGTGGTCATGGTGGCGTCGTCTAACGATGAAGTAGAGGATGAATTTGAAAGGGTGGGGGAGGTTTGTAATTTCGAGGAAGATTCAGTCAAGTCTCCTACGCTTAAACTTCTTCGTTTGTCTGGGATGTATGAAACAGGTGATAATTTACGAACTCGGCGGGAGGTTCTAACTGTCACTTTGTGCATAGATCTCCAAGGTTCTAGAACATCAGGGGGAAAATATTTAATGTCGTCAGAGGTAAGGCAATGAGTTGAAACTAACTTATTAAAAGAGAATTGCTGGTCCGGTGTGAGTTTACAAATTTGCTGAGTTGTGGTTCTATTATTTGTGACCTGGGACGTTAAGTCAATATAGGGGTAATTAGCCAATAACTTAGGAGTGCTTACAAAAGTCAATGAAATCAGTCCACAGCACAAAACATCAAATACACACAACACATATGCCAATATAAAACATCCAATCATTACAACAACACAAGAAAATGCAAAAGCAATAAACCTGAAAAAAACTATGCATTAATAATCTGTATTCATAACACAAAAAGATTGCATCATTATCACAATTTTAACCTGAAATCAATGAACAAACAGAATTAAATTTCTAATCTTTGAGTTTGCAAAAAAACGTTTTTCAAGTTAGAAAGCATAAAAACAGTGTTTGACATTTATTATGTCTGCTATTGGAAATCTGTGTGTGACACAATTATAATAACAAGAATTATTTGTGAATTACAATAAAACTGATTTCACACTTGTAAAATAATCTAAAATCCGTTCGGGTGGGTTGGGAGGGTAGTTAAGATACTATTATGATTGAACTTGAAAATAATATATTTAATAAAAGAAGCAATAAAGTTTAATCAAACTTAAGAGAATTTGAGGTATGAAAATCGTTATTTAAAATGGAACACCCTGGTACTCTGCCATACTATTACATGAAGGTAGGGGGGTTTGGAGGTACAAGGATCGAAACCATATTTCTGACCTTAAGGGTGGTAGAAACCGAGCGTCTCCACCACATTGTTGCACGAAGGTGTGGGTGTTGATAGGAATTACGAGAGGTACCAAATACAGGATTCGAAACCCGGTGCCGAACACCACATGTTGCATACCAGGATTGTAAGGGGGAGGAAAGACTTACAAACCTAATCTACAACTAGGGGTGTAGCAATAGGGATGGTAGAGCAAAATAAAACATCAAACAATCAACCTGAGCCGACTAACTCTATTTAAAGAAACCTAGTAATTATACAGAGTATTTCCTGAGTCTAGAAGAGACCAGGGGTGCTTTGGTAATACTTGGTGACATAATAATTTAATAAGATCTTACCATTGGTGATGTGTTGGGTGTATGGCTGGTCCGAAGAAGTATAATCTGCTGAGTCTGGCGGGGGTTATGGTATTCGTAGAAACACTGTCAGATAAACCGACATAGAGTCCCCTCTGGCATCCCTACGACGTTTCACACTGAGGGCTAACTTTACCAGGCTTAAATAGCGGTTCTACAAAAAGTCAATTCAGCGATTCCCACTAACTATAAATCATGCATTTTTGCGTTATTGAGGAAATGTTTAAGCCTGTTACCTACTTCCTCTTGATCAGCAGAACCAGCCTGGGTCACCTGTGAATTATTTCCTTATGCCAACAGACTGCCAGTCAGCGGAATTTACGTTTGACATGCATTTCTGTTAGGATCAATACCCTTTACAGAATACCGAAATTTCCAAATCTAATTCAGCCTATACACGTAACAATATTATAGCAAGGAAATGAATTACGACAAATTGAAATAGATTATAGGGGTAAATAACTATTATTTTGAATGTTAAACTGAAGCAAAGAGAAAAAAACATGAATGAGTCTAATAATTTGTACACGTCTGTATGTAGTTACAGAAATAAATGTTTCCAGTATATTAAATTTCAGTATCATACATTTTCAAAAAATATAAGATATAGTCTAAACTTGATTCAGAGGAATAAATTGGTGTATATTTTCTCTTATATAAAATTCAAAACAATTAAAGAAGAAATGTTATACCACAAGAGAAACACTAATACCTACGCGGTTATTACAAGATGAAAGGTGCAATAAAATGTTTTTATCAGCCCTGAACAAATTACAAGATTATAATGAGATAGCTATTAGACGTTATAAAAGTTACATGAGCACGTGTTGCTTTCGAAGGTCGCCATTTAGAACGTAAACGTGGATATGAAAGCTCATGTTTAAGGTTACAGTTTTATCGTGTGCTCCAAATGAATTAGATGAGGTTTTTAGTCCTTTAGAGCATCAGTGCACACTTCCAAATAATTTGTATGCTGAACTAACTACAATAATGACTGGAAAAAACCGTATTGCCTTTGCTTGGTAGAGGAACATTGGTACAGCAGGCCAAAATCCTCAGTGGCGTATCCACAAAGAAGCGTTCTATAACCAGTTTTTGCGTTAAATGTTTTGCTTCTTCTCTCTCTTTCCCTCGTATCTCTCTCGCTCTCTCTGGTTAAATTCCTTGCACAACAGATAAAATAAAATAAAATAAATAAAGGACATATTAAAAAACCAAGGTGATCTGCTTACATGCAGCAGTTTCGGCGTGCAAAATAACGTGACCCTTATGCTGAAAACATCTATATACTCTTCTAATTTGTTGAGACATTACGGGACGAGACATCTTCTCGTCATTACTTTAGAAAACAGAAATATATGCGGGAGAATTTTGCCAGATATAATGTACAACATATCTCAAGCAGGATAAAGCCAAAATGGTTCCCTGCAAGAGAAAAAGCGGCCTGAGAACAAGTTTTCATTTTAAAGTAAATACTATTAATTCTGCACTCCTACTGTTGCGTTAGAAAAGACAAAGAATTAAGTATACATTTAAAATATAGAATTGACTGCACTCATGATACCCTCTTTGCCCACTCTTATGCAAAGTAAACTCACATACTCTACTATTTACTTCATGTTGATTGAAATAAAGGTTTGCTGAACTTTAATGCACATTTCTTTGTAGGCACAACAGGAATAAGCACGTCCTAGATGAAAATCAAATCCTTTACGTGAGGGTCACAACGTAAGGGCTTCGAAAAAAGAAAAAAATAGTAACGGCATCCCATTTGAAAATGGAGTATAATTACTTCAAAATGCAAACCGATAAATAGAAATATGCCAGGAAAGTTTATTTCCACACTTTCCTCTTTTTCTTTGGAGTAAGACCATTTTCTTATCTCTTACGGATTAAAGTCTGCTTAGTTAACACGTGTGGACGTCGGCCTCTGCCTTTGACGAACCCTTATAATCGCTTTACAACCCCCGACCCTTCACTCCCAGACCGTTCTGCAAGGTTGCCACCTTTCTCGATACGTCATTGGTGTCGTACGAGGTTTCATCTAAATAAATTATCTTATGTCCATTACTGCGAAACTTCCATAGTTTTGACATATATATCGCCAAGCTACAATTCTACTGGATTCCATAATAATCCTTATCTTATTCAAAGTGCGGTATTTGAAACCCAGCCCCTTTAGGAGACCGCGCAAAGTGAAGCGCCCATATGGAAAATCACAAATTTCTTGCAAATTTGCAACCAATTCGTCTAAGGTGGGCGCTCTCCCTTTTGCATAGAATCTATAAATTTCTCGACGAATTAAATCGCATGTGAAATTATCTACTTTAGAGAAACGTTTCCTTTTGTTTTCACACTTGATCAGCGTCTTTGGTATTCCTTTCGTCACAATATTTCTTACTGTATTTCTGTGAATACCCAGAATTTATCATCAGATTCATTGCAGACCCCTTACCAAGATTATTTTTCAGCACATATTTTTTATGTGTTCAAAACATGTGCTTGAATTTGCTTAGAAACAGTTCCCGTTAAAACTTTGTTTTTTCGAGGCTTTTCCAGTAATATAACTCGGCCCAGTTATTCACTCTGTCTTCACTTTGATTATTTTCACGTGACTGAAAGTTATCTACTACTTCATTTGCATTTACCACTGCATTTCCCTCCTACGGTCTCCACATTGTGACACATAACGAATTTCTGCACGTAATGAAACAGAACAACTGGAAGTTGGAACTTTGGCAACTGAGACTCCACGTGGAGTAGACATGTGACTGTCACTTCGAGAAAATCAGGGTTGCTATTGGTCCTCAACGACAGTGTTCCATTTCTGAAGTGTGGAGATAGATTTATGACGGTCATTAGTGGGCGGAGGCTCAGGTTCCTTTGACTCAGAACTGCACATGCGTTAACTAAACAGACTTTACCAGTTATGCAAAAGACATTCCTTCAGAGGAATTAAGAGGCCTTTTCCAGAAAATTCAAGATGTACATTGCATTTTTATTGCAAATATATTAAACAAATTGTATTATATTCAAAATCGTTACAGCCCCTGTTAAAAAATAATATTTTTGAAAAACCGACCTTGTAAAAATTATTCTGGAGTAGAAAGATTCTTCAAAACCTCTGTTCTATATCCTTGTAAGATGCTAAAATTAATTTGTTTTTCAGCCGATTTTTCTTTAGTTATGCTGCGCGGGCAGATATTTTCAAAAAGTGTTTTGTCTTTGTGTGTGTTCAGAACGTCTCACTTAATATATATCGAGTGGCAATACAACATCCAATTTTTAGGTGGCGCATAATACGGCTCACAGTTACCATACGTAGTAGAAAAAGTAATCAATTAATAAATATTCTCAACTTCTGAAATAATCGCTAAAATTATTTAAAATTTTAGAAATATGGTATATCAGTTGAATCAGCTACTGCACTTGAGCATATTGTTTTCTTATCATATTTATGAAGTTACACATTTTGTGATAAGAAAGGCCTGTCAGAGGCAGCTGTGAAATAATAGTATCAGCAGGGTTACGATCTATGCTGTGAAGGTGATTTAAATGCACCTTCTGCAACCGTTATGCGATGTAAGCGGTCCGGTTACATTGTGACCTCTTAAAAGACTGGACTGTTGCCTCAAACCCATTTGGTTATTCCTCTAATACTTTTGTAAAGAAAGGGTGAGTTACCTAGATAAGGTTTTATCCGGGGTTTTCCCTTAACCTTCAAGAAGAATGTCGGGTATCTCTAAGCTCTATGGACCCTGAACTCATTTGAACATCATTTCACCCAATTCATTCACCGTCCGATATAACTTGGGGCGGACGTAAATTAAAAAAGAAAAACAATAAAGAATTTCAACAAACGATTTTCCGGATTAACATGAAGTACATTATAGAATAATCCCTAACAAGTATAGTTTGTATTTATTATTATTATTATTATTATTATTATTATTATTATTATTATTATTATTATTATTATTATTATTATTATTATTATTATTATTATTATTATTATTATTATTATTATTATTATTATTATTATTATTATTATTATTATTATTATTATTATTATTATTATTATTATTATTATTATTATTATTATTATTATTATTATTATTATTATTATTATTATTATTATTATTATTATTATTATTATTATTATTATTATTATTATTATTATTATTATTATTATTATTATTATTATTATTATTATTATTATTATTATTATTATTATTATTATTATTATTATTATTATTATTATTATTATTATTATTATTATTATTATTATTATTATTATTATTATTATTATTATTATTATTATTATTATTATTATTATTATTATTATTATTATTATTATTATTATTATTATTATTATTATTATTATTATTATTATTATTATTATTATTATTATTATTATTATTATTATTATTATTATTATTATTATTATTATTATTATTATTATTATTATTATTATTATTATTATTATTATTATTATTATTATTATTATTATTATTATTATTATTATTATTATTATTATTATTATTATTATTATTATTATTATTATTATTATTATTATTATTATTATTATTATTATTACTATTATTATTATTACTATTATTATTATTACTATTATTATTATTACTATTATTATTATTACTATTATTATTATTATTATTATTACTATTATTATTATTACTATTATTATTATTATTATTATTATTATTATTATTATTATTATTATTATTATTATTATTATTATTATTATTATTATTATTATTATTATTATTATTATTATTATTATTATTATTATTATTATTATTATTATTATTATTATTATTATTATTATTATTATTATTATTATTATTATTATTATTATTATTATTATTATTATTATTATTATTATTATTATTATTATTATTATTATTATTATTATTGCTGTTATTTACTAGCCAGCTGTGGAGCTCCAGTTACTCTGAGCTTCAGAAATGATTTCTGTGCTTTCCATATCTCCCTTCACTTGCTCGTTAGTGTTTTCCCATTGAATATGGGACAACCTGTACGGTCTCCGTCTTATGGGGATGTGATCACTGAACTCTCTTGAAATGGTCAATGTTCGCGTTACCCAATTCTTGCTAACTGTTCGCGAAGATATGACAGTATTTACCTAAGAGTTTTTGCAATTGCTGCAGTTGTGTTTGCTCGAGATGTTTATCAATAATGCAGTTTTCGTTTTTAAATTCCACTTATTGAAAGGTTTCCTCCGTAGTAGCATATGCTTTTACTAATGCAACGTTATAGACCAATGCTAATCAAGTGCCCTTAAACAGTCTTTGGAGGCCTACCGGTTATTTTGGATTCTGGTTTTCCGACTCTCGACATTGTTGCACGATGTTGGCCAAATGGTTATGAGTTTTTTCTGCATCGTGTTAATACATGGTTCGAGTAGAAACGTCTTGTGGATATAAATGACTTTTTACGGGGCCAACTCTACATTAAGACATAGGCTGCCTTGTCTATCACAAACGTGGTATCCCGTTCAACTGTAATTTGAGCCAACGGGTATTACTATTTCTCTTTGCATATTACGTTAGCTCTGGTGTCATCCTGCAACGTCAGCTTGTTGTTGCCATTGGCAAGGTCGATCAGTTCTTTACACAATTTCAGGAAATCCATACCTAATAACATGCAATAGAGGAATCGCTTTATTTCTAACTTTTGTTTCTAAATTCTATTCCGTCCAATGGGAAACTCACTTTAAATCGGTATGCTGCTACCGTTATTGGGTGTTCACAGTATCAAAATCGGGGGTGCTATCTGCTTCTTCACCCGCACCAAATCTTAATTCACTGGGCCTACCAAGAACCTTATTCTCTGGTTCCCATTTATTATTTGTGTCTTATGTATTGCTGTGTCTTATGTTATGTTGTTCATTGACCTCTGATCGTTTTATTTATGGAGCTCGGTTGTTTGGTGGCCATTCTCAAATATGGAAGTTTTTATCCACTCTGACAGTTAGCTAATGACAGTTTATAAGCTTTTGGAATATCGTCTTATATGTTCTGCAGACGTGGTCTTCCTCTGATTATAGAAGCTTCTCGGGTTGTTTTCCTGGTTTAGTTGAGGGACGATTAAATTTGTTTTTTGAACATGCCATGATGGCTTTTGCACATATTGTGGCATCTTTGTCATCTGTTATTTCAGAGTATGTTTCTGTATCCCAGGCACAGATGTCTAGGCTGTGACTAGGGCAATTATAAATTTCTTAGTTTACCAATTCAGTGAACGCATTGCATTGTGTAATACTGTTCGGTGGGTTCATTCCATTCTTGAGCGCCTTGCCTAGACTTATAACTCCAGATTTTCTTCCTCAACCACATGAACAAATACTCAAAACAACCCTTGCTTTAGTTCATCTGATGTGCTGGGATTTCTACATTCAAGCGTCCTGTCTAGGTTGATATATTAAATATTTGTACATGTCATGGTGGGTATGAATTTTAAAACCCCAGTTCGACATAGATGAACCAAAGCAAAGATTGTTAGACGCAGTTTTTCCTGCGACTGAGGAAGAAATTCTGGACTTAAATCATCTCCTGTCATTCACGTGCTCTCGTCCCTATCTTGAGTAGATAATCCCCTACAATTTCGCCTGATTTGGTTGAAGGAGTCAATTGGTTCTATGGGGGACTACTGTAACAGCTGTTGCATGATCTACAATTTCTGGGAAGTTTAATTTCGTACACGGTTGTTGTTTCCTCTTCCACCCAATGTTTTACTTATCTTAAACGGTGTATTGATTCAATTCATCTGGGTTTGATAGTGAACGACCCTCCCGACATTAAACGTTATTTGTTTCACTGTTTGCAGGTAAGCAAGCGCAGCAGTCTCAGGTCAGGAGTAAAGTTGTCTGGTTCCCCTAGAATTTAAGGTTGCTTTAAAACTAAAATAGATAAAACTATAAACATAATAATGAGACCAAAAATGCTTGAATGTAAAATATGGATGAAAAAGAATTTTATCAATATTTCTATTTACAACTAACGGATTATTAGAATGTGTTTGATGGGGAAATGAGATATGAGCGACATATATACTTCAGAAATCGAGTGTAGATATTAAAATGCATACTTTTAAAAACATAATTTCTCCTCGTGTAATCCTGTTAGCTGCTTGCATAACTCTTTCATTTCTGTCGACACAGAGCTAATTAGAACAACGCTGCTCGCTCCCACTTCCACCATGACTTCTATATTAGGTTTAGCGGTTATCATACAATTATGGCCATCTGCTTGGGATGTGGTAAACACGAATCCTAAAGAGGTAAGGGGAAGGAGAGAAAAAGGGAGACAAGCAGCATGAGTAAGAAAAAGAGCACAAAAGAAAAAAAGGAGTTGGAAAGGTAGAAAGAGAAAGAGAAATTTATTTTATGGTCTTATATACTACATATCCCTAGCATCATAACGAGCTTAAAATAATGGGATCCTCTACGCAGCCTAAAATCAGAAAATTACAGAGACTAATAAGAAAATCTAATAGTGAGTTCACCAACTTCCGTGGTGGATGTCATCTTTCTTTTTCACCTTAAAGAAGCATCTTGCCCTATCAATTTTCTGATGCTTAGAAACAAAACGGCGAAAAAGAATTAGTGACACTATTCCTATTGTGAAAGGCTAAAAATAACTGTTTGACATTTGGGAGCTACCATTTAAAATAAAATGTATCAGAACCTACGTCAATTTTGTAAGTGGTGCCACCCTATATTAAAAATGTCGCTGCCACTTTAACAACGTTGTAGCGGGGGTTGCAACACCATCAATTTTGTAACGTACCCTAAGGGCGCATTTACACTAGGGGTTGCTTAAAATCAGAGACTAAGAGCTGTTATATACGGAGTGGAGGAGCACCATGGAGGTGAGCGTTCTAGTGCAGTAATGTAACAACGCTAAGTCGCAGCGATTGACCATTTATTAATTGATAGAACTATTGGGTCATACACTCACTTACTATTAGAATTCTATGTGAACTTCAAGCATGCTTAAAATGCAATTAGACTGAGTCTTGATTGAGTGTCTCTGGTCGAGCTCTGACGCCTGAAGAAGTCCAATAGGTAAACGTCATGGTGACCACAGCATGAGGTAAATAAATGTTATTTTGGACAATTGGTCAGCACATTCCTGCTTATAAACACACACTTTGATGCAACTTAAACCATTTATGAAATTTTCTGTAATTCCTGGATGTGGTAGTGAGCTTCATGCAGGTGCGTTACAAAATTTATTTTCTATTAATTACAGCGAGGTTTAGCACTGGTATACACAATGCCCTCAAATTAAGAATACTATAAATATAGAAAATCTACAGAGACAATGAATGAAGTTGCAAGAATTAATGTATGCTCAAATAAACTCTTTGTGTAGGAGCTGAGAGTTAACAGAACTTGAAAAAGTAGTCAAATTCCCAGAGTAAATTGCTGGAAATATTCTATATGTGCAACATGTATTTTGGAAGGTATGACACTTTATGTTGATTTTCTTGAGCTATCCTGTCCATTTTAGCAAATATTTAATGCCAATCCTCCAAATCTGCATTTTTCCGCACTTCCTGAAGGAAACATAGAAAATAAGCTGCACTATTCAAGAAAATTTAAGTTTCCCAGTGTTTTGTAATGTATTTTCGACTTGAGATTAAAAAGGTGTTTTCTATTCAGCAGTCTAATTTACTCAATATTTTACCCAAGCAGTATGGCATCGTATAAGGCTGGCATTTGAGAGGTTCCGGTTCATTCTCGAGAACTGCCCATTCTGAACAAGCCTTCTTTCCGCGGATTTCTCTGCTAGGCTAAAGCTGTGTAGCTTCACATTTATCATGACTTCTTTTCCACTATTTCCTATTTTTCTGGAGAAACTTTGTTTTGTGTGACGTGAGAATATTTTCTAAGTTCAAAGGTGCGCATATGCGCATGCGCAAGCAGACGACCACCTGGTTTTGGCGTTGCAGCCAACATGAGAGAGATATGTAACACTTGTAGCCAACCTCTGTAAAAATGCCCCAGACATCTGCGATCCCAGCCACGTCGTTCAAATCGACGAATGCAAAATAGGACGACGCAAGTTTCCTTGTGGGCGCTTCGTAGGGGACAACTGGATCCTGGGAATGATGGACGTGGAAACGAATGAGCTGCGGATGACGATATGCTCCAACAACAGAAGGGATGCAAATACGCTCTACAGTCTAATTGCAGAGCACTTAAAATTCACCAGCACCATTCACACCGATGCCTGGAAGGGATACTATGGGTTGACGGCTGGAGGGTTTGCTGCGCACCTCGCAGTAAATCACTCAGTGCACTTTGTCGAGCTAGTGACAAATGTGCACAGAAATAATATAGAGTCACGCTGGCGAGGACTACGGCATCGTTTAACAAGGACTGGCATTCGTAAAGACAGTGTGGATGCTCATATTTCTGAGTATTTGTGGCACAATGACTGCAAAAACCGGTCAGCAGACCCATTTCAAGAATTAATTGAAGCCATTATGCACGTCTACCCTGTAGTATAACGATGTTTTGCGTAATTAGTTAGCTAGTTGGCGAAAATTAGGGACTATTATGTGTGTTTAGTGTTTAGATTTAGGTGCTACTTTCAGTTCGTCTGCTAAATAGTGTACTTTGAGTTCGTCTGCTAGATAGTGTAATTTCGAGACAACTAAGACTGTTGGCAGCATTGTGTTCAGTCGAGAAACAAGCATAGTTTTGCTGCACTGAATTCTTCAATATGGCTACATTACGAATTAAGTAAATAGACAAACAATAAATAACGTTAAAAGAATGCCCTCCAACACGAAATTGCACTAAAAAGTAATGATATTAAAAATTATCGTTGTACTTATATAAAAACATCAAAAAGTTGATAGAATTAGAAAACATCCCCGCGTCGCATATTAGAAAGAAGAGCTTATTTATTTAATTTCCTTCTCATCTTTCACGTGTGCTTCTACGTTTCGTGGCGTAAGGAAATGCCGGACAGATGATCCATATGCTTACTGAAGGAAAGAATATTACCCGTGGACACTAGAGGGCTGCTTTAATGGGTCGTTCATCGCTCTGATCAGGTAGCTCCAGGTGCCGTACGAGTTTTCGAGGCTGGAAATGTTAGGGATTCGTTCATGCCCTCCTGCCTCCGTCCTGTAACCTACTGATTCCTCTAGTTCACCTTTTCTTCCTGGAAGGTGATAGTCACAATAGGTCTATTTAGGTTCAAGTGCGCGAGGTGTCCCCATATGCTGTGAAACATATCATCTATAAACTCTGTAGCACTTATATTCTGGTTAACAAATGTAATGGAAGCAAAGTGCAACTTCAGAAAATCTGAAAAAACTACGAAAATTCTTATAGTTGCACAACAACTTTAATTGCCATAACGTCAGAAGAGTTTATGGGGAGTCAATAACTCGAGATTCATATCTCATATTAATAAGCAATAAACCACATTCTTCTTACGTTTATCACGAACTGCTCATATAAGAATGTGAAAGAGAATAACAGTTTTAAAAAAAACTCCTATTTCAACACTGCCCAAAGCACGTGCTTGGGATCCACATTTAAATACTTGTATCGCATATAATTCCTTCCACTATTACACAGATATGTTTTCTTCAAGGATATCTCTCAACACTTCTAGATTCTTTAATTATGAAAAGTACAACTCATACTGTAAATTGAATAGGTATTTCATTCACGTGAATTAGGAATTTTCTGTGTTCAGGTTCCTGTTTATAAGAATGCAAAACACGCGAAGGAGAGAACTGGTTATTCCAGAAAAATAAACAGAATAACTGTAAAACGAGAAAATGAAATCTTCCTTAATGAATTTGCAATAAGAAACAAACCGCAATACTTAATGAATGCATGGAGTTTCCATTTTCCAAAAACTGTAAATAGATGACTTGAAAGACATTACGTTTAAAGAATGATATTTTCATATTGTGACGCAACCATTGACCGAGCTTATCCTGTGGATAGTGTGTCCTTTAGCGCCGACTCTTTGTTTGGAGTGATAAAGAGGGCGGGGCTAGTACTCAGCTAATTCTCAAAAGTGCAATTGAAAGGTAACAAGACTTTTCTGCATGTTCCTTATCCCGCCTCCTGCGAACTCTTTCGAAACTCCAGTAACTATAAGTATATCGGCGAGCATATTTGCGAGTAACTGAGTTAGTCACTTGCTAATGCGACTTAATATATGGCTTTATCCGTATGGTCTACAGATTTTTCTTTAATTTACGTCCTCCAACGTTAAGTTATATCGAACTATGAATGGAATGGGTAAAATGATGCTCAAATGTGCCCAGGGTCCGTAGAGCTTAGAGTTACCCGACATTCGTCTTTCAGGATAAGGGAAAACACTGGATAAAACCTCATCCAGGTAACTCACCCTTACCGAGTATCGAACTCGGGACCTCTTGAACGTGAGGCAGACGCGCTACCATCTACGCTTCCGATGCGGGCATGATCTGCGGATGAGTTGTTTATTGTGACATACTACGAGTGGTACCTCCATTGCTTGTCGCGAAGTCCATACACTAGTGGGTGAAACGGAGGGGAAAAGGGTCTGCAAGTAAAGTGAAAGGGTATTCAAAACTCAACTAGGTCGTACTAGAAAAGTGAAGTGGCGGTAAAAACTGAACAGTCATAACATTCAAATTACATATGAGAAAGGTCTCCTCCAATTGGATGCTTTGAGATTTGTGAACATGGTTTATTTTCTGAAATATATATATATATATATATATATATATATATATATATATATATATATATATATGTGTGTGTGTGTGTGTGTGTGTGTGTAAATAAATACCTCACACAAAACAATAAATGTAGTCCTGTTAAAAGTGCATACACATTGTTTAAATTAAGCCAATAACTACAATTTAAGTTTAAAGGTGTTCGTTACAAATGAATATATTTCTTTTATTATGCTATTTTCACTCCTAGGTTAAGTTATAAAACCAATTGCTTTATTTGACTTATAATTAGGTTTTGAATTCCCAGAATAACTTATAAAACTTTTGTCTTCAGCACGAAATTTATATAAGACACCAAAAGCCAGTGTCACAACTGCTAGGATGTTCTAGCTTAACACAAATTAATATTGCGCTGTATATTACTTGTGAATGCTTCATAGAAGACTGTGAATTTTACGTATTTAAATTGAATGTTTAATTGTTACTAGATCGCAAGAAAAAATAGTGGTTTTCTGCTCACAAAATTATGAATGAGTAAATCCATTATATAGGGTCATTAAAATATGAGGTTACCGAAATGTTGCATGGATGTTTGACCCTTAAACAGTCACTATATTCCTACTGTTTCATTAAATTCAACGAATGCTATTATTTTTTTACAACTTATAGCAATTTTCAGATCACATCCGACACAATGATCATATCGGCAGTCTTTTGCCTTTGGAACTTAGCATTAATAATGTTAATTCGTATTGTCGCAAACGCATTGTTGAGGCGAGGCGGCGCGAGGGACGAGTTCAAAGAGATGGGCAGTGCAGTGCGGTCGCTCGCCATCTGGATGTTCTGACGAGCCATCTCGTGCATGTCGTGGAGACGGTCCACCCAGTTCTCCACATACTCCGGTGCTGGCTGTTTCGCTTCCAGGGGTCTCCCAAAATCCAGGTCACAAGGGAGGCGTAACTCTCGGCCGAACATTAAGCTGGCTGACGTCAAAGTGCCACTGTTCCTGCTGGCCTACCGCTCGTCAACACACGACACCACCATGGCGTCATCCCAGTGGTTTCGTGTGTTGACGAGCGTGAGGTCAGCGGGAACAGTGGCACCTTGACGTCAGCCAGCTTACTGTTTGGCCGAGAGTCACGCCTCATTTGTGACCTGGATTTTGGGAGGCCCCCCCCCCCCCCGGAAGCGAAACAGCCAGCAACGGAGTATGTGGACAACTTGGTCGACCGTCTCCACGACATGCACGAGATGGCTCGTCAGAGCATTCAGATGGCGAGTGAACGCACTGTACTGCCTGTCTCTTTGAAGTCGTCCATCGTGCCACCTCGCCTCAACAATGCGTTCGCCACACTATACAGCGGTTTTCTTTTGAGTGTGTATGGAATTGACAGGAAGACATCAAAGCATCCTTCCTATCACGCTGCATTTGTTACACTTTCCAGTGCACTCCATGACGTCATGATCTCATTTTATTAGATGATCACCATGTATATACATAACTACAGCTATACTAGTTCTGGCCATACATTGACTATACAGAAGAAGAAATAAGCATGGAATCACACATTCGCCATGGAGACGTCAAATGATGTTTTAAGATATGCCCTATTAATGCCTATAGATATTGGATGAGTTTACTTCTTGTGGAATGTGTATACATTAGAGGGCACACACATTCATATTTTCATTCATACTTCCATAATCTGGAGAGGGTAAACAATAATATTGGCTAGAAACCCCTCCCCATTGTTGACGACAGTAGAGCGTTAATTTCCACAATAATATTCAGATGGGGACTGAGGACTAAAAGCAAACCTATGTTCTACCTCAATCGGAAAATAGTACAGTAACCACCATGCTTGGCACACCCTCCTGTTTAGAGCCACTTATGATACATGAAATGAAATAAAATTAACTATTACCCATTATATTATTTAGTCAGGAAGTTTTTGGAAGAAAACTGCAGTCCATCGGTTTTTTCGTTGCAGTTCTTAAGGCTAAGGAATAGAATATGCGCAGCGCAAATTCAAATAGTGTGATTCCCTTTTGCTTTCTCGTAAAACTCTTCCGAAATAGATAATCACGGGCAATTATTCGTAAAATACCGTGTATAACCCAAGCGCGGTCTTGGCGCTTCGTCTGCCTATAATCGATCATAATAAACATTTCACTGAAATTTTAAAACACGCAGTTTAGAAATACATTTCTTTTATTAAGTTCTGCCCTCATTTGAGTCTCCCACCAACGCTACCTTTTATATTGCCAACTTAAGGTGTGTTTCAAATAAGCTTGCCCCATATCTCTTGACGGTCACGTGACCTAATCACGTCTCATTGGCTGCTGTCGTGGTACAGACTGTTGTGCGGTAAACATGAATTCCTTATTTAACATGATATATCTGAATATATTCGTAGAGAATTATCAAATTTATATTTTCACAGCCGTATGAATTAAATATATTGCGTAAAAGAGTTAATGTATCTGAAATGCATGTTAATACTTAAACGAAATAAAGAGGAGGATTCTTTGCTTCAAACCTCCCTCTCGGGATAACTGACGACAGCAGGTGTGTCTATCTGTGTTGGTGACATATTTTCTTATATGACTTTTGTCGCTGACTTTGCTTTGAACTGAATTTGCCGTACATTACATCGCCTATGGTGCCGAAAACATTAGCCAATTAGGGTAAAGAGGGAAGCAATAACACACGGAGGCATACATGTCAGCGAAAAAAGGTAATTTGAAAGGCTGCTAATTCTTCTGTGAAACACAATTTTCCAATCAGTGACTTGCTAACTTTTAAGAACTTCTTTCCCATTCTAATTTTCAGAATTTTGTTTATTTAATCCAGTAATTGCACCTCCCTTGACATAACTGATTTCCAGGAATATTGAGCTAATGGGGTTTCTTTTCGACTGAATTCACCAGAATCCTAATTATCTGAACTATATTGCCTTGATAATTCTTATCCTCAGCACGGAAGTTGGCCAATTGATTTTGCTTATGACAGTATAACCCATGCTTCTTCCATTATATATTGATTTGACATACGGAAATTGTATATTATAACTGTTTATCATCTCTCTAATATGTTTATAAAGTTATTCATTTTAGTCGTCAATAATTCCGATGTTAAATCATATTAATGACACATGAAGGAAAACTCTTGCTATGTGTAGTGAAAAGAAAAATATGGGACTGTAGGCTGTGAGACACACAATTTATATATTTTGTGTTAAATTGAACATAAAATATCCATTATTAGATGAAGAAGTAGTTTTATGGGTAAAACTGATATAAAAATTTACTTTCTTGTGCAAAACATGGAAGTTCTACAAATACAGGTGTTTACATAATTTAAGTATACTTGTGTACTGATAGCGTAAGATATTACCTAATTCGCGGAAAACCGGTATCTAATGTTAATTTATTCATCTCATTTTGCCTATACCTGATTTTCCTTTTAAAGAAATACTAGCTGGGATCAAAAATCTTTGAGGTAAAAACGAGATCAGCAGACTGTTAGGCGCCGATTGAGGTATAAAACCGGATTTGCGATATTTCTTATGAATCAGTGGAAAACCCGCATAACAAGATACTATTGGGCACCAGAACCTAGCTCAACCTGTTTTAAGTGAAAAAATGTGGAATAATAAATCTTAAGATTTCTTGTGTTATTTGTTCTATTTTGAAACTTAATTGGGTTCCTTTACCTTCCCAAAGTCCCATTATTTGTTTTATTAATCAGAAAATCTCTATCTCTTCCATTTTCTCTGTGCCTCCTTTTAAAGGGAGTCTGAACACCCCTTAGCTCCATCATCTTAGGACATAGAGCACAACAGTGGTTGTGGTATTTAGTTAGCATGCTTATTTTTCTGACCGCATAAGCGCGATTTCTGACACAGAAAGTGCCCATATGGCAGCCTTTTCTGAGCCGCCAGTGGTGGTTTAAGTTCTCCATAGTTTCGCCAGAGTAAAGCCTCTCTAAACGGCCCGCCGATATAGCTGTGCCATCAATCCTGCAAGCGTTAGACACCTCCAAACGTCTCTTTCTGTCGGTTTACTTGCGGACTTTAAGTTCCTGAGTGCTTTTCAACTCATCCATCCCTCCTGGGGAAGGTAATACAAAGGATCCGCTTAGGGTCGAGGTGCGAGCTTCCACTCTGTATCCTGGTCATAAATAATGTGTGTAGTATAAATAATTTATGTTTTAAAGCACCACTACCAGATGATTTTGTACTCCTAAGACACTACAAATTAACGGAACTTCTAATTATTTCAAAATTAGAAGAATTAAGAGGAAAATAGAAATAAAACGAATATATTACTTCAGTAATATCGTCCTTATTAACAAAGCTGGTTGTAAATTTACCTCTATGATTGCATACGAATTGATAAAGATGGAAGCGTTAATGCTAAACCTTAGGATTACAAATATTAAGAATAAAATCATAAATAGGTCTTGTTATTAAAATGTTTTTAAAATTTAACGTATATTAAATATTTTCAAAATATATGATGACCATGTGTAATGCAAGCACTGACTCAGACGGATGTTTTAATAATAACAAGCATAAGCTGTATCAACTGCTTGTTTAGCCTGACTATTTAATTTGACATTATGTATTTACAAATAGGTTTAAAATGTAAAAAACATGTGCACGATTCCAAAGTTCAAGCATTTATCCTCTTCCTCCGCCCTTCTCTATGCTTCCAATCAAATTCCTCCAGACTTAATTCCCTCATTCCTTTTTCAGTATTCTCCATCCATGTAAGTCTAGGTAGACCACGTTTTCTTCTTCCAGGTGGGTTCCATTCTAAAACTTGATTTGGTAATTTTATCTCAGACATTCTGCGGACATACCCATACCATTCTAGCTGTTTATACTGTGTAAAGTATAAAACTCAATTCTGAACTTTAATTATTTGTCTTATCATTTCCTTCGAAATTTTTTGTACACTAGAGTGTCGGTTCATCTCGGTAGATAAATTTGGCATTATTAAAGTTTACAGGAGCCAATATATATTGTGAGAACCAGGTCAGGATGGTAAAGGATTAAGTTGCCATGTGGCCAGGTCGTACCTCAGGGGCTTATAAATCGGAGGTAGGCATACTCAGGAGAGGTTGGGATTTTCTGTATAAATGTTCAATTATATTACAAAATATTGAAACTACAATTTATACATGAAAGGTTTACTACAATAATAGGAAATACACAATTAGCGACATACCTTACCAAGAGCGGACCTAGGTCCGTCTTTGACCAAAGCTATCTCACAAGAGAGAGAGAGAGAGAGAGAGAGAGAGAGAGAGAGAGAGAGAGAGAGAGAGAGAGATAGAGAGAGAGGAAACCCTTTACAGGCTTCAACAGAGGTAGGAGAGGTCACGTGACAATATGAGGTTTTAATTAATCATACTATAGGAGAACTCTGTAGACCATTCAAAACTATTCCTGCTCAAATGTGTTCTTTATGTCTGCCTAACTAGTATTTTAATTTCTATTGCATTATATCAAAATAAAGATACAAACGCCGCAGTCAACTTATAATCAAGCATGCAGTGATCATTTTTGTTACGCACTCTTTTAATGTATTTCATTGGCCTTGAATCGGAACAACTTAGTGTAGTTTTAGGACATTAAGTGCCGTTTAATATTAAGCTGTTACCCAGGTATGAAAAGCACGTTTCTCATAGTTGACTTTCTATAAATTCATCGCAATAAACAAGCTACATGTGAAGTAAGAACTTTATTGAACACCTCCTTTGTTCGTGTGTAATTTTCTGTAATTGATTTGTTGTGGCATTCCATTTATAAATTTCCTGACATGTTATTACTGAGAGTGACTGATTTGAATACTTGCCTTGGCCCAGTGGACCTTGACCAATGTAACACAAGTTTGAGCGATTTGTGAACAACACATGCTTCACTTAGCACTAATATCCATAATACTTGTGATATTATTCTCAGCAGAAATATACAAGCTACTTATACGCACAAACTTGTCGGACATAAATGGTATCGTATGTCTTAAAAAAAAATAGGTGTGACCAACTCGACGTCCCTGACAATGCTAGACACTTGCACTAAGCCACTATAGCTCTTACCTCAGACAAAGCAACACTTTACTTGGAAAATATCGCACAGGCCCGAGCACATCACTCAATTCAATAATAAATCAAGGTAATCCAGCAAGATAAAAACACAAAACCAGGTATTTGTTATGTAGCACTTATATAAATTTCTCTAGTCTTGTATCAACTATTCCTACAAATTTGAAGCCATATATGCCTCCAAAACATACTTTCTGTTAATATTTTAGTACAATTAAAGTAACGATAAAAGGGAATTGTTCAGATGAATTTATTTGTAGTTCCTCCAAACAAATAGTTTATTTCAGACAGGCACATTTTTTATTATTTTTAGATATAACTTATTTTCTTTCGTAATACAGAATTTTAGGTAATTATTTCAGAATTTAGGTTTATCTCAATAAAGTTAAACTTTCAGAAACAGTGTTCCAGTAATTAAATAAATAATTTCACCCAAACAAGGTGATACGTACTTTAAAAAGTGACACATATGTTAAATGCAATTTAAACGTATTGGTCAACTTTAAAAATAGATTCATCACTAAAATAACGCAATCTGTAAAACAAAAGAAGACTGCTTTAGGAAATCTATTGTCGCGTTTGATACCTACCTATGTGATACTTGATCCGTATTTGATTATAGACCTATACCCTATCACTTAAATTCTACGCAAGTTCCTTTGGGGCACTTGCGCCTCTAATGATCAGAAATTTATTTAGTGAAATACACAAACATAACCATATTCTACTGAAAATGAAACATTAAAACTGAAATGTCCATTACTATACAACTAATAAATAATCGCAGCGATAACATCCCTAACTTCTGTGATATATTACTTATTTGTTTAGTCATTAATATAACCACTGCAGATAATATACGTTCATAAACACTTTCTATTAAAATTATAGCACATACTCTATTTGCAAAATTTTCAATTGTGACTCGCTTTCTTTTGAAAGGAAGGTAACTTAATTGTGTACGGAAATGTTGGTTTGTTCGTTTAAATGCAAAATATACTATTTCGTACTACATTGTGTTAATTGCCAAAACATATGCACTGCTCAGAGAGAAACTTCTCGATATCTGTATCTTACCCCAAGTCGCCAGTTGGACCACACTCCCAGGATAGTCCTTTTATATTTATGAGTATAAGAGTTGCACTTTTTAAAGCCAGTCACGCCACGAACATTCATTCTGAGGTAAACGTAGTTTGTAAGAACATGCTGCAGAATGCTCTCATAGAATAATATGAAAGGGATCCAAGGTTAATAATAAATTGCTTAACTCACAGTTCCATGTTACGTCATAGCAGGTGGTAAAATTATATATTATTTAGTAATTGCCACCACCAATAATCTATTTACAGTGATGATGTACTCCAAATATCCTGGTGTAAAGAATGCGTAGTCTCCAGAGGCTGTATTTCGTACTCAAACAATTTCATGGAGTTTGGCATTTATATATAAGTAGAACCTAAACATGTCATTAAACAGAGTTCACTAAGTATTAGAACTAAACGCTAGTCTTGGGATGTGGGGCAGATGTGATAACATCAGTGGTCCGCGATTCAGGAGATCATGGGTTTCATTCCATGGTCGACATTCCATGGGGTTCTTCGAGTGTTTCAAGTCGCGGGGTGAATCCTGGGAAGTTCATTACAACCTACCTCTGAGTGTACTTACCCTCCATTTCACCTCACTTCTCATTTCACTTCACCCACATCTCAGTAGTCCTTTCAAGTGCACAGATTTCTCGTGCGCTGTATGGCAGGGAAAAGGATTCTAACTACAAATCTACGTCCTTAAGCACTGCGGTCTCTGACTTCTGAGCCTTCAGTGAAATGTGCCCACCTCCAGTGAGGTAAGCTGCCGGTTGTACTAAATTCCAACAAGGAGCTTCAATCTGCAACTGTTAGGAACCCTAACATACACTTTATCGGAACTCCGAATCAACCACCCTTTCTTTCTTCTTACCTTACCCCTCCGTCTTGGGAGGCTCGCTTGTAGGGCGAAGATACACAGGGCTACATGACCGATATCCCTGTCTCTAGTTGTTACCTTATCCTCCTTTTTCGAAAGCAGGTGTTATATGTGCTTCCGTACAAAATATTTCTAGTGGTGTAGATATAATAAACAACATTTTAGTTTCTGATTATTCTTAATGCATCTTTATGCACACTGTGGAACTTTCACTCAGCTTAATAAGCGTCATCAGGAAAGCATAGCTGAGACAGGCTGTCTCTGTCGCTGTGAACTTTTCTTCGGGCCAATGTTTGTGTCTTTCAATTTTGTTATACAAAACGTTAAATTGCATTTATTCTACTTCGTAAACTGAATGAACTCTTTGTCTACCTTTCAAACAACCTACATTTTTAGATATTAAATTTCAGTTCATGCTAAGTGTTCTCTGTTTAGTCTGCGTTCCCAGTGTCCTAAATATTCTTGTTAAAAAGTATTAGGTTAATTAAATATTAAGGAGCACTTTACTTCTTTAAGTTCTGGATCGTGACAGTATCTGCATTTAAACATACACCTAAAGTTATCATAATACCTTCCATATAATTCGAAATTCCTAGTTTTTCTATTTATAATGAAATGAAAGCCCATTAACAATAACCTTTATTGCTTTGCTGAACTATTAATATTTGTGTAAGCTACAAAGCAGTATACGGAATTACGGTAGTAAATATTACTTGCATAAAGTACGAAAACATAATACCTAAATATGTGCGAGAGGAAAAGATATTGTTGAAAAAGAAAGAAAAGTAGTATTTTTATTTCCCTGTTTTTTAATTTCTACCCCGCCTTTAACTGCAGTGATCATATTGGCGGCCGTTCTCCTTTGGAACATATCGAAGGTGTTAACTGGTATTTGTTGGGTTTTAATCATTAGATCACGCTCACATTCGCACTCTGATTCATACTTCCAGATCAGATGAGGAATTATCATGGTCCGAGAAAAATCCCCACCCTCACCGCCGGGAATCAAACCCGGGACTCCTAGCACGGCAGGCAGGTGCTCTACTGACTGAGCTACGGGAACAGCCGTTGCGTCCTTCTTGGTCTTATTTAAGATGCACATACAAGTTGAGTTAAAAAAAAACACCGGTAACGTTTAGTATGTTGCGCAGGGCAGCACACTGATCATTTTTTAAGAAGAACCCCATGTCCGGAAACCCACCGTTTGGATGCTGTAGAACGTCAAGATTAGAGAACTAATGTCCAAAGTGCATGTTTGAGGGGACGAAAATTCACGTGCGCATATCATTCGAAGTAAATATATGAACATTGGAGGTGATGGAGATGCAAGAGGAAGAGAACATACAGTTAAATTAAATGAGAAAGAATACCAAAGAGTGGAAAAATTTAAATATCTGGGATCTATAGTAACAGTAGATAATAAAACATCAGTGGAAATTCAAGAAAGAATAGAAAGTGGTAACAGGTGTTTCTATGCCTTGCAGAATATGTTTAAATCAAGGAACGGCAGTAGGAATACTAAAATAAAAATATATACAACTGTACAGAGACCAGTAGTAATGTATGGTTCAGAAAACTGGGTGCTGACAACCAGAGAAGAACAATGGTTATTACGGTGGGAAAGGAAGATTCTGGGAAATATATTTGGAGTGATAAAGTACTTGGATGGATGGAGAATGCGGACTAACTTGGAGTTACAGTGTCTATTTGGACAACCAAATATAGTTGGGAAAATTAAACAAGGAAGAATAAGGTGGATTGGCCATGTGCAGAGAATGCCGGAAACCAGTGTAGTTAATAAGATATTCATAGGAAAGCTGGATGGCAGAAGGAGAAGAGGAAGGCCAAGGAAAGATGGCTAGATGATGTAGAAGACGACTTGAGAAAGTTGGGGGTTAAAGGCTGGAGAAGAAAAGCAGAGGACCGAGTAGAATGGAAGAGGGCAGTTAGGGAGGCCAAGGGCCTACATGGCCTGTAGCGCCAACTATCATCATCATCATCATCATCATCATCATCATCATCATCATCATCATCATCATATCGTTCGAAGTAACCAACACACTTTTAGTATCAACCTATGGGCTGGAATAATTGCTGACCATATCATTAGTCCGTATCTACACCCAAACAGACTAACAAGAGCGGTCTACCTCGCATTTCTTAGAGTTATTTTGCCTGCCTTATTGGGGGATGTCACTACACATTCGGTACCACCACACTTTGAGAGAAATGTGTGGAATCACATCAACGTTACATACTCCAATCAATGGAGTGGTAGAGCGGAGGTGTTCCATGGCCAGCATGATCACTAGATCTGACACTACCAGACTAATTTCTGTGGGATATTAAGATAACCATACTGTGCGCTACTCTTGTAACGTCAAAGGAGGACCTCATTGCTCGAGTACATGGAGCGACTGCCATTCTTTCAAGTCAACTACACTTACTGGAGCATGTACGCGAAGCTCAGCGCAACCAATGTAGGCTCTGCATTGACGTAGGTGGTACGCAGTTTTCACCCTGTATGTAATGTTGAACTGCTTTATGCCGCATACCAATTGTTCATTGTATTGACGACATGTAGAATGGGCACTTTGGTGGTCAATTGCACCCAAACCGTGCGTTTCCGGATATGGGTTGCTGCTTGGAAAATTATCTGTTTGCCGTCCTGCACAACATACTGACCGTTGTTGATGCATTTTTACTCATACTGTATAAATTAAATTGGAGGAAATTTAAATTAAACTGAATAATTATATGAAAATAGGAATAACATCAAAACGACAATACTTTGTTAGAGCAAGCTTCGGACACACTGCGCTCTATTAGGTCTTACAGGCATAAGAGAACGTAAGCTTTCACGGCCGGAGTCCATATTACAATTAATTATTTCCGGGCTGTTTTGCCGTGGTCTGTTGGCGTAAGAACGTCCAAAAGTTTCGTCCACAACTGTGGTAGACATTTTCAGTGGCGCGGTCGAAGTTTGCAGCGAAACTCTCTCCAAGGAAACTTCGACCGCGCCACTGAAGACGTCTACCGCTTTTGTGGACGAAACGTTTGGACGTTATTACGCCAGCAGACCACGGCAAAACAGCCCGAAAATAATTAATTGTAACACTTACAGGCATACTTGATAAAAATTTAGAAATTCAAAGTTAGGAGAATGTCCACTTATGCTATCCACTTTGAATTCGTAATATCACAGGTTCTTTCGTTTTACACAAGCAACCGGAATTTTTCATGGGTTAATGTATGTGTGTCAGCACTAACTTAAAACAACAGGAGACTTGTTCATCAAGGGCTGTGTTGGCAGCAAATTGCTAGCGACTTTCGTCACAGTTATATAACGAACAATATTACAGAAAACTGAAATAATGGCCTATTTTCGTCAATTCTCAAAATGGCGCTTGTCGATTGGTCTCGGAGCACCACAATGCTGAGAACTATTATGATATTGGAAGTAACATGTGCTTTCAAAATTTACATGTTTATTTAGTCTTTTATTTTCGAATGTTCATTTAAATTAGTTATTCCCTCTTGGTATTTCAATAAAGATAACCTAAGCACTGAATCCTTTCTGGCTCACTTGCTTTATACCGTAGTTTCATTAGATCCCTACGAAATTTAGCGTATTATAGTACT
Organism: Mantis religiosa; assembly: GCA_030765055.1. NCBI lineage: Eukaryota > Metazoa > Arthropoda > Insecta > Mantodea > Mantidae > Mantis > Mantis religiosa. Next base: position 63,921,732 of record CM060950.1, read on the forward strand.
TAAATAACTTAGTCCTTTTTGTTATCAACTTTTTCATTTAATGCCACTTTCATTTTTAGTAACCGAGTTACTGATATAACCAATGTAATACGTTCGAAGTAAATGTGAGGAACTCCCGATTTTAACATCTTCCAGCAACTAACACCTGATATTTCTGTAGATAATATCTGTTTAATTACACAAGGGTCTTTACTGTAACAAATAAAACCCATTTATGACTGAAATTACGGACCACAACCTCCATATTTTTCTTTCTCAGAATTGTTTAAACACGTTTCTACAAAAAATATGTTTGCTTGTTCAGCAATTTATTAACAGGAAATAACGTTTGAAAGGTGCACTCTTAACACAAAGGCTGATGCAACCTACACCTTCTGCTGTAATTACGCATACACGACCTTCAGTGCCAGTGTCACTGAGTAGGTACCCAGATTTCTATGTAATGTAAGGTAAGTCGGGGAAAGATAACATACTTAACGGCTATGTCCTTTTTTCATGGAAACGGAAATGGAGAAAAATATAAGTATCTCAGGATGTTGCCTGTATATTAAATTGTTACTGGGAGAAACAGTAATCAGTGTCCTTAAGCGTGAGGAGATAAAAAGGTACAATTAAACTAATTGCAACAAAACTTACACCTTACCCCATCATTAGTGGAAGATGGGAGTTAACAGTGGGGAAGATGGAACAACGTGGAGGAAGATGCAACATGAAGCAGAAACCTCAGGTTCCAAGAGGGAAAAGATAACTAGAAATTAATACAAGAGTAGGGATCATAAATAAGCATAATGGGAATAAAAAGGGAATAAATGATATAAGAAATAAAGTTAAAAAGAATATTCGAAATAGCAATATAGTGTAAATGAAGGAAAAATCGGACAGGAGTTGCTTCTGAGCACAGATTCGAGGCAGGAAATAAAACAATAGAACAAAAACCCTCGAAGGTTACCCCTACATTGAGACGCCAGCAAGGTATGCGAAGCTTAAGAGAAACGTAGCCAAGCATGACAGAATACCGTTATGACGCTGAGAGGTCATACAACCCAAAGGGGTGGGAATGTGACTGCTGCATAGGAAAGACAGACGAGAGTGACCAATAAGAGAAAATTAAAGAAACAAACCCTGCCAATAAAATGTAGAGTAAACCACGTGATAGGCGTAAAATAGTAAAGGAATAGAAAATGGGCGGTGATAGACGAGAAAAGCTAGAATAGAAGATGGGAATACGACGGGGGAAAAAGCGTCACTCTGGTACTTCATACGACGGGAAGAAGGCGTGTTATTGGGAGAGAAGTAGGATCCGATGTGGCAGCCCGAATCAGAGTTATGGTCTTGAAGACAGTGCAAAAATAGGGAATAAAGGGAGTTCGCAAAGCAACGTAAAAAACGTTAAGGGGAAAGGAAAATTAGAAAGGCAACGAAAGTGCTAGCAAGATAGTAAAGAGATAGCCAGGTTAAAGAAAATAAAGGAATAGAGAGACGGCAAGCACGACTTTTCATAACCGAACCCTGAGAAAGAGATCCCAGGTCACCGACAATTAGACAAAACACCAAACCTTTCCATCTCACCGTCAAACTCCTTCATAATCCATCCCTACCAAAGTATTCAAAAGGACAACGAACCAAAAAGAACCCACACCAAACAACACAAACTTTGACATTAAAAACATAAAGTAAACTGTGCATTTGTATTACAACATGTCAGACACCTTACAAAATGTAAAATTAACGCATTTTAGAGACATGGTACAATGAAGAAAGGAGAGAGCGAAACTGCAGTCTTGTAACTCTCCGGTCAGGGTTTGAATGAATCCAAATATTCAAAGATTGCTGCCAAAATATTTTCAATGGTTTGAAGAATGATAGGTCATATGTAATTTATCAGTATTCTTTAAGTACATTCAACTTCCCCCAATGGCTTGGGGTAGATGCAAGTGAGCCTTAGTTTTGGTGTACCGTACTAGCCATATTGGTCCGTGCTACCATACACAGCACAGAGGTGTCGCTGAAGGTAGTCCTCCGCAGAGAACGGTCCCTCGACTCTTGCCATACCGGGACTAGGCCCCTTACTGGCACTATGAGAGTTTATTTAGTAATGATGGTGGGTTAATGATGGTTATTTAATTTAGGTGTACATGTATGTATGTATGTATTTATTAACTGCAAATGGGTACTACCCGGTGGCAGAGTTAAGAATACAGATCAAATTACATATACTAGATTTACAACAATAATACAGTAAACAATACAAACATGATATTATTTTACTTTAGTCACTTAAAACTTATCTAATTACTTCTCTATTTACAGATTATATACCATTATAATTCAAAAGTTAAACTATAAACCATTTAGATTTTTTCTAAATTTCTTCAACGACAGGGGACAGTACATGATAAATGGTCAAGGATTGTTTGGTTACTGAAGACGTAATGTGGGTATTAAGGAGGTTCCAGGACTAGTCTTGACCTCTTATATGTCTCTCCTGGTTCCAGGTCGTATTCCTCAAGTCCTCGGATGAGGCTGTTGAAACTGGTTGGTAATTTTGAGTAGGAGTAGGACAGTTGTAGGATGAAATCGAAAATTTTTGGAAAGGATAGGTAAATGGATATTGTGGTTTGGGATATACCATTCAGCTACAACTGCAGTCCGAAGGTAGCGGTTTTGAAGGACTTGGAGATTGGACAGGTGGGTTTTGGTTGCTGCACCCCAGATTTGGCAGGTGTATGTCATTGTCGGCCTTAAAACCTGGTTGTAGAGCAGAAGCTTGTTGCGGAGCGCCATTGGCGACTTACGGTTAAATAGCGGAGACAACATGGCCATCCTTTTGCTAAATTTGTTAGCCACCAATGTTAAGTGGTTCTTCCATGTGAGGCGCATGTCTAAAAATACACCTAGGTATGTTGCCTGTGTTGACCATGGAATTTCTGTACCACCTATACTTAGGTTGGGTACGTCCTGCAATTCTCGTCGGGTGAAAGTGATTGCTTGAGATTTTGTGGCATTTAACTTTAACCGCGAGGTCGCAAACCAGGCGTACAACATATTAGCAAATGTCTGTACTCTTTGCACAGCGATTTCATGCCGTTTTGACGCAGTTGTTATGGCGGCATCATCGCCAAACAGGTACGGGTTGCAGCCTCTTAGGGTTAGAAGGGTATTTATATACGCCAGGAAAAGCAGGGGCCCAAGGACACTACCTTGTGGTACTTCTGCATTTATGGAATAGGGCTGGGACAGGATGTCGTCCTTCATGGCAACAAAGGATCGGTTTTGTAGGTAATTATGTATGAGGTGTACAAGGTAAGATGAGATTTTGTATTGGATGAGGCGATGTAGGAGGCCTTCATGCCAGACAGAGTCGAAGGCACGGGAAATGTCAAGCAAGAAGACTGGAATATAGTGCCGATTGTTAAGGACTTTAACTACTTCATCCACTAGACGAAGGAGCTGATCAGTTGTGGAGTGTTGTCTTCGGAAACCAAACTGCTCAGGACGTAGCACCTGATGTTCATCCAGAATGCATTGGAGACGCTGCTGTACTACGTTCTCGAACAGCTTGATGATAGACGAAAGGAGGCTGATAGGCCTATGACTGCGGATGAAGCAAGATATAAAACGGAAAAACACAACAGTACACTTCCAACTGGACACCCCTATGCTAGGCTATGGTAAGTGCTGCTATCTAGTCTCAGATGAACAAAATGTTACGAAACTTCCGTTTCCCCCAACTTCCATCTTCCCCCAATTACCTTGCTTCGTTATATGCCATGCCCCTGCTGATACACACTTAGGGAAATCAGGGTTACGTAAAATAACCCTAATATCTCAATAGTTTAGTCTATGTTGTATTCAGTACGTAAAACAGCTGTAAAACGCGAGATACCAAAACTGGATGTACCTGAGGGATAAAATAGCGCTGCTTATCGCTTGTCCGTAATAATGTTATGACTAAGATCCAGGGACAAATCGTTACAACAGGTTAGTAGTGATGAAGTTATATAGCATCTCATAAATGTAAGGGAAAGAGTTTAGTTGTTTGCTACGTACAACCATAGTCAGGGGTAATGGCAACTTACCAAACCAAGTGTAATGACGAATACACGTCATGGAATATGTTGTGTAATTATTCTTAAATTATACAATTAAAATTATTCTAGTAGTATAGTATAAGTGTACATAAATTAAGCATTAATAATAACAGTATGCGCAGTAAATAAAATAACTTGCTGTGACGGTATTACAGATTATGCTAAAGGATCCTCTGTGCTCCAGGTTTATAGACAGGAACCAAATGATCTAACTGTCGACGGGCCCTTAAACTCCCCAATCCCCCCCAGGCACACACGGAAACCTTGAAGTGCACGAGAACTGGACTACAGACACCGCATGAACAACACGAACACAGGAAGTGACTGGAAAGAAATATCAACACAGGTATAGTCGGTGGAGCAAAACTCCTGAATTTGTTACATGTACTAACGTCAGCAAATATGATTTTCCCTTTTATTTATTTGTACATATAAGAGTATGCAATTGTTGTTTAAAACGCAGAATATCTATTTCAAATTCTATAATAAATCGTCTTTGAAATGTTTACTTTATTGAAGGTGTTAGTGACAACGCTCTGAAGTTGTCAAACTTAAAATTCCGCTTATCATTCACACCATTCTTAAACTGAGAAAAGGTTCCTTCCGCATCACTCGAAATTATCGGTGCATGGAAATTAATTGTTCTTCCATCCTAACCGTGTGTAGGACAAGATTTGGAAAGGCAGAGCCGAACCGAAAAATTCAAAACCCTAGCCGCGAATTGAACCACATATCTCCCGGTCTCCGAACGGTAGCCTTTAACCATTGAGCTACCATGGCAACAAGTCAGTGTGACACTAAATCCACCAACTGACTCGCATTTTTTCGGTAAGCTCTAGGAGATCTCATACGCATACCTCCATAATATTGACTTATTATTACACAAACATAACTATTTTTAACGAAACCTTCATTTATCTTAAGGAAATGATATCAATTTTTCTTATTAATTGATTTATATTAATTAATTAACATTAATTAATATTCTTATTAGTAGATTTCTTCCATCTCTGGATTTGAAGATAGTAAGAAATAATAATAAATTAGATTTTGGTATTTATAGGAAGTCTACTTATATCGATAATTACATAAAAAATAAAAGTTTTAACCCTTTTTCACATATTTTTGATTTATAGATTAATAAATATACCCCTGAATAAAGAGGAATTTAATAAATAATATAAACTAATATTAATACTGCTTTAATTAATGGTTTTAATAAAGACTTTATACAAAAGAAGATTGAAAAATTTAAGTATTAAAAACTGTTAATGATATTTCTACTCATAAAAATAAAAGACGATCATAATTTTAAAAGATTTACTTACCATCCTTGGGTTAATAAACATTTTCAAAACAAAATTTAAAGAGTTTGGTATAACTTTAGTTTCTCAAAATAAATATAGTATTAAAATTTTATTAAATTTTTCTAAAAAAAATAGAATTCGTAGTAATAAAAAAATCTGGTATCTATCAATTTAATTGTTTAGATTGTGAATAGGTTTATATTGGACAGACGAAACGTAATTTGGAAACCAGAGCGAAAGAACATTTTCGTAACATTAAGTATTGAGGCGGTCCAGCCCGTTGTGAATCACGTCGAGCTCTCCCTTGTGCTCAACGCCTCACAATTAAGGATCGGTGGTGTGAGGAGGTTAAGGAAAGGGAGACTGTAATCGGTTGGAGGTGACATGTAGCTCCCCCATGAGAACTCTCATCTGTACTTCAGGAGTGGGTGCGTCCTGACTGGTTGTGGGTTAATGATGACACCTCGAATCTGGTAAACAGAAGTTTATTGTAGTCCTTAGGCTCATACGCTCGCCACCGTAAAGTCGTTGTCGGTGTAGTTGCTGTGTTTAGCGTCACTGTCACTATTGTGATGTGAAGCATGGAGGCAGTAGCACTGTGTAGTCGAATTGGATATACTTATTGTCCTCCCAATACATTACTCGTTGTGCTCTCACTGGAGAGATTGTTAAACATTGCGCTTGGTCTCTGTGCATGGCGTGGAAGAATAGTTCTTAGACGGCACCGAATACGCGTCCGTCTCACGTAGAACTCAGGACCGAAGTGCTCTTACTAGCAGAACCTAGTTTCCGCCATTCCTTTGAATTACCCCCACTCTAGGTATTTCTCGGAGTTTGCAAAATCAGATGAACAAATATCAATTTTCTATTGGCTCTTAACTATCCCCACTTGAGATCAGTGTTGAGAATTTCCAGTTTCGGACCTAACACCAGAGACGCTTTCTCTAACGGTCCGCATGCAAAATTTTATGCTAAGGCATGTGCTCTGCGAGTCGGTCGAAATCTTATTGCCTGTTGTTAGAAGCACGCATGGGATTTTAACAATGGGTCGGTTTCCGACTGGAAGGTGCGAATTTTTCGTTGAGGGCAAAACAGACAATAGACTAGGGTTGTTTGTTTACAGGGATTACAAAGGGAGTTTACTGACCTTCGTAGAGTGGCCTTGTCACTGTGACGGTCTCCGGAGTATGTGCTAGCATTATGGCATATGTCTATTCTGGTATACGTCATTTATTTATATCTATTCGTTTGTGTCAATGTCTTTCTGATATCAGGTTATATGTCGTCACAGTGTTCTTAGGTGACAGGGGCTGCTTCGATATAAACAAACTGAAAAATCGGCCGTAGCAAATCATTGTTGGTCAGTTAACCATGAAATAAATCCTGAAGTTAAATTATTAAAACAATTAAATGGTCCGATATATTTAATGGTTTGGGCAAATATGTTTATTTTAAAAAATAATCGTCGCATAATGAATTTTGAAATACCAGCCGTTGATTCTGTTTTTATGTGTGTTTCGTTTTCAAATTTTGGTAATACTGAAAAAGCATAATAACATGGTAACCGGTATCCTGACGACGAATTGTGTTGATTGACGATGCAAGCAATTTGTTTGTGAAATCGATCTCAATTAATAAGAAAAATTGACATTATTTTCTTAAGATAAGTGAAGTTTTTGTTACAAATCGTTATATTTGTGTAATATTCATTGCTTCACTGTAGTTAGCTTCATTTTCTATGTAATTTACTTACTATGTTTTAAGTACTTTCAGTCTCAAGCTATATAATTTTAAAACTTCATAGTTTAGACCATCATTAGGTCAATTGATGGAAATTAATTATTCTGTCACAGTAAGCGTGTGTAGGACAAGACCAACAGTTAGTGTGAAAGAATAATTAATTTCCATCAATTGACCTAATAGTGGTCTAAGCTATGCAGCTTTAAAACTATCGATTTATATTTGAAATAGTTGACATTGATGTTCTACACCTTTGTGATCTCGTAGATCCTTTCATATTTACAACAGTTGCGCTTCACAAAGGAGAGATTCTCCAGGATTATTTTAAAGAACCTGTTTGAAATTTTGTTTTACTCTCTTCCAAATATGGTGCTTTTCACCCGTATTAATTGCCTGAACAAAGTTCTGTACAACGGATAAAGCATGGCATACTTTCACAATGATTTTCTGTATTCCCTATGAATGTGAAGCTCGATGTGATGTACTCGTATGAAATATTTTCAAATAACTATAAAAATAAGAGATTTTGTGATTTTGATGGAAAGATTATAATTGCTACCACAAGTTCAATAATGTTATTGACTACAATATTCCAACAGCAGGATTTCCCACATGTCTCCCAGCAGTATCACATGTATCATCGACCATATTCTATTCTAAGTAATACTGCCTCTTTATGCAATTCTTCGTTTTTTTTTTCATAGCAATATTGTAAGTAACGCGTAACAATGTTTCGCTCACTGAACAATGTTTAGTGAGTAGGTGTATTTCCTATAAAATTCGCATTATCTTTGTTTTCAAATTTGTAAAACGGAATAACAGCACATCAGGCACCGGTCTAAATAAAAAATCGCTCGCCTCGAATGGGCGTATAAATGTAAATGGGAGCGTGTCTGCCTTACGTTGAAGTGATCCCGAGTTCTAATCTCGGTCAGGGTGAGTTACCTGGATAAGATTTTTCCCGACGAATACCGGTTAACTCTAAGCTCCACAGACCCTGTGCTCATTTGAGAATCATTTCACTTATTTCATTCATCGTCCGATATGACTCAACATTGGAGGATGTAAATTCAAAACAAAAACAAAAAGATGAAAAGTCGACTTTCATTTATTACAGGGGATTCCTGAGAAAACAGTTTCAAATGTTGCGTTTCCTAGCAACAAAATGCATTTGCCCATCCCGATGTTTTTTCCCTTATGGTGTTTCTTTACATGCTTCACAAATTAAGGTATCAACTGCAACTATAACTATCATCAATTAACTAAAATAATAATAGTTAAATGATGAAGCCTGGGACATAAGTACTTACAATAGTAAGTCGCCACAAACGGTGTATCTCGGAGTGGTCTACCGGGGAAATATATGAGTCAACTGGAGAATTTAATGTCAGGACGGTGCGTTGGCCATGGTAGCTCAAAAGTTAAGAGCGACTGGACGGAAACCATGAGATCCGTGGTTCAAATCCCGGCCATGGCATTGAATTTTTCATGTTGACTCTATCCATCAAATATCTTAGCCTATATACGGCTAGTGAGGAGAAATGATTAATTTCCATCAATTAACTAAAATATAAAATACTGGTTTACAAATTCTGCTGCAAGGACGTGCAATGTTGCAATCTTAGGGAATTTTAAGAAACCACTTTCCACTCGAAATCCTCGATCCCCAATCACACATTTCAATAAATATTTGCATTGCAATGACTAAAGCAATACAGTTCTTTCATGATGTCAGAGAAGTAGAAATCCTATACATCACAACTGAACGTTGTTCCGGTTTTATTACAGCTCAGGGCTACTCAAGTGACAGCAAGAGAGGGGAGGTAGAAATCATCTCCTTTCACCCGCTGCGACAGAATGGTTACTAAGTTCCAGTGATGGCACTGTGGCGTCATTCTTACCTACGGGAAATCATCCGCCTTTAGCTACTAGGCCTGTCTCTCTTTTCTTTAGTCCCTGGTGGTGGTAAAACACCGTGTAGGGGAAGCGAGCACGTACCTACTCTATGGTTGAGCACACCTATTATGGCCTGTCAGTACTGTGCCACAAGTCTTTTTCTACACCACTTTACCGACTCTCCAAATTGTAGTTAACCCATATCCTTGGTTTTGGTGTAAAATATGACGACAAAATGTATTTGTCTAAGTTAAACGCTAGGTAATCCTCTCTTTTTCTGTTTGTATAAGTCAGCGTGCTTTTTATGCCTCGTAGTTAAGAAATGTTGGTCTACCATTCATGGTAGTCACCCCCTATGTTTGTTGCATACAATTATAGCAAATATTCAGGTCATCAGTGGAAAGACAGCAAGTGCCATGATCTGCCAGCATTGAAACAGTTGGAAATGTTTTCACAGCGTACTCTCTGTCTGTTTACCATAGTCGTTGGAGCTATGAGAAGTTAATTGCTAACTCAGAGAGCAATCTATACCTTGTGCACAAATAACTTGACCACCTTTGGGTTAAACTCTCGGGATCTTGCTATAATGCATGGCAGCAACCGTTTAAGTCTGAAGATCTGTGATTCTTGGCTTCGTACTCAACTCTAAGAATTTCGACATCCGTTAATGATGGAGTTATAGTACTTCATGACTACTTTTTTAGAAGTTACAAAAATGGTATTACACATGTTCCTGTTCATTCTTTACATGGAAACTTTTAATTAGCAGAAGGTCATCTTGTAAACTACTACGTTGATTCCAATTACTCTAATAAATGCAACTAAGGGCTGCGCACTAGAATGCCTAATATGGCATTGATATGTGGTTGGAAGCGAAATTGGTTATCAACGGAAGATTAGAATAGCAACTGTTGAAAACTTTCAGTAAGAATATTTCAGAATACAACACTCATAAAATTATTTTCCGATTTCGAGCACCATTGGTGTTTTTGCCGCTGAATTTACTTATATAAATAACTTGTGCGTAATCAGCGGCGAGTACTTTATGTCCTATGAAATTTAAATATAAGCTCTTTAAGTACAACTATATTGTCTCCAAAACTTTGGAAAAGTCCTACCAAACAAGTTATCAGGCGAGATAGCTCCGAAAGTTGCGTTGGTTCCTCTTCCACCAACATCTTTCTGCTCATATATCCTGTATCCATTGTTTCCTTCAGGATCTTCTGTTTCAAGATCTTTCTGGCATGAGTGTCCCAAGTAGTCGTATATGGTGAACCAGTTTTTTGTGAACAGGTAGGTCGCTGTGACGGTAAGGTAGAGCAGTAGGATCTAAACCATCTTGGCTACGATATTGTGACAACACTTTTGTTGTAACAAATCACTTTGATTAGAGCTTCTCGGATTATCAGATCTGCAATATTTATGAAGTTGCTCAGGCTTTCAGCCATACTAGCTTTATGTGCAAAAGATCGAGCAACTTCATACTACTACACGGCTGGTAAACCAAGAAACTCTAATCAATAATCATTACCACAGAAGCTTCAAATCTTACAACAGATCACCTTATCTGTGGAACCTGGAAACGTATGACAGAAAAAAATACCACTAGGCTGACGGATTATGAGTTTCAGTACATTGCAGATACCTTACGGTTAAATGCAGAGCGGGTTGACACGATACGGTTAATTGCCAGTGCACGAACAGATAATTTACGTTAAACGCCTACCAGCATTTCAAATGGAGAGCATTTTAAATACTTCCTCGGAAGAAAGATCTTCACGTAAACATTCATGGAGAAATAACGCAAGAATCATCGAACACGTGACCGGTATCATCAGAACTCCTGAAGCATTGTGCCGTTCGGGACTGTGTGTGACATCCGGAAGGTAAAATTGGGGCGTCAGGTTTGCTTTCCGCTGTTCAACTATCTACTGAAAATAACGCTACAGGTGAAGACGAACGTTCTCAGCTTTATCGCAATCGGCAGATACAAGTTAGGGGCATCCTCTATTGGCCATCCCCGATCCTGTTATGTCTTCATTAGCACTGAACTTCTAAAGGAGGTCTGACCCCACCGCTCTTCCAATGTGCACTCAGAAAAACGACATAAGTCATTAGGTTAGCGTTCGCAAAATATAGACAGCAACATGCAGATTCCCTTGGCAAGTGAACAAAGAAGGAATATAATCCTCGCAAAAGTTAAAGACATATGGAGGGTACTGCAGACTCCAGCGAAACCTAGGCTTGTACTTCCTACCAGCGCTGCCGAATGTGTTGCGGCCGCACCGTGGCTCAGTGGTTAGACCGCTTGACTCTCTCACCAAGGCGGCCCGGGTTCGATCCCAGGCGACCGCAAAGTGAGATTTTTGGTGGACAACACGGCGTTGGGGCGGCTTTTCTCCGGGACCTCCGGTTTCCCCCGCCATCTCATTCCACCGGTGCTCCACTTTCATCTCATGTATCATCAGTGTCACCACCTGCGGTGCCTTATGTAGTAAAAGCGGGCGTTAAACACTACACATTTCACTTCATGCCGAATGTGTTACATGCATTTCACGTGCCAGAACTGAGAACATTACCTTCATTAATTACGCACCGATAAATATTTGAAAATGACAGATGCCAAACTAATAAGAACAAAGGATTTTATTTTCTGATCATGACCGTACAAAAATACAGTCTCTACGATACTTATAACGCGAAGGACGCGCGTTTTATCTTCACATGGTTATAGTTACTCAACATCCTTCCATCCAACACAGATAAGCCTGAAAAATACCATTCCTTACTCACAACACTTATCCCAAGCATAAATAAACAGTGCAACAACTATGAAAATAGAATCACGCAGTTTGAAACAGACTGAGGTAATGTTCAATTTGTTTTCAGAAAAATTGTGTATTATTTTGTTAAAGTGAACGATATCGTTATGTCGTGTGTCGAACTCAAGATGAAATATTGTTAATATTTAATTGTTAATAATAATAATAATAATAATAATAATAATAATAATAATAATAATAATAATAATAATAATAATAATAATAATAATAATAATAATAATAATAATAATAATAATAATAATAATAATAATAATAATAATAATTAATAATAATAATAATAATAATAATAATAATAATAATAATAATAATAATAATAATAATAATAATAATAATAATAATAATAATAATAATAATAATAATAATAATAATAATAATAATAATAATAATAATAATAATAATAATAATAATAATAATAATAATAATAATAATAATAATAATAATAATAATAATAATAATAATAATAATAATAATAATAATAATAATAATAATAATAATAATAATAATAATAATAATAATAATAATAATAATAATAATAATAATAATAATAATAATAATAATAATAATAATAATAATAATAATAATAATAATAATAATAATAATAATAATAATAATAATAATAATAATAATAATAATAATAATAATCCGATCCGGAGAACCAGTATTTACAATTAGTAGACTGGAATCGCCATCGACACAAGAAATTTGAAATAGCCAACCAGGATAAAGATGAAGATGAAGTGAAATGAGAAGTGAGTGAGGGATATGAATTTCGGAGGAAGTATTCTCCTTCCCAGCATTCGCCTGGCAAACGTGGGAAATACTAGAAAAAGACAAGGGTCAGGACGATCGGCCATGGTATCCAAGGCAGGACCTCTCGAATACGCACCATAGGCCATGACCTGAGTCATCCCACTCGGTTGCGTGATTATTTAGTAGAAGTATATCTGCATTAAATTTACACGTTTAGCTATCCCTATCGATACGTTGTGGACCAGAGTGGGGCAGTTCTAGAGTCCCCACATACATTACTACTATTACATCTAATATACGCTCAGTTCTATGTACACCCCTGGTTGTAATGAACCAACTGAATGAACAAAAATTTGCTTTAAAGATTCTATTCAATACTGCACTTACTCAAGGAACGTTAAACTTATATCTGTCTTGCATTCATATAATACGAAATTAAAACGTAAATTTTCATTTGAATACACTTTTATTGAACATTTTAAAATAATTAAACATTAAATAGGTTAAGGAAGGTAAAACTACGTCATTGCCTAAAACGATCCCTTAAACAAATATCTCATATCACCCTATTGATTTCCAAATCTTCTTCATTACTTGTGTACTAACCAGCAAAATATTTGTAAATTATTTATATTTGCATAAGTAAAGCCTTACGTTTTATTTGTTCTTTATTCTTCATTATATACGCGTTTACCTTGAATCGTCCTCCGGATGACTAAAATATTCTCGCAAAGGAATGCTGTGTGCGTAATTCCTAAGCTCGGTTATTTAAGAGTTAATATTTATTTATCTGTTGGAAATATAAAATTGAACTCCTCCCTAGCAATTCAAATTATCCTTGAGCTACACGACCTCGTAGGCAACAAACGCGATACATCTAATGTTTATATTGGGTTTTCCTCGTCAAACAAGCTTATTTACTGAATTTTTGTTGCAGAGAAAGCGCCTCAGAGTACAACACTAGATTGTCATCGGGATCTGCATTTACAGAGCGCGTGTATGTTGCCCTAACTTTCGTAATATACCTGTTTTTCCGCTTGTTTTGTTCCAGAACATTTACATACAGTGATGTGTTTATAGTTCTTGCTGGACTACAAATCATGGTTCGTGTGTACATTTATATAATTCTTGTGGTTGACAATGTTGCTTTTCGATTTCCAGCATCCACAGTAAGGGACCAGTTGTCACAGAGGCATAGTTGAGTTGATTTATTAAAGCAGACCGGATAAATACAAAATTTATAGATAAGTAAAAGAGCGTGGTACTGCAGATCACCTTTCCAGGGCGGGACCGTATTAGCATTATAAAAAAATTAGATAAAAATGCTCGACTTTCCATGCTCACTTCAATTGTAAAATAGTATTAATATCGCCTTACGAAAGCAAAAGTTTTACTGAACATCTTCTATTATTTATATTATATAGGTATATACCTACTTGGATTAAGGAAAGCAGAAACTTATTTAATGCGAAAATACGGGTATACTTTTTCAGAGTATTTTAGCTTGTGTGAATTATGGATTCAGGCACCCCCCAGGGGCCCTACTTCGGTAGGTACGGGTTTGGCGCACCCGGGGTCCCGAGCCAACAGTCTCCCTCGTGTGGGCTCCTCTTCATGGTTGAGGGAGACGGTCAACAGGCCCACCGACGTGTAGGCCGTGCGTGGAGACCCGTGGAGAAGGTTTTTAGATTCTTGTCTAGTTTAGAGTTTAGGATTTAGTGAACGAAATTTTAGGGTAGGTTTTGATTGATGTTTTTTATGTACGTGTATTTTTAATAGCTTTTGTTACACTTGTATAGTTTTTAGAAAGTTTTATATCTGGCTGTTGCCATGACTAGCTTTTTAAAGGGCGCTGATGACCGCCGTAGTTGAGCACCATTATGTATATATATATGGATTCAGGCATGATGTTAGGATGTTCGTCTCATTTTAAGCACAGTTTTGATATTTTGTTTCCAATTCTTTTTCTGCCATAGCTTTCATGGTTCAGGCGCCAATCAACTGATCAACGCTTCGGGCAGCAATGTTAGGTCCATCCGTGCAGCTTCCAAAGTTGATAGCGGTTTCAGAAGTCAGCATTTACCTACCAGAAACTGTTATTTGCACAGATAAGGTCACCTCAAACGGCTTTGTTATGCCAAACCCATCTACATTAAGTACAGTGGTGAGATAGGACTGATATTTACATGCGCTCAAATTGAACATTAATATCGCCCAATCAAATGAAGAGGAGAGAGAGGGGGCCATTTTTCTCCACTTGCCATTCTCCAAGGTATAGTGCATTTTCGAGGATCAAAAGCAAACCTCTCTAATGCATGGTTAACTGAATGAGTGAAGGGGAAGTGCCTCATGCACAAAGGGAAGAAGGTGAAGTAGAGTGACCAGGTGTCATGTGATGGAGCTCACTGCTAAAGATCACTAGAAGAACCGATGAGCCAAATGGGCTACTTTATACACTTTTCACTTGTGTTCTGACCAAACCTAAGCCTTTCATCAGTTATATGGAATATTATCCAAAGTTTTCGGTCAGCTCAATTTATGTTAGGTTGCTGAATATGAAGATCTACCTGGAAGTATAATATGGCCAATTTGACATCTCTCAGCATTTCTCTGCATTCATCAAGACTTTTTTTGCAACACTATATATGAAATCAAACAAATCACAAAGAAGTGTAAATAGAAGCAGACAAACCAGTATATCTGTAAATTTACTTGGATTATTATGTCGAAATCTGATCATATGGTAAAAAATGGGTCCAATATGGACCTGGCGATCCTTATAGGTATAGCAGCCTGTATGCTGTTCTCCTAGCGTTAAAATAGCCAAGTGTTTATAACGTCATTTAACTTAACCTGTAGAATCGGTCTTAAACACCCGTCCCTAATTTAATGAGATGTTATTGATTGCAGCCGCTTTTCTCGGTATACGTTTCTTCATCAAAATATCCGATTTGATTCCTTTCCTTCGTTCCTTTCCTCCCTCGCTCCTTCCTTGCTTCCCTCCCTCCTTCCTTCCCTCTCTCCCTCCCTCCTTCCCTCCAAACATTGCATTAAACTATTCTTCTCGCCGTAACAGTTTCAAGCTTTCAACAACAGAAACAGGCTATACTTCATTGAAAGATTTTCTTAAAATAATGTTTATAAACAGATTATCCCATGCAGATATGTTGTGTTTTTAAGAAATATATAATTCTCTATATTGATGTCTCACATTTTGATGTCTTTTTCAATCTCGTTCTCCAACGTATCTGCTGCCAGCTGCTCCAGTGATGAACTATAATATTCTAATCTACAGTTACATGTGATTGGTTGTAAGGATAAACAACCATAGCTAAGACTACGATAAATTAAATGGAGGCTATAGTAAGGAGCCATGTTTAGTGAGTGGCTCACTGTTGAGGTTTAAGTATTAAACTTTTACCGAATCTTATCACTCAAAATAGTAAAACTAAACTGCACCTGCTAACTTTTGACATATCAGACTTTACGGTTTCAAACTATGATTTAATAATGCGACGTGCATGTTGCAGCTGGACGTAGAAATGCTGAAACTGAAGTTACCACGCTAAATCTAAATAACTCGAGCGCGTTTTTAAGCGCCATAGGATGCCGATAATCGATCACAGTAGCCACCTTTCCAATACTGTAAACTCACAACGGGAAAGACGCAAATTTTAGAAATACACACTCTTTTATTAAGTCCCACGTACAAACATATTCCAACTAATGTTGCTATATAATTTTGCTAGTTCCACAGCTGCTAAAATCAAAGCTTTCCCTTGTCATCATGTTAGAGTACGACTCTAATTTTTAAAATTTTGTGTCCATTATAAAGTTCAGAATTTAATTCAAGGGGATAGCAGCGTTTGTAATAACCGATAACACTGAATTACAGGAACAACTTGATCAATTGAGTTTCAATTAATTACCTTAATTACCTAGCTATATCAATCTGGCTAATTGCCTTTAATGACTCCTTAAATTACATCGCTAATGAATGCAACTCAGGCTTACTGCATTACGCCTGAAATTTAGCTTAGGAATATTACTCATTGCAAACACATATTCATCGCTCTATAATTTCTTACGTCAATATTTCTAAACCCAACCTGTATTTTGTGTGACTTTTCCGGTTAATAATGTTGAAATATTCATAAATGAATGCACATTTGATAACGATAATATTCAGAATATATTCTTTAGCTCAAGTATCAAACATTTTAATAGGTTTATTTTAAATTACTATATTGTGGTCTATGGCTTGCATTGTGCTTGTGCTTGTTCCATATATGTGAAAATAGCCAGTTGATGGCGATGATGATGATGATGATGATGACGATGATGATGACGATGACGATGATGATGATGATGACGATGATGATGATGATTATGATGATGATGATGATGATGATGATGATGATGATGATGATGATGATG
The DNA here is from genome assembly GCA_030765055.1 of Mantis religiosa. Taxonomy (NCBI): domain Eukaryota; kingdom Metazoa; phylum Arthropoda; class Insecta; order Mantodea; family Mantidae; genus Mantis; species Mantis religiosa. The sequence continues at coordinate 63,938,796 of CM060950.1, forward strand.
ATGATGATGATGATGATGATGATGATGATGATGATGATGATGATGATGATGATGATGATGATGATGATGATGATGATGATGATGATGATGATGATGATGATGATGATGATGATGATGATGATGATGATGATGATGATGATGATGATGATGATGATGATGATGATGATGATGATGATGATGATGATGATGATGATGATGATGATGATGATGATGATGATGATGATGATGATGATGATGATGATGATGATGATGATGATGATGATGATGTGTATAAGGGCGCTCAACTGCAGTGGTTTTCAGCGTCCTCTAAAAAATAAGTCATGGCAAAAGTCAGATACAAATGGTTCTAAAAATCTATACAAGTGTAAATAAACTTACAAAAAATACCTGTACATAACAAAAAACAAACAAACAAATATATATCCAAAATACCAAAATTCCGTTCGCTAAAATCTAAAGTCTAGCCTAGAAAACAACCTAAAAACCTTCTCCACTACTTTGTTTTCATCCACTAGCATTTCTGCAGAGCTGGCCGGCAGCTGCAGAGACGTCCTAACGTGTGCTAGGCAAAAACACTAGCAGCACGTGTCGGACAAATAACGCTTCTTTGCAAAACGGACAAACTGGAGCAGGCTCCTTTCTAAATAGAAAACTATGGGTAAAAACGCAGTGCGCAATGCGCAAACGAGCCAAACTCACCTTATCATGACAAGATGAACGACAGGAGGTAACCCAGGAAATCGGAAGTTCTTTCACAGATCTAAGTTTATTATCGCGGAGAGCGGACCACTCTTCCTGCCAGCTGGTTTGCACAGTTCTCCGCAATACGGCTCCAAATTCTTTCGATGTCACAGATGGTACTCGAACCCTGTGGTTCATGGTAGCCGTCTGGGCTGCTGAATCCGCCATTTCATTCCCCACGCAAGCCTACGTGCCCAGTGATCCATGCACACACCACGCTAACGCCGGAAGCGTGTAAAACGTGGAGGGCATCCTGGATACGCTGGCCCGGTATATTGCATAAAGCTCTGCAGTATAAATGGAAGTGCTAGTATGCAATCCGAATTATACGGTTCTGTTCCACACACATAAGCATAACCAACACCATTTGAGCTCTTGAAGCCATCAGCATAAATTATAAAATGGTCTTCATGAAGCGATAAAAATGCTAAAAAACAAGTGTGGATACTATACATAGACATGGTAGATTTATCGCATTTAGTCATGCCAAGATCTACGTTGGACGCTCTGCATAACCAAGGAGCAAATGCCCTCTCCCCCTTAGGATATATCTTGGGAATTTCAGTATCAAGCTTTCTAAGCAGCTCCCGGAATCAAAAACCAGGTGATTTTGGTATAACAGAAGTGTTCCTATAACGCGCGTCCATTAAGGTGTTGAAGAACGGCGTAAACGTTGGATGTGTGGGCATGCACTTAAGTCCACAGCCATAATTTGCTAATAATTTATTGCGTGTGTGCTGCAGAGGAGGTTCTGCAGATTCAGCATACAGGCTTATAACAGGGAAGATATTTAAAGATCGGGCACATCGTGCCTTCGGTTGTGCTGTATGCGATGACCAACTCAGTTTTCAATCAAATACCAATCCAAGGAACCTGGTCTCATCTGCGAAAGGTTACAGTTGTGCGCCTAAACGGAGCCTTGGAGGTAATCGACTCTGACGGTGCCAGAAGTTAACACAGATTGTTTTCTCAGCGGAGAATCGGAAGCCGTTTTTTTAACTCCAATTCTTAAGTTTGTCTAAGGTGGTATGTAGACGACGCTCTAAAAAATGGTGTGTGCCGAGATGTACAATAGACAGCAAAGTCGTCTACAATAGGCATGATGAAACCCCCGGAGGTACACACTTCGAGATATAATTAATTGTAATAGCAAACAACTAACACTTAGTACCGATCCCTGTGGTATACCGTTCTCTTGAAAAAAAAAAGATTTGAAAAAATCGAGCACACCATTACTTGGAATACGCGGTCGTTCAAGAATTCCTGAAGGAAGAGTGGTAGGCGTCCACGTATATTCCAGGTGTGCAGAGTGCGTAGCAATCCTGCCCTCCAACACGTATCATAACGCTTTTCAAGGTCACAAATATTCAGACGGTTTGACATTTTTTAAGAAATCCGTTCATAATCTGTACGACATGGACACAAGATGATCCATTGTTGAACGGCGTCGTCGAAAACCACACTGGATGTTACTGCGTAGGTTGTGCGTTTCCAGCCACCCTAACAACCGCCCATTGATCATGCGTTCCATCACCTTGCACTCGCAACTGGTGAAGGAAATAGGACGGTAGCTAGAAGGAAGGTGACAGTCCTTCCCAGCTTTCAAGACAGGTATAATGGTGGCTTCTCGCTACTTGTCAGGCAACGTGACATCAACCCAAACAGAGTTATATACCTCGAGCAGGAATGCCTTACCTTCAGGTGAGAGATGTAACATTTGAACGTGGATTCTATCCGGTCCTGGTGCTGAAGGTCGCGAAGAGCGTGTTCTAACTCCGCCAAGGTGAAGAGGCGGTTATAATCTTCAAGGTTTCTGGAACTAAACACGAAACATTGGGATTCTACCCGATTCTTAATTAAGGCGAACTCAGTATCATAATTATTTCAACTAGACACTTGAGGGAAAGCACAGCCGAAGGTGTTAGCCATGTTAAACGGATCAACAACAACTCCTGCAGTTGTTTTCAGACCAGCGATTGGCAAGTGGGTCGATTTTACGGCCACGCGCCTGAACTTATTCCTTACAACGGAGGAAGGTGTACATCTGTTAAAAGATGATATAAAATTGTTCCACGAGGCCTTTTTGCTATCCTTAATGATTTTCCTAGATTTTGCATGCGCTTTCTTGTACTCCGTTAGGTTACTTAGCGAGGGTGTCGTTGGAATACCCTTAGAGCACGTCTACGAGCACGATTAGCATTCCGGCAGTCTTTCGTTCCCCATGGAACTGGAAATCGACTAGGGTGGGTAGTCGAACGTGGAATAGACTGTTCTGCAGCGGAAAGAGCTTCCTCCGTGATATGATCAACCAATCATTCACAGAATCGTGCTCGTTGTAATTAAAAATCGCTAACTGGATCTAAAGGTTCCAGTTGGTACGATCAAAGTGCCAGCTAGGTGTACGTGAGGGAGACACATTTTGTGCTTAGAGACTAAGAAGACATGGGAAGTGGTCACTGGAATGTAAATCAGAGATGACATTCCATTGTAATGAAACTGCTAACTGGGATGAACAAACTGAAAAATCGATGTGGGAATAGGTGTTAAAGGAGTCTGAAAGGAACATTGGCTCTTCGGTGTTCAGGAGAACCAAGTTATTGCTCTCCATGAATTTTGAGATAAGATTGCCTCTCGAACATTCCCGACTTGAACTCCAAAGTGGGTGATGGGCATTTAGGTCTCCCACTATGAGAAACGGTTTCGATAGTTGGGAAATCAGATCTTCAAGGTCAGTGAACAAGAGGTCATCAGATTGAGGTAAGTATACATTGCAAATGCAAAACTCGAATGACGACAGCTTAATCCTAACAGCTACAGATTGGGTGTCAGATTGCAGCTGTATTGGATCTACAAATAGCTCATCCCTGAGGAGCATCATAGTGCCCCGTGAGCAGGAATGCCCTCTTCTGTTTCAATGTCACACCTCAGACATGTGTAGCGTCTGATTTTAAAATTGCCTTGTGTTCGTAGCTTAGTCTCTTGTAAGCATACCAACAAGGGGTCATGCTTATTGAGGAAAAGTTCGAGTTTTGGTCGATGTGCTCGTAAACCTCGTATGTTCCATTGAAGGATAGCCATGGTGAGAATAATGGGATGTGATGTGAAATAAATACGCACATTACGTAGATTTTAGCGGTGGTCGCATCAATTTGCCCCTTTTCTTTGGTGTTGGGTTGCTTTCTGCAGGTTTATTTTGCCTTTTCTTTGCTGCAGATGTAGCAGCAAGGTCAGGCATTTCCTGCTCCATATCATGGAAGAGGACTGTTTTCCTTCTACAAATTTCGGATCGAGAGCCTCGAACCGATTAGAAATTACGACCGACGAAGATGACTGTCGCCGGTCTGAGCCCTCCTCAGCTGGTGACTCCGAGGATGATCTCGGAGACTTCTCTATCCCTCGGTCTTTTCGGGAGCAGGCTTTGCGCTTTCCTTCAGAAAGGCAGTTCTATCATACTGGGTCTTGAACCTTATTTCTGGTGCTTGGTACATTACGGGAAATTTGGTCCTGTTAATAGACGTCGATGGTTTGTCATGCGATTTAACTGAGGTGTTCTTATTTGCCTTAGGTGGTGTGGCCGGAGCTGTACGTACTGTTGGCAATGCTTTTGGTTGCGATCTAGGCACTAGAACTTTCTCTGATATAGTTGTCCCGTTCATATTGCATCTTTGAATACCAGCTTCCCATTTAAGTGACGGGGTAGCCGCCACATAGCTGTAGGTTCGGGAACTGGTTACAGAGGGCTTGTGGATACGAAGAAGTTACCGGGCTTCCGAAAAGGGTACCCTCTCTTTAACCCGGATCTCCTGAATAGCTCGCTCTTCAATATAACAGGGGCATTCTTGTGAACTAGATGAATGTTCACCACCACAGTTAACGCATGCTGGAGGTGATGTACATGCGTTTTCATGCACGACGTCTCCACAGCTGGCACATATAGGTGCACCTTTACAGAAGTCACTAATATGACCGTACCGCTGACATTTGTAGCATCTCAGAGGGTTAGGAGTATATGGTCTAACATCTATTACTTCACATCCTGCCTTTATCCTTTGGGGGAGATCTACCCAATCAAAGGTCAAGAACAGGGTACGAGTAGGGACAATTCCCCTCGCTATTTTCGTTGTACACGATAGACTGCTGTTACGCCTTTTTCCTGAAGGTTCTCCTGAATATCCTCGTTGAACATGCCATCCAACGCAATAGTGTTTACAACATCGTGCGAGGAATTCAGAGTCCTATGCAACTCGACTTTTACAGGATAACTGCTCAGCATGCTTGTTCTCTGTATCTTAGCTGCCTGGGATGGTGAAATTGCTTCTACCAGTAGCGTGCCATTCCTAGACTTAGTACAAGATTTTACTGCACTGGCTATGTTGTCGGGACCCTTCTGAATCAAAAACGGATTAACCATTGAAAAATTCCTGCCTTCATCGGTTCTTTTAATTACTAAGTAGCGAGGACCACACTCAACTACCTCTTTTACATTGTTACCACTTTTTTAAAGTTGTATTAATATTTGGACTTACCATAATATATGGAATAAACTTCATCCCCCAGTGCTCCCCACCCCACGGAGCCCAGCAAGGGGTCATCCCACTGGGATGACAGGGCTACATAGGGGATATAGCTGGCTCGTCGTCCCACTCACCCTGGGGTTCGGTACAGTACCTGGTCCTGGCCGATTGATTAGTGTGTGTAGTGTTTAACGGCCACTTTTACTACATACGGCACCGCAGGCGAACCGATTGATTAGGGGCGGATTATTCCTTAACCTCCCGTTTAGGTGAAGCAGAAACCAAAGTCGTGTATTGGAAATGCGCACCCTCTCCGAATTCAGAAGAAGATTGGAACGAGCTCAGATGCGCATCCCTCAACCAGCAGGACAAACCTTTCCACCGACACGGGTCTCCACGCACGGCCTACACGTAGGTGGGTGTTTAATCTGACCCCTCACCACTAAGAGAAAGCCACATCGAGGGTGTCAGCTTGGCTCGGGACCCCGGGACCGCCAATTCCCGTACGAACACCAGTAGGCCCCTGGGGGAATAGACAGTTCAAAAAAGAAAACAAACGACTTATATATTTAGTGGAATCTACTCACTTTTACCTTCTTACTGTACAGTGATTAAAATGGTCTGACAGGAGAAGAAAATCTGCATCCGAAGGCGATGAAAATAGTTCCATTACCAAAAGTTAAAAGGTATTC